>OX637643.1:6894599-7067762 GCA_951802225.1 Euspilapteryx auroguttella | reverse complement strand
AAAAATTTTGAATTTCGCGCTATACCGTGAGTTACCGCCTTAATTATTGATTTCAGATCTTGAGCGACCCTCATCCAGTGTTCTACCGCAGTCTTCACCAGGTCGTCTGACCACCTGTTTCCTAACTAAAAAACAAAGTCGTTGCACGCTGTCCGTATGTGCTTAGATCTTTAAAACTAGGCAATGGATTTTAATTCATTTATTTAATAGATCAAGAGAAAGTTTTTAATTTTAATGTTAGGCGATATGAAGTTCACCGGGTCGACTAGTTGTTTTATAAAATTAAAAAATAAAACCAACAATACAAACTTACGTGTTGAAAACATTGTTAGAGGCGACCAGATGGTTGAGACTAAAACATTGTTTGTTGGCGGACCGTATCTTGTCCAGTCGAGACACCATTTTCTTCTTGTGCACTACAAGGGTTAGAACCTAAAATTTAAATGTATGTCATTCATAACGTAAGCTAGGCGAATCCTGTAGCGCTACTTATCCAAAGGAAATCCGTCTTAGCGAGAAGATCGCCAACGTACAATTATTGATAATAATTTGTTACTACGACCAGTTTGTTATACATTGTAACAATGTGTCTATTAATTTTAACACGTCCAAAAGTCCAATGCCCACTTAGAATAGCCTGCTGATCAGGAAAATTGCGCATTTACCAGAGCCTGTATGTATGAAATGCAAATGATCGTCATAGGCATTCTTAAGGTGCGACACAAAAATCTAGAAATTAAAAAGTGGCAATACTGTATGAAAATATTCGAAAATCCGACAATTTTCCATACAGTGTTGCCACTTTTTATTTTCTTACCGTCTTATTCATAAAGATACAGTAGATTTTAAGTAGCCTTACTGGAGGTCTACTTCTCTGGTTTGTTGTATGGTAAATACGTGACATCCAGCAAAAATTGATATATAATTTTTTTAGAAAACGCACTATCGAGAACGAGTGGGTAGCACTGATCGTGTCCCATTGATGTTTAGTGCGACTGTCGTACGTCAGAGACAGACACGCATTCTCAACTTTGTAACTTATTTTCTGTATCCTGTTTATTTTGCAAATAAAGTGTTAATAAATAGATTATCTCAGCGGTCGTAGTATAAACTAGACGGTGACTGACCCGGGGGTTGGAGCGCAGCACCTGGTACGCGCGCACGGCGCGCAGCTCGGCGAGGCGCGCGCGCACGGAGCGCGGGCTCATGCAGAACACCTTCAGCGCGCGCCGCTGCGCCTCGTTGGATATGTTGTGTTCCTTCATTAAATTACTAGGTTATAGTGATTTATTATAGAGGATTTTAACTTCACCAGAAGCAGAATAACTTTACTCCCAAGATGTATGTTCTGCTTTTTGTTACATCCGACAAAAAAAAAATTACATTTACATATAAAAAAGTAGAACCTATGTACCTTTCTAATTCTGTCTAGAGGTATAGGCAAAGATTAAATAGCTAATTTTTTTTTGTTCTAATTTAACTATAAAGATGCATCATAATTGCCCAGGGGACAATTAATAATTTATAGAAATTTATTATGGACTGACAAAAACTGGCAGTGAATAAAGAGGAACTTTACGACTAGGAACAGTAACCAAAAAGTCCTGTTTTCAAGAGGATGGGATAAAAAGCTACCAACATATCATGCATGTTCTAGTTTAAATTTTATATGACAGTTCTTCAGTAGATAAAATGTAAGCTTTCAACTTACGTTCAAGATGTCTCTTATCTCAAGAATAGAATTGTAATTATTCCTAATAATCCCTGGTTCATACCGGATCACTTCATCAATGCTGATGCCAGCCAATGTTTTTATATTCTCAAGTATTAATTTAGTGTTGATAGGATCTGCTGACAACAGGAACCCATTTCTTCTGATTCCTTCTTTGTCAAACTTAAATTCCTTTTGAGCTAAGTATATGGCTTCCATTATATCTGCTATTGGTTTATGTTTTAGAGGCAGGTAGATGCGGCAGTATTTAGCAAAATCATCAGAGGTGATGTGAAGCCTCCATTTTAGATAGGATTCTAAAACATGCATACGGACTTGTACTGGAAAATAATGTAATTTATTATTAGAAATTTGATGCACATCACAAGATTAACAGACAGTTTAAAAAGGAACCAGACTTACAAATATTTGTTTTTGTATCATCAAAATATTGGTTAGCAGTTTGTGACGCTAGTGGCCAATCTAGAAAAGAGTACTTCAGCCTCTCCTCTAAATTTAAATCATCAGTAAGTAGTCCTTCCAGCTTCAGTTGTCTTATTGTTCTGCTTTTTACCAAGGTATGGTACCTTAGAAACCAACAATTTTTATTGTTATTAATTCTGCTAAATCTACATAGTTAAAGAGTCAAATTCAAGTGTATAAATTTTAATGTGGGTCTCAGCTCTGATGAGCTGGTGCCTCTGCCTAACCCTTCTGGGAATAATATAAATCTGTTATGTTATAAAATGTAACTATATTCAGCAGTCAGCTTGAACTACTAGTTAATCAGGTCAAATTTATTTTGTGATTTGTTTTGCTTTGTTAGATAATAACAGATATAACAACAAAAATAAATTAAACATTTGCAGTAAAGAAGCTACATAGCTGCTACCTACTTAAACAGCAAAATGAAAAAAAAAAAACTACAATAATATAAGTGTTCATAAAGTGATTTGCAATAGTACCTACTGTTAGAACATGCAACTTTGGGATGTGTCATTTTTATAAATACCTTATAATATACTTTGGTAAAATTTTAACAAAGCCACATTCTCTCAATATCTCAGCATAATTGTCTACAGTGATTGGATTCATACATAGGACATGCATGTCCTTGCAGGCAGCCAACGGAGATATGTCGAATTTCTTGAGAATTTGCAGAGAGCATTGCAGACGGTCGTGGCTTAGAGTGTCTATATTTGGGTGCTTTTTTTTGAGCTTAGGCAAATCACACTCATTTAATTTTTCACCTAAAAAACAATCCCTTGAAAATTTTTAAATATTTGGTACCTACTAAAAGTAAATAATTTACAATCCTAAATGAGTAGGTTTTTAATTATATGAAGCTTCATTTTAATATCTGTCCCACTGCTAGGAAAGGTTCTTTATATATATGTCTGACAACCCTCCGTCACACATAAATATAATAAAGTCATTAAATTTATAGAAATCAGATGGTTTTTAGTAAACACTAAAACAACCCACTAACCAAATAATATACCTAAACATTATTCAGGAGTAGACATTCTATCTCGGCTGACATAAAACACCAAATAATATACCTAAACATTATTCAGGAGTAGACATTCTATCTCGGCTGACATAAAACACCAAATAATATACCTAAACATTATTCAGGAGTAGACATTCTATCTCGGCTGACATAAAACACCAAATAATATACCTAAACATTATTCAGGAGTAGACAATCTATCTAGGCTGACATAAAACTATTATTATTTGGGATTAGTTTGGCTTAATAAAAGAAACACATCATGGTTTGAAGTTGGAAGCTAATCTCCTGAAACTAAGAATAGGTCTCAGGAATAGGTACAAAAGTGAATTGCCTATAGTAGTATATAATCGAACTGGTCGGTGGGTCGTTTTCTTTTCTATTTTGGAACTCCTAACATGAAATTTTAAATTATTATTATTCGTACTTACATGTGGTAGCTTCATAAAGCTCTAGAAATGGTATTTTGTTATAGAATCTCGTTTGCACTAAATAATTGACTTGGTATTTTAAACATTTTAACCTCAATTGTTTTTCAATGAATAAAAGCATCTTCAAAACTCTCCTAGATAAATACAATGTCTTTTATTTGTAAAGTGTCCCTGTTTTTCTAATAGTTATTTTAATCTAATTTATAGGTTTTTATGTAATTTAGAGCAAATTTAGCAAAATCAAACTTTGTTTTTATTTTCTTTCTTTCCGACGGAGTTTCTACATCTCAATCAATCAATCAATTTTTGATTTTATTTTTGTTATGTTCCATGATGACATTCACAGACCAACTAGAGATGACATTGTCATCTCTTTGTCAGGGCTGGCAACATTTTTTTTTCTGCAACCCAGAAATCTCGTATTTCGGACTTATAACGAACTTGGTGTGGTCTTACAAATTTTGATAGATAGATGGTACAGTAGCGGTCTAGGTCGCCGTAACACTTCCGGTTTTTCTGTTTTGCAAAATAGCACTTTTCTTTGGCATTTTGGCAATACAGTCTAGGGCTGACGAAACCATAGACAATTCTTTTACGGCCTTCTAGACCGCCAACAATGTACTCAGTTACTTAAATTTTAATTTTAATGTTTTATTTTGAGCTATTAAATCATTCATTTCACCCTGCTCTTGGCAGAGCGCCATCCTGATAGCAGCGTAATAAAACTTGTTTTTTTTTTCTGAGCTGTAAAATTGAAAACCTCTCATTCCGTGCCTTTACCATAGACTGTTTTAATTTTAAAGACATTACATCTATGCTAAAATTAAAATCAATAATACAATAATAAAATAAGTCATGCTACCCTCATGTCAAAATCTCGTACATAATTGTACGAGGCTGTTAGTGTCCTCGTAGTGACTTAAAATATCGTACTTGTACGAGGAACCTCGTACGGTTGGCAACCCTAGTGTTTGTGTTGAACTCAGATTAGCGGCGGTTTCCTTACTCTGAGGTTGAATGTATGTAGAATTGATTGATGATTTTGACGTTTACTTCAATCAGTTCAATAAAAGTTTGTTTGTTTGAGGTTTGTTTGTCGGTCGGGTTCGGGTTTTTACTTTGTTTTTTTTTGCTAAATGTTTTTTGGTAAATATTTGTTACATATTTACCAGAGAGAAGGTAAATCACTACGTTTTAAGAGTCGCCACTCTAGCCCTTCCCTAGCTAAGTTTAGGTGTTTCTTTAGGCTTACTTGAGGGAGCAAAGTTTATTTCAAGCGTTTATTGTCATCACTGGCATTTACCTTCTCTCTGATCACTGACACCTACGTAGTGATGTACGCAGTCGATAATAGTGCTTAAAAGTATCGATATAACCGCCTTTTATCGATATCGATATATCGATGAACAGCAGTGGTATTAATAAAATAAAAAATACGCTTTTGTTGCCTACCCTTAAGTTAATAAAACAAACAAAGTTATTAGAATGCATTTATTTATATATATATTAGTATGCTGACATAAAAAGTGATAGATAGAAAAGTATAACTTTAAATTTAACTTGATTATACATATTGAAAATAAAAAAATATTCATAATGTAGAATTGTTGTAATGTTTCTTATATTGAAAGCCTAGTAGAAATAATGATTCTATCCAGCAGTCTAAGAATACATTTACTCCATTTAGTAGCCCTTGCTTACATAAAGCGCCCTTGTTGAAGGGTTATTCAGCTTCAACATCCATCACGATTCACGTTCATTCTTCCCAAATCCGATCGAATATTGCACAAAACAGCGGTCCAGTTTGAGACGTAAAACGTATTTTCACCAGCACCAGATATCTAATATACACAAGAGTAGAACTCAACCAGATGTATTTTCAATTTGTAAAATGCCCATTTCGCAATTTTAACTCAAATATAAAACAGTTTTATCAATTCCAATATTTAGAAAAATAACAATTCTGAAAACTGTCACAATAACAAAACAAAACAAAAGAGTGCTCATGTCAGACACTCATAGCTATGATAGAGTATAGAAAAATAATTTAAGATCTGCAGAAAGGAGAGGGATCACTCCTCAGAATAAAGACAAGCATAGAAACCGGGCTAAAATAAAAAGTTATTTTCATATTGTTACGCTCCTTACTAAACGGCAAAAAGACTATTAGTTAGAGAGAGATAAAATATAAGAATTCTTTGCAAGTTTTCTTCTTGTGGTATCAAAGTGGTTTATTGATGACACTGGTTTATTAGTACCGTACAAAATTAAAAACCAATAATTTGGTACATATTTGGTGGTTTGTTTTATTTGACGTATAATATGACATTGTAAACATCGGTAGCAGCTCCAAAAGTTTTATGATTATTTTTTATGAAAAAGGTGTGATAAATTGGTTTTGTGATTGTGAATGTTTAACTTAATCATAACAATCTCTTGTGTAGTGACGGGATGTGAATCAAATGCGTCAAGGAATCAAAATCTTGATGTTTCGGTCACCTACCATTCGGTAAAAAATTTTGTTTCATTGTAGACTTCTGGGCACTATTTTGACAAATAAATTATCAAGAACATCAATTTTACACGCTGTTTGTCGAACTCGTACCTAAATTTATTGAATTATTACGGTAAAACACCTTCTGTAAAGGTTATGATAGTGTTGTGCCAAAATATGTTTAGACAAAAGTTATCGAACCTAAATCATCCGTTCTAACTTAAGGACAAATAAAAATCAGACATAATAATATGCTAATTGTTGTATTTTTTTCAGTTTTCAAGTAAATTATATACTAAAAACAAAATGACTGGATGCTATAAAGAGACAAAATTTTAACATTCACAACATACTGTTTTATATACAAAGAAGATTTAAGATGGTGAAGATTATAACCTGAAACTGTAACAACAGTTTAGCTGCTGCAATTTGAATAAGTTGGTTGGTGGTAATCATAAAATATTGCCCTTTCAATTGCTTATTTTATATCAAATTAATTAAATGTTATTCGTTATCAACTTAATGTTAAAGGAAATAGGACAGCGACATTCAGTGGACAATTCATATTTCATATCTAAGAAAGAAATGCAACCAGAAAATACCATCATCTCAGCTAAAAACGTCTACTGCTGGATATAGGCCTTAAAGAAAATATCGTGACATACAATTTGCCCATTCTGGATAAAAACAGGTTTAAGTTTATCTATGTTTTTTTTCTGCAGATCCTCATAATTGTATATGAAAATTTCAAGTTTAAGTTGCGGGATGTCATCGTTTAAGTTAATATTCTCTAAGATACCTGTTTTCTAAAAAAAAATACGAAGGCTTTAATTAATATATATTTGAATAAATTATTATTATTATTGTCTTGAATATAATATTTAAGAACATTTTTCTTGCTTTCTTACAGGCCTCACAAAATACTTTGATAAAAAAAGCTACAGAATATATGAACCGTAAATTTGGGTAAACCAATGCTGTAAACTGTAAACAAATAAAATTCCATGAAAATTTTACTTTTTGATAAAAACAAAAGCGCCATTGTTGCTGCAGGATATCACTTACGTATGTATAAATTGTTTACACCCAGGTTTTATAATACTTACTCTCTTTTATAAGTTTTAATTAAAACATATTATATTTTTAGGTCTCAAAAAAAAACCACAAGCAGGGTTTTTTCACATACAAACAAAGTGATGATCAAGATCAACCCAGGCAAAAATAAACATTTGAGGTGCAGAGTGCAGAGCAAGATTATTGAAAATGAGTGTGTAAAGAAAGAAGCGCATAATTCATACATTATGAAATTTCCAAAAATAGATTTGTTTTACTTGTTTTTATATACATATTATTATAGGCACACATGTTTTAGTTTTAATTATTTTAGAGCTGTGCTAATAATATCTGATGTGACAGAGTTTTTTATGAACGGAAAATCTTTAGAAATAGGTAAGTATTATTATATTTTTATCAAGACACCCGTTTTATTCATTAAAATAACTTATTGTGTGCAGTAGGTTTCCTGGAAGAAATCGCTTTAATCGATAAGGCACAATTGCCCTTATTCTTTTTCTGTTAAAAATGTTATACGGTTTGTTACATTTTGTATTTTTATTTGCATTTTTATAGCAATAAAGCGTTTTTATCTTTGTCTTTGTTTTCTTGTTATTATAATACCATACAATTACTCCTGAATTAGTTATGATAAGTTCCATAATAAAGAACCATGTCTTGTATAAAAGTATAGACAACTTGATTTAGGACAAATTATTTTTGCCATCACTAGCTTTTTAGAAAATTAAAAATAAAAAGTCGAACCCAGGTACGGGCAAGGTGCGGAAGAGTCATACGACCCAGTGGAGAAAGTATATTGGTCTCTTTTTAACATATTCAATGGTTGCACTTGAGTAAGTGGCGTATCACAATGATGTGACTTTTTATTTTAGGACTCCTTCTATGCTTGTCTTTATTCTGAGGATCACTCGAATTATAGCTAGGCCAACCCAACAATTTAAAAAAAAATATCTAACTGCGGTAATGGTTAACAGCCGTACAAAAACAAGTGTCTACTGACTGATATTTACCTACTTATACATATTTACCTACTTAGTTCAAAAGAAAATTTAATATGTAAAACAACCAATGTACGTTGAAGGTAGGTATTATTTGAAGAATCCTTTATTCCCTATTTTCATTATGTACATACACCTCTTTCATGATACTTCTATTTAACCACTTTCTTTCTGACCCCCCTCTGGAAATTGGGTCGGTGGGTCGTTTTTTGAACTAGGTACCTACCTATTCCTTTTTTTATTTAATTTATTTAAGAAAGACGCAACAACCCTTGGGTTTGTTGGTCATTGATAAAATAACCCACTTTTTGTTTTACAGATGGATTTTGAGGCCGTGAAGAGACAATTCAAGGATACATGGCTCACTACTTGCTTGAGCCTGGTATTATTTGCTGGTGCTACTCAGTTTATACTTTACATAGAGGTATGTTTTTGACCTGGGGGTAAGTGTGGGCAGAGAGAGGTAGAAGTTTTAAACAAAACAATTTGTATTAAAAGTACCTATTCAGTCTGAATCAATATATATAAAACTCTTCCGTTACTGACTGACTGACTGACAGACAACGCAGAGCCTAAACTACTGTGCGTAGAAAGCTGAAAATTGGCACCCTGTACTCTTTTCAGTAATTGTTTCTTCAATACATAGTATAAAATAAAGTCGCTTCCCACGTCTGTCCCTTTGTATGCTTAAATCTTTAAAATTAAGCAACAGATTTTGATGCGTTTTTTTTAATAGATAGAGTGATTCCAGAGGAAGGTTTATAAGTATAATACGAGCACAAGATTGTTATAGGTTAGGCGGTACGAAGTTCGCCGGGTCGACTAGTAATTTTATAAAGAAACATAAAAATGTTATGACAATACCTAGTTTAAATGCATAATAATTATAAAGACTTTCAAACATTACAGAATAATTCAATCAGAAGCAACTTGCAATTAGAAGAGCTTATATCAGCAGCTATTAGCGTAGACGTGCACAGTGGTGATGAAGGAGACGCGGCGCGCTATGAGGGGCGTGTTGTTCACGTAGTGGGCCCATTGCAAATACTGGAGCCAATCTCTGAGCCTGACTATAATATACAAGTTCAAGCTGTCAAGCTCAAAAAGCGTGTGCAGATGTATCAGTGGATTGAAGAGGTTACGTAAGTAATTTACTTACAAAGAAAAAGGCTATTAAGATTTGATAGTTTAAAGGTCAAAGTAAGTATGGTTACGTAGGACATTGTAGCGTTTATTGTGTTGTTACAAAAGGGTTAAAATAGATCCTAGAATTCTGCTTCTGTAATATTTTAGAGACCAAGAGCATTTCGTAAGCGAATCTGGGTCTGGCGACGAGTCCCGGAAGAGCTACTGGTACAAGCAGGAGTGGCGGGACGACGTGGTGGACTCTGCGCTGTTCTACATCCGGCCTGGCCATGAGAACCCGCCCTCTATACCGCTCACCAGTGAGATACATATTGCTGAGTATGTCAAGATAGGCTGGCTGTTTCTTGGTTAGTATTGTAATATCAATATCAATACATAGTATAAAACAAATTCGCTTCCCGCGTCTGTCCCTATGTATGCTTATATGTTTAAAAATATGCAACGGATTTTGATGTGGTTTTTTGTAAAAGATAGAGTAAAACATGAGGAAGGTTTATATGTATAATACATTCAAAACATAGCAATAGGTAAGGCGGTACGAAGTTCGCCGGGTCGACTAGTATAGTATAAAATGAAGTTGCTTTCCGCGTCTGTCCCTATGTATGCTTAAGTCTTTAAAAGTACGCAACGGATTTTGATGCGGTTTTTTTTAATAGATAGAGTGTTTTAAGAGGAAGGTTTATAAGTATAATACATGCACAAAATAGTAATAGGTTAGGCGGTACGAAGTTCGCCGGGTCGACTAGTTTTTATATATAAGTAAGTATTTATTTTAAATTTTTTAAGAATG
Organism: Euspilapteryx auroguttella; assembly: GCA_951802225.1. Lineage (NCBI taxonomy): Eukaryota > Metazoa > Arthropoda > Insecta > Lepidoptera > Gracillariidae > Euspilapteryx > Euspilapteryx auroguttella. The sequence continues at coordinate 7,057,605 of OX637643.1, read as the reverse complement.
TCAATTTTATGTAGCAAATTAATTTTATATTTTGGAAAGTTTGATGGTAGTATTATATTATTATGTATAAAAGATTAATTTAAATTAAACATTAGCCTACTTATAACTGAAAATGAGTTTGTAAAATCACACTATCTTAATTTATTAGAAAAACTCTTAAAGAGTTTCGTTAAAATAAAAGTATACCTTTGCAGGCATAGAGGTGAAGCGCAAAGTAAGCGACTACTACGAGATCTGGTCGGACGCGCGGCCCGAGCGCGGCGACATCAAGCTGCACGCCGGCGCCTACTACCACGCCCACAGCGCGCTCGAGCCGCGCGCGGCCGACCTGCGCGTGCACTTCTCCTACGCCGGCCGGCAAGACGACATTGTTAGTCAGCGACAGCTAATGGGAATCATTCCTAGCTAATCGAGCGTTAGTGTCGACATCTAGGCGGATAAAATGCCCAACCAGCAAAACCCAGCCTTACAAAAGTCTCAAGACTACTGTTTCCGCTCTTATATCTATACCAATATTATAAAGAGGAAAGATTTGTTTGTTTGTTTGTTTGTAACGAATATGCTCCGGAAATACTTAACCGCTTTGAAAAATTCTTTCACTGGTAGGAAGCTACACTATCCCCGAGTGACATAGGCTATATTAGATTTTCAAAATAATTAGGGATCCTTACTTATACTCGAATAATGTAGCCCAAGGTGCGTTTTTTACCCGTTTTTTTACATATTTTGACAGTTGGTTGTTGTTTTTAAATTCGCCCATTCTGGGCAGGCAAAGGAGCTTAGTCCAAACAGCCAAGACAATTGGTGGTTTGTTGTAGTTGTTTTTTTTTTATTAAGCCCATTCTGGGCAGTCAAAAGAACATAGTCTATAGAGCCAAGTGTTATGTAGGATCTTAAATTCTGAGGCGTAACGAAGTTCGCCGTGTCAGCTAGTCGTTTATATATCAGCGTATAACCCCGCATTTGGGCACCAATTAAAAGCATATTTATTTACCGACTTCAAAAAAGGAGGTAATGAGTTTGACCTTTATGTATGTTTGTATGAATGAATGTATGTATGTATGTTTGTCCGCGATTATCTCGAGTTTGGCTGATCCGATTTTGATGCAGTTTTCAGTAATATATTTGTTACATTCAGGAGAAGGTTTTAGTACGTATTTTAACCGACTTCGAAAAAGAGGAAGTGCTCAGTTAATGTTTGTGTCAGTTTATTGAAGGCGGGTTTCTTTTTTGTAAAAAAGAAATTATTTTAATATAAAACTCATTAATAATGTTTATTACTATAAGAAGAACTTCTGCAAGGAATGTTTTATTCAAATTATATGTTTAACTTTTCAGTACACTGTTGTCGGCGCCATGGAAAACGGCGTCATAGTTCCATATGAATCAAATCGCTTCCCGTCTCTCGACCCTATAGCACTTATGCAGAAGGGTTCATTTACCGTGAGCAGTTTGCATGATATTCAACGGCGAGGAACCATTCTTTCTACGTGGACTTATCGGTTCTTTGGATTCATACAAGTGTTTACGACCGCCATGACTCTGCATCCGCAGTGGATCGCGCTTTGTAAGTAAATTTTAACCACAAATATTTATATATGTGTAGCATTCCTAGCACATTCATGCGGCAATCTTTCAATCTTAGGAGAATTTGACAGCACGATTGAAAAAAGTACAATTAAATTAAGAGAATGCGACTGAAGACCAAGTGATGATTGATTGACTAAAGCATGTATTCATTGTATTTGTGTAGGTACATAGATCAGCTTGGATCGTTAACCTCTTGTCTGTTGTGTGATTTTGTTCTTAACATAAAGCTGTCTCTCCCTATGTATGTGCTCCTTGTTTCCTAGTGTTATCGTAGCTGTCTGTCTCTTGCCTAGTGACGTCGTCTCCCTGGGCGGCGCCGGCGCTGCGGCGCTCGTCCAAGAACTGGGTCGTCTTCGTGTGCTCTCTGTCCTACACTCTCTTCGTCATTTCAATACCATGGTGAGATTTTTTTAATCTTTACTAGCTGTCCCGGCGAACTTCGTATCGCGCCTTACAATTTGTATGGGAAAATGAATTTTTTTCTTTTACTACTGCCTCACAATATTTCCATATTTTCCACCTTTTAAACCTTCCCTGGACTACTACGAACATTTCAAACCAAAATCAGCTAAATCGGTCAGGCCGTTCTCGAGTTTTAGCGAGACTAACGAACCACGATTCATTTTTATATATAACTAGAGGCTGCCCCGCGGTTTTTCCCGCGCAGATTTTTCATAAACACAAAACTCCGTTTTTCCCGTTCCCGTGGGAATTTCAGAAAATCCTTTCTTAGTGCTCACCTACACTCCCTAAGGAACCCACGTGCCAATTTTCAGCCCTCTACGCCCAGTAGTTTCGGCTCTGCGTTGTCTGTCAGTCAGTCAGTCAGTAACGGAAGAGTTTTATATATATTGATAGTAGATTGCGTAATAAACACCAACTTATAGAGACAAATGTTTGGTTGGGATGTGCTACCGGTTAAACTAAAGTAAAAAGAAAAACCGATGTAATCCTAAAGGACCGCTTTCAGTAGTAGCAATTTTCTATGAATTATTCATCTTGCCGACAAGTCACCGACATAGCCCAAAGAATGGCAATGGGCAGGGCACGGCACATAGCTAAGAACAGATGGTCGCTGAGGCCGAAAATTTCTTGATTGGCGGCAAGAACCTGAAGAGGCAAAGTAGGCAGTCCCCTCACAAGGTGGTCAGATGACTGGGTGAAGGTTGCGGGAGTACACTGGGTGAGGGTTACTCAAGACCGGACGTTGTGGCGTTCTGTGGGGTGGGCCTATGTGTATGTCTTTCGGCTAAGCTAATGATCATTTAAGTTTAGTTTGTATGTAACCAATGAGGGGTTTTCAAAGTAACGTTAGATGGCGTTGTCTATCGTAATAGACATAAGTAAGTAATTCAAATCAGTTCAAATTAACTTGAAAAGTTAAAAAAAAAAAACAATTTGACTTAACCGTGACGAGTTTCAATTTTATTTTAAGGTTTCAATGATTTAATTTAAACTTGGCCTGTAGAATTTTTCAGGCGTCATCTGATAGCGGCAAATTGAAAACATCTTATTGGGTTTATTTTAGTAGGTTTGAATGTACTTTGTGCATCACGCTAACAAGTCTGTCCCGCAGGCTGTACCACAAGCCGCTGTGGGGGCTGGGGCTGGCGGCGGCGGCGGCGGCGCCCGCGGCGCGCTACTGCGTGCTCGCGCGCCCCCGCCCCCGCCCCCGCCCGCGCCCCCGCCCCCGCCCTGCGTGAAACACCACCCCACCACTACATCAAAGCAACTACATAATAGCATACCTCCCACATTTGCGCTCAAAGTATGAAATCTTTCTATTAAATTTTCCTAACTCCCAAACCGCCGAGACGAACAGGTAGAGAGCCCTGAGACCAAGCTTTTTCAGTAAACGGACAATTTAGAATCTCGGTTAGTGTTAGTTTAATCATATCATCGATTTTTTCTAAAAGGTGTTTAAATTTAAAAAGGGGGGAACAACGTAGAGCGTAAGTTAATTTGGGAACAAAAAGACAGAATTTTAAAATAAAGAAAGCCATATGGGGGTTTATTTTCAGAAGGTTTTCGTAGCTGTTATTGAATTTAGTAACCTGTTCGTCGAGGAAGTCGGGAATTGCCTCGGAGAGGAGAGGAGCTCCCAGAAGGCGAAGTGACTCTTTGTGTAAAATTTTAATATTAGGGGCTAGATTGTTAAATTTGGAAATAATTTCATAACGAGTCGCTTCGGGCACAGCCGAAACTCGTGTTCGTGCACGCGTATCATGCTTGTGTGAATGAGATAAGACGTGCTAAGGGAGGCAGGGAGTGCGTGCCCTTAGCACGTCTTGTAAGGCGGTCCTTGCTTATTTCATATGCTTCATTTTTTGTAACGTTAAATAATAAATTAATTTCTAGACCAGACTAGTCAGTGATGTGATTAATGATAAAATATTATTTTGAAGTATTTAAATAATATAATACATCAAAATATATAATATTTACTTTTAATATAATGTTACCGCATCTTGGACTGACAACGCTGGAGGCCTTTGCCCGCCAGTCCCAGCGCTCCCAGCGCCACCATGCGGCAATCATGGACCAGATATAGTTGATCAAGATAGGTTTTATTTATTACTACCTAACTAATGTTTTACATCTAATCACAAATAGTTTTATTAGGCTTATTAGGTACCATAAATTATGTTTTATTTAATAATTAATATTAAATTATCTAGATGTTTGTTTAACAATGTGTTTCCTAAAGTTTGTTTGTAAAAGTACTTTGTTGAGAAAAAGGCGGGAACAAGAGATTGTCATGTCAATGTGGAATGAATAACACGAAAGGAATAAAAATAACAAGTGAGAAAAAATAAAAATGGAAATTGTAAGGAAAGTGAAGTATTTAATTTATAGCTGTAAAAATAAGTAGGTACCATCTTGTGTAGGTATATAGTTTTAGTAGACATCTACAATAATCTACACGACAAGCAATAAGTTTTCCCTAATTATCTGTTTCATAAAATATCGAATATGATAATTTTTATACAGCCTACCACTTTAATATTTAATGCAGTGAATTAGTAGTAGGTAAGTGACAATGGATCCAAATAAACTAATGTTTTATATTATTAAATTATCAGATATGATTTGTTTTATTTTTACTGTACTGTTATCAAACTATTGTATCATACTCAACAACGCCCTGACCACAAAGAAGTAAAACCGATCTAAATCGCGAATTATTATAAAGCATTGGTGATTTAAACCTAGTCTAGTGATTTAGACCAGGTTTCACTCTTTTTGTGGTAGAGGTAGAGCCGCTATATAGATAGATAGTTTTTTTTTCAATCAGTAACCAAAAATTTAAAGTGATTTTAAGTGTGTAAACGCAACTTAAAATGTAACATATCGGCAGCAGTACAAGAGAAAATACATTACCTACCTATTTAAAAAACCAAAGGCGGTCATCGCCCTCTGGCTTAGGTTGTTTGACACCATTAAATAAAACAAATTCAGTGTTGAAAATCAATACATAGTATAAAATAAAGTCGCTTAACGCGTCTGTCCCTATGTATGCTTATATCTTTAAAACTATGCAACGGATTTTGATGAGGTTTTTTTATTAGATAGAGTGAACCAAGAGGAAGGTTTATAAGTTATTACATGCACAAGATAGTAATAGGTTAGGCGGTACGAAGTTCGCCGGGTCGACTAGTAGACGATATACGCGAAATAAATCAAACGACCGAGGATCAAAGGTTGTCCTTTTCCCTCAAACATACTGAGGGAAAATGACACACATATGTTAGTCGCCCACATCGGTTACTACATTTTATTCGAAAAAGTAATAAATATTAAATATCTTTTTAATTATAGAGGACATGTTACTCCAGACTCCTTCTTCAACTGAAAGGTTCAGCTGCGGTGTTGAATTCCAGATGCCGAGGATCGATGTGCCAAGGATTGCTGACAACCACGAGGATTGGCAGCCCTTTGAGGACAGGTTTACGACGCTCATTGCACACAACAAAGGTCTTACAGAGGCACATACGTTGCAAGGGTCTGATCTAGATACGCACGAAGAGTGGGAAGAGCATGACGTGAGTGAACTCTGTCAAACTGAGCTGCCAGACTGCTCCATCGAGGAGTAGCCAACTCTGTAACAACTGTCTGCTGCCTGGACATCAAGTGCACTACTGCAAGCACAAGGGTTTGTGCAAGATATGTGGGCGCCGTCATCATTCACTTCTGCATGTATATAGGAATAAAGATGTTTTTGTAACGAACGTTAGGAATAAAGCACAGGTTACAGGGATTTTTAGGCAAGCAAATGTAGAGGTAGAATTAGATAAGGTTTCAGGTTGCGATGATGATGAAAATGTTGCACTTTCTTCACACTTCACAGCTAGGTCAACGGCACTGTTGGCCACAGCTTTGGTACCCGTCAAGATACAAAATGGAAACACAGTAATACTGCGAGCTTTAATTGATCAAGGATCAGAAGCAACATTTATAAGTCAAAGGGGAACTCAACTTATAAATGCAAAAGGAACACTTGTAAGTAGCAAGATCACTGGAGTCGGTACTTCAGTAATAGAGGTAAGTGGCATGACAAACATTGAAGTCTTATCAAGGTGCAATTCAAGCTTCAATGTTCAAGTTAAGGCGTACATCATGTCACCACAAATCACAACGCAACTACCGACGACAGAGATACAGGCGCACTCATGGAAACACATCAACGATCTCTTCCTGGCAGATCCCGAGTTTCACCAACAAGGAAGAATCGACTTAATATTAGGAGTCCAAGTGTGCGCTGCAATCATGAAGGAGAACATAATCAGAGGTCCACCAGGTACACCATGTGTCCAAGATTCATACCTGGGTTGGATTCTTTTTGGAAACGTAGAAGAGGACAGTTTGCAAGAAACTGTGACGTCAATGCAGCTGCAGGTAGACCTAGATCATACGAAGAAGCAAGCAACCGTTAATCAGAATCAAACCACTGAGGAGCGGCTATGTGAGGAGAAGAAGGAAGATACAACTAAGCTACTTGACAGAATAAATGTGGTAAAGCTACAAACGCAAGCAGAGCGACTGCTAACAACGCAAGGTGGGTCAAGAAAAACGGCTCTGAATGTGATGAATCAACTCGAATGTATATTCGTAGAAAACCCAGAGTTACAAGCAGAGTACAAAGAGGTTACAGATGAAGGGAAGAAACACAACCCTGCTGTACTTTTACATCACCTTGCGGTTAAAAGTGAACAAACAATGGAGATTCGCATAAAAGATGATGAAAACCAGAGAAATCAGTCAAAGAAAGAGGTGCATGCAGAACACAATGCAACTAAAGAAGAAGATGCAGAGAGACTTGTAAAGCCTAAGATGAAGACAAAAGCTGCAAACGTACCAAACAACGCACGTGAGCTGAAAGAAAGGTTACCTGAATGCGTTCACAAAAGAGCTTTTCGTAGATTAGGTCAGGCGTTCGAAGAGGAAAGAAGACGCCTTAAGAAAGAACGGAATGGAAAGAAGAAAGGCAGAATCAAAGGCTTCATACATTATCTGCACAAGGAGGACCTGCGCAGGGTGGGCGGTAGACTCTCACATGCAGACCTTCCTGAAAGCATCAAGCGGAAGAAAGCTCTACACCTGGAACTAGTAGGAGACCTCACCTTTGCTGGTTTCATGAAGCATTGGAAATATCGTAGACAGATAAGGAAACAAGAAAAAAGAAGTAAGATCAATTCAGGCCTCAAAGAGTTAACTATAGAGACAGTTCTGACCAAGGTACGAGATCCAAAGTTGTATGCTGTACAGATCTGCAAATTTCGTACTTATCGCTTTGGCAACAGACGCGGCAACTTGTGCAACATTTTTACCATCATTGCAAACTGATACCTTACGCGCCTGCAGAATGTCTCATAGATTATATAGGTAGGTACTTAGTTATTTAGGTCAAAATTGGATTATATATTCTTGGGTTCTTATACTGTGTTCATTTAGGTAGTTAGGTTTAATTAGTTAGGTAGCCTAATAATGGTGATAAAATATGAATGTTCAATTTGATACTACAAATAGTTCAATAGGAGATATTGTTACTTACTTGATTTTTATGGTTTGAGTAAGTTGTTTTATTTCATTGAATGTTTTGCAATAGGTGTATCAGGTGTGTGTAGAGTTGGTCCAGGCACGGAAAGTATTATTTCATTGTTGAAATGTTTTATTCTTTCTCTTGTTTATGTTTTTATATACACTTGCTTGCAACTTTAGTTTTAGTTTTCTATGTGTATTGTTCGTTCAGTTTCTTTTTCAAAGTTGCATGACAGGTAGGCATTTGATTTCAGTTACTTGGTTTATGTTAATGTATAAGGTGAGAATATGGTTATATGGTTGAGAATATGGTTATTTAGGTTGTTTTTATGATTTTATGTTATAGGGTAAACAAGGTAGTAATTGCTCATATCAGGTTGAGTAAAAACTGACGTTTTTGGCGGGCGGTATGTTCGTGCAATTACTATCCTTTTTAGTAGTTTTGTCTATGTGTTGTGTTTTTGTCACCGTGCCTTCAAAATTGTGTCATGTAATTCTCTTACCCACGACCACGTATGTCAGTTCCCAATAAACCACCATGTAAACAAGTTCGCTGTATTATTTATATTAGGCCAAATTACAATTAAATTTCCAAAATTCTTACTTATCCGGCTCGAAGGACCATGTTCGATAACTTGACTTTATTGATGAATTTAATTGTAATTTGGCCTAATATAAATAACTAGTCGACCCGGCGAACTTTGTACCGCCTAACCTTTAATATTTTGTGCATGTTTTATACTTATAAACCTTCCTCTTGAATCACTCGATCTATTAAAAAAAACCGCATCAAAATCCGTTGCATAGTTTTAAAGATTTAAGCATACATAGGGACAGACGCGGGAAACGACTTCATTTTATACTATGTATTGATACAGCGAACTTGTTTACATGGTGGTTTATTGGGAACTGACATACGTGGTCACATGACACAATTTTGAAGGCACGGTGACAAAAACACAACACATAGACAAAACTACTAAAAAGGATAGTAATTGCACGAACATAACTTTTAAATAAAATTTAAATTACCAGAATTAAATTTACTTTATTATCATTATTCCTATGTAGTTTCAACAAAAACTAGTTAGTAATTTCGAAGAACTAGCTATTCCCGTTTTTTGGAATGGTTATCTTTGACGAAATAATGTATCCAGGTTTTTTGATTCCACAAGTGTTTCTCAATTATAAAAAACTTTGTTATATCCTCAAAAACGTTATGTTAAAATTCCAGATCTTTACCTCTTATAGATTAACTGTGTTATTCATAAAGATACAGTAGATTTTAAGTAGCGTTACTGGAGGTCTACTTCTCTGGTTTGTTGTATGGTAAATACGTGACATCCAGTCTAAATTGACATACGTCAAATAACTAAAATGCTCTTTAACTTTTTATGAATAAGAGGGTAAGAGAATTACTTGATTTAAAAAACCTTTAAAACTCATATAGCGTCTTAATTTCGAAAGATGAATCGAACAGGTTTGCAGAAATTTTATATTTTAACCTTTACTACATATTAATTTTACATTTTAATCCACGCAACGGATTTTGATGCGGTTTTAATAGATAGAGCGATTAAAGAGGTATATAATATATAATACATACATGCACAACATAGTATATTATGTTAGGTGTTAGGCGGTACGAAGTTCATTAGTATTTAATACAGTGAAATTAAATAAAAAAAAGGTAAATGCAGTGACAGGATAGTATTGCAAGAAAGGAAACCAGCAACTGCAGCCTATTTATATATCATGCAGGTACGTAGGGGAAAGTGGGGAGGATTCGTACAATTTTTACTTTGAGGCTTCTCGAAGATAATCTAACAGCTTTTTCAAAATGAGTTTAAGGCTAATGTATAATGAACTTATCTGGGTATATTATTACAAAAGTTTTTTTTAGATATAACCCCATTTTGACCAAGATTTTCTCGTCTGAAAAAAAAAGGGAATTCGTACGAAAGCACCCCACGAGTGGGGTGCTTTCGTACAGAGGGTGGGGGACCTTCGTACATATAGTGTTAAAAATGCAATTTATTAGAAATAAAATATGTTATTGTTATCAAAATTAATTGAAAAACTGCTGTTCAAGTTAACATGTCAACCTGAACTGTATAATCAACCAGCCTCAAAAGTTTAACCTTTTCATTAAAACCTACCTATATCCAACAGTGGACGTATTTTATTAGATGATTACTATGGATGATCACTTTCGTAAAAAGAAGTGATTTTGATTTCTGTGGCAACTATTAATGTGCTTCTTCAATTTCTCCCAACCTAGCAGGTTTTCAGGAGTATCCTTGACTTTCCAGTAATTTTTCCATACATAATAGCGTACGAATGTACCCCACCTACCACTGTACGAATGTACCCCAAACCAAAAAAGCAACACATTAATTCAAAATAAAAAAAACCATTTAACTCTATTCCAAATGAATATAAATAAAATAAGCTACAGAAATATCTTGAACTTAGTTAATATCGGTTATGCAGTAAAAACAAAAAATATAAGGTTAAATCGTGTTATAGAGCCAATCGGAAAATTACTTAGGCGTCGCGAAATCACGTTTTGTCTAGTCCTGGCAAAGTTGGTGAGCACACTTACCCCCCGCCCCGGGGGAAGCCTATGCCTAATATTAGGAGGCCCACACACAAATACGAGCGTGTCAACGTTTTAGGTGTAGGAGATATGGCTACTGTACGAATGCTCCCTTTGTACGAATCCTCCCCACTTTCCCCTATAGTTTTTTTTTGTAAAAATTTGTTTTTTTTAAGCGCGCCAGTTTTTGGTTTACCTATGTGTAAATTTATTTCACCATCTTTCGTTGTATCCATATCAGTGACGATCCCTGTTCCCTTTTTATGTTACGCATGCGCCCGAGGCCCCACTTCAGCTGGTTCTGATTATATGGAAGAATAAAAACAGGACCCGGACGCGACTGGGGCGGGGGCGCTTGTTACGACACCAAGCAATTGTCCACCACCCGTGTCGCTGGCAATGTGGTTGTGATTGTTTTTTAATTAACTGAGATAAGTACCAAAATTAACGTAAAGTACATAATGTAGGTGTGGTGCGAATCTGTGGTGCGACTAAACAGCATTATTAGCATGATCCTGTGTTTTTTTTACTAATAGTTTATTCTGATATAAAAAAGCTTACCAACTATGAGAGCAGCAGCAATGTCTGTGTGGATTTTTATCAACTTACTATGTTTCGGCATGTGCGGATACCTCTACTTGATATGGTCACAATATTGGATCCGAATGGAAAAACAGAAGTACTTAAATAGACCAACAAGCACTGCTTACAAGTCTAACTTTGATGCCTTTATACCCGAGAGAAGAGTCAGAAACGCCTCCTTCAGCATTATGTCGAAGTACAGAAGATCAGCTGTAGGTGCATGGAGGAATAGCAAATCTATTCAGACTCCTGTGACAATAGGAACGCAATCCGGTCCGTCCATTAACGTTGTGATGAAGACGCAGGGAAGGCCAAGGTTCCCAAACGTGCATAAACCTGTCCTAGAATTCGACTCTGAGAGTTATGTTTGTGAAGACATCACAACAGCGGAGTGTGAGAGAAAGACGATTGAGTTTAAAGAGTTACTATTAAAAGAGTTTCATAGAGTTCTCATGGAGGAAGGGAATGTGTTCAAGTCGGGCTTAGACGCCCACAACCCTTACAAGGTGCGTTACGACGGGCCCGCGTCCCGCGAGGAGCGCTCTGGCCACGAGGTGCTCTGCGCCTTGCGGGAAGTTCATGTGCGCACAGTGACGGCTCAAGACGAACCATTCAGAACACATGGCTTCCGTATTCCTAAAAAGGTGCTGCAGCCGGATCGGCAGTTCAACACGTGCGCCGTCGTCACCAGTGCCGGTGCCTTGCTTGGGTCGCGTTTGGGAGAGTTTATTGGTAAGATTGTATAAAACAGTATACCTACTTACTTCTATTCGATGTGGCGGTCTAGGACGGCGTAACAATCTGCGTCTATGGTCTCGTGCGGCCTAGACTTAGAAGAACAAGCGCTATTTTGTAATATAGAAATACCGCAAGTGTTACGCCGTCCAAGACCGTTACATTACATTCAACTTTGATGATTAATTATAATGTTTATCTATAAGTAGGTATAGTAAAGGTAGGTATATTGTTAAAAATGTTGCGCATAAAAGAACAACGACATTCTGTGATTTCCCATTGTTGTATAGGCCGCAGTATACTTAATTGACCCACATTACGTACAAGTGTTCGTTGTTGTGAATCACTGGACTGGATGGCGCAGGATGAGTTGGCGTCGTAAGTGCGGCTGTCTGTAACAGTTAGTGGCCCGGTTTTAGTCTTTAGTCATTGTCACTATTTCATTTGAAATTTGCGATTTAAGAGCAACAAACCCGGTATAAAATATTTTAAAGGCTCCATTTTAGATTTTGGAATATGTAAGTATATGTCATATGTTTTTTTTTCCCTTTATCTTTGTGCCTTGTTCCATATCAATATATTGGCCAAGAGTAACGCAGCGTTATTTATTGTAGACCGGTATACACGGTTCCTTTTTTATCGTGGAGGAAAATTAAACGTCCGGTAGGCATAGTTATAAAGGACTGATTTCAGAAAACAAAATTAAAAAATAATCAACCGTGCTCACTTGAGGTTACTTCGAAAGTTTTTGTAAAAAAAACTAAAAACGTTGTGTAGCATCAGAGCAATGACCTACGGTTGTTTAGCTGGTGTCAGACGAGACAGGGGGTGGAGGGCAATGCGCAGGGGGGTGAACAAGGAGTCCATCGGCCTTAAATAAGTTTTTTATTTTTTTTTATTTTCAAAAAAAAAATTCGAAAGTCAAAAATAATATATATTTTTAATAATTTATTTGAGTCATGCCTGAAAGTTTCCGCCACTATAAAAAAATGACCGTATAGGTCAATGTAGACTCTACATTGTAGAGCATACTTGTTGTTGAGGGGTGGTTATACTTAAATACGCATGAGATGAAAAAAATTTTTTTTAAATATTAAAGAAAGTTTAACAATAGCTTCCACTCCACACTGAATTTTGTAGTTTGTATGTTGCTGTAGTGGGCCAGCAAGTGTTTCGATAAGGGTAATCCACGAGCTCGCGATGGTATATATGCGAAGGTAATCGACCGCAAAATCGCGGTATCGGCGCGGATCTTTGGTTTGATAGCTACATTAGCATGCGCGGACGACCCTCTTCGCCGAACTACAATGCACTCACTATAATACATCACCTATGCGGTTTACAAGAAATGATATTGTTAGCCAAGCTTCGCTGATTACTCACAACCTCAAATCAAATAAGTTGTTAACATTTATGAGACAAGACAAGGGATACACGTATCAAAATAATTCATATCAGATCGGTCGGACGTGACAAGGAAAGGTTATTTTCTCGGCTTTTGTTTGAATTTTATTTTTTATTTTTAGTATTTTTCCAACACAAAAGCGCCACTCATACATAAAACATTTGCCGGTAACTAAACAAGTGAAGCTTACTTATTAATATTATTGATACTTACAGTAGAAATTTTCAGTTCTTAGTATACTTAGGGTGTATAAAGTCTGATTTGGACACTTCGTGGTATGCAGCTAACAGCATATAGAACATTTAACAATCTGCTAACTTTTATTTATAACGAAAATGCCTCTGTGAAAAAATGGGAAGTAATTTTTATTCTTCGGTTAAAATACAATAAGTTAGAGTAACGAACATTTCATGTTTGTTATTTATTTGTAGTACCTAGTCAAGTTCAGTGCTGCTGCAGTATGTATGTCTTTCCATTATGCTTATTGCTTGTTGTGAATGCTGCTGCGGTGCCGGCGGCGGCGGCGCGGCGGCGGCGGCGCCTGCGATGTTTATGCAATACCTATTTAATGTATTTTATAAGTAGGGTAAGCAGTACTAATGTTGGCCCCCTCCAATGATTGGCCCCTTCAATGAAAAATCTATTTATTAAGAGTTGTATTTAAATACCAGAAACGAAAAAATATTTATATTTTTCTTTATTTAAAACACTCTACAACGAAATTAATAGTTTTTAAATGCAACAGCTAGCAATTGAATAAAAAAATATCTGTGTTGGACTACAACAGAGGGTGTGTTTTCTTATGAAAATCGTAAGAAGTACTTACGTACTTCTTACGATTTTTCTACTTTTAGAATGGTTTTACTCGTTTTCTTCTTGTTTAAATTGCAATATATGTTTCCATATATGTTAATTACACTTCAATTCAGGTTTATTTACGGTAATTCGTGAAAAACACTAAAGATTAACCCCAAAAATAGGTAGGCCAACATTAGTACCCGTGGTAAGTATTAAGTATCAGTTGATTGGCATCTATGCCAATCATTGTATTTTATGCTTTTTAATATTTTTTTATATTTAAAAATTAAATCAAATATTATCAACAATTGCGTTTAAAATGCTTAATCTTTTTATATAATAAAATCAGAGGAACTAGATTTTGGCAGGGCCAATAATTGTACTTTTGTGTGATTGACCATGCCAATCATTATACTGTTCCCTATGCCAATCTTTGTACTAAATTTGTCTTGAACACATAATGATGTACCAATGTCGATGCCAAACCTGCCTATTAGAAAATTTTATTACAAAGTAGGTAGTATATATATCAGAAGGTACTTATTTTGTGTTCAATACTACACCAATTTGATTATTTTCTTTTTATTTTGCCTTATTTATTTAGTATTCTTATTTCCGAGAGATAATAGTGCGATTTTAGGTATATGAAGGTACCTTCCAGTTATCGAGCTCGAAAAAAATTCTCTGCGGATCACTATTGAATAATTTAATGGATCAGTATAGTCATTGGCCCTAGGAAAGTATAAAGATTGGCCATGCCAATTCCCAAAAAGTACAATGATTGTCATGTCAATCATTCGTTCTACTTACGTTGATGAGGGGTCTGACTGGGTCGGGGGTTTTTAAATTTTTAAATTTGAGTTATTATATTTATATTGATAAAGTTGTTTATAAGCTAGCAAATAACGATTCCTGTGGTATAATCTTATTCTCAGATAAATGAGCTACCATCCTACATTAACAGTTTTTCAATTTTGAACCTTATTTCGCACGTAGAAATGTTCAAAGTCAAAACTTTTCTTAAGGGGCCAATCATTGTACTGCTTACCCTACTTAACAAAAACTATAAATCACGGATTTTTTAAAACATGGAAGTAGAAATGAGAATATAATGATAAAGAAGATTGCGTTTAACAGAAACAACACAGAGTTACATTATATAATGTTGCTTTGTCTGGTGTGGTACAGCGGCGGTCTAGGAGGGCGTAACAGATTTGTCTATGGTCTCGGGCGCCCTAGACTGTATTACCAAAAAACAAGAGCTATTTCGCAATACAGAAAAACCGGAAGTGTTACGCCGTGCTAGACCGCCACTGTACATTTACCAAAGTTTTAACCTGACCGTGACCTGTATAATTTTTTACTCTTTAAGCCAGTCATCCTTCAATTAGCACATTTTATAAAGCATTTCTCGCTGAAAATTTGATCATAAAACCTGCAAACGACATCGTTATCGTTGAAATACGACACTTAGTTGACGTAGTCAATTGGGCATGGATCGTCTTTGAAATCACAGATTACTCAAATTTAAGTACAATTTACTTACACATTAACTTAATTAAGCAAGCTGATGACAAAGAGGAAGAAATAAATCAGACATAATATCTAATTATAGGATGAATCAATAATGTAAATATGCACCTCTACCTACCTGCGCATTGTTTGTCGGGCACATGTCCGAGTACCTACTGCCTTTCTTTGTTCCTTTACCAAGAACTTCTTCCGCAAATTTGAAGGCTATTTGAAGAATAATAATCACGATGGTATCACCGTAACCAATTTAACTATACATGTTACATACATGCAAGTTGAAATTTTGAATGAAGATAGACAATTTTACTAAAAGGAAACATTTCTTTTTTTTAAAAGAAATGAAACTGCATCTTTGATGTAAGTAGTTATGTACCTACAATAGGTAAGAGAATGATTAAAAGTAGAAGGTAGAAAGAATGAAAAGTTATGTTAGGTTAGACCAGCCTTACTCAACCTTTTTTTACCCTGGGCCACATAGTATATAGTAGCCTCTGCCTATACATTGCGGGCCGCAGCCCCACAATTTTTGACCTCCGAAAAAAGGAGTCTGTTTTCAAGTCGACACGTTTTTTTATATGTATGACCAATCTCACATACTTTTTAAAGAAAAAAATATTTTTTACAAAAACAATTAAGATGCAAAAAAAAAACAGTTAAAAATATAAGTGTAATTTAAATTTAATAATTTGTTAGGCGGCTTTGAGCCGCAAAGGAAATGCTAGTGGGCCGCAGCCCGCGGGCCGCAGGTTAAGTACGGCTATGGGTTAGACAGATCCCAATTAGCAAATATGTATCATCAAAAATCACAGGTACCTACAAGGAATAAAAATGCACCAACAATATTACCTACTTGTATTTTCAAATAACCAAGTTATGCTGAATAATAAAAAGTATTTATGTGAAATGTGATAGAACAGGGTAGGTATTGTGCTGTGTCGACAACCCAAGCGGTCGTACACTGCGCCGCGCGTTTCCTACGTGCATTATTCATGACCGCACCATGCACGAGCACGACCATTTTTGTGAGCTTTTCATACCATGGGACAACGACGCAGACTACAAAACAGAAAGTCTTGTCTCTATTTGTTGTATAAGTCTGTTGTTCACAAAATAACTTAGCTTAAACAAGGGGTGTAGAAGAAATGCATGAACACACTAAAAGCGACTATTATGAGTTTTTTTAAGGGTTTTGTCCGATCTTACTGAAAAATAGCCTAGATCATGAACGATCAAATATGACAATCTGCTACCCAAGCTTCGAAGCTCAAGTTTGGCCTATTCTGAAAAGTTCAGAATAAGATACAAATTCGGTTATCCGTTTTTGTATTTTTTATGATTTCATACCTATTACTTACTTTTAATCGGGTTATAAGTTTTCTTGCTTATAAAAAAACACCACCATTAAAAAAATCGCAAACAACACATGGCGGAAAATATAATATTATCAAAGCAATCGTCTTCACAATTCAAGGACAATTTTTGCTTTTATACTCTTCATAAATTAAAGCAACTAATATAAAGTAAATAATTTGAGAAAAAGGTACCTACCTACATCTAATGTGTGCTGAAACCTAATCCTATGTAAATTCAAATAAAGGTTTATAAATAAATCGATAATGTGATGATGGAAAACCAGAACAATTATCTGCTAGTGTATCTATGATCTACAATAATTGCTGTTGGTCGCATGTTGTTTACACCTTGTTTCCGCTTTCTTAAATCGCCACGTACTTATATTGCGCTCTTCTAAAAATTTTTTTTACCTATTTATAAAGCAAAATACCTTCGAACAATAGTCTAAGCAAAAACTTATACGTAGCATTTAGCACCTTCCTGAAAGATATGGCTTACCGTTTCTTACTGATAAGAACTATTCGGACAGTTTTCGTTGCTACTACCTAGTAGACTCTCTGTGCGAAACGCAATTTTCTATAATATAATTAGTTTGAGTAAATTTCAGGCGCATACAATAAAAAAATCGTCACTCTCGATAAAAACTTTTATAATAAGAAAGGGGTTATTTTCACAGAGTTAAATTTATTTTTGAATGCACAAAAGTCAGTAATTAACAAAGATTTTTCAGAGAACGCTAAATGGAGCCACTTTAGCAAAAATATAAAAGAAAGTATATATTATGAAGTTCTACATAATTTAGAGTGACAGCTAATATTAATAAGAGCTTTTATTAAAAAAAAATTATAGGTATTAGTGGCGGTTCTTTAGCTTTGGTTTTCGCGTTTATATAATTTGCATACCTATATTTCTAAAATAAAATCCTAGTCCATTTCATAGATAGCCTGCACTGCAGTCACTTTATAGTAGAGGTATTTAGTCGGCCCCAACGATATCATCAGCGTTTTTTAAACTTTGGCAGTTTCTTTTAGACAATTACCTACACATACACGTGATACTATACTATTAAAACAGAAAAAGTATATCTAAGAATATATTTCTTATACAAAGGTAGGTAGGTCTTATAAAAAGCATGTATTTCAGAAGGACCTTGTCGCCTGTCCACTTGAAATCATTTCCCACGAGACAACGGTGACATTGCAGCTTGCTTGACACCTTTGCATTACATTTTAATATGCCTTTCAGCCTATAATTACTACAATTAAATCCGTGTTGGTTTATTAATAGATCGTTGACATCACTTTTTCATGCTTGTTTTTCTTGTCAGTAGGAAAAAGGATCGGAAATGTTTGCTTGATTCAATATTTTAACCTATTGCAAGAAAATAAAGGTATTGCAAAATAAGGTTATGTTATGTTTCAGGTATTCTTAGTGAAGGTATTAGTTAGGCTAGGCATTTTAAATTTATTTATTAGCCTAATGCCTAATCATGAAGTTTCACTTTATCTGTTATGCATTGTGTCATAAATTCCTGAAATGGAGCGGAAACTAAGTACCTACCCACAACTCGAGTCCGAGGTCGTTTTCAAGGTCAGTTTGTTACAACAGATGACAATGAAGCCTATTATCAAAATCTATTGACTCTAATCAATTATCAAAACTATCATCAGTTGCCCAACATAACGAAAGTTATGAGTTAGTTAGAATTAAACCTTGTAACTATTACTTACTTTAAAATATTATTTAAAACAAAAAGTTACTCGAAGTCGTAACCTAAATATATATTTTTTAAGCGTCTTAGACGTAACTAAAATCCCACTACTCTAATTACCTAATGCTTATGTGAAAAGTGTAACAGCATTTATTTCAAATAAAAGTCTAGTAAACTGCAATTAAAACACATAAGTAGTTTCATTTAGTTTGCATGAGGCGTTTAGGATCAGCTTCCATGCGGCTCCATCCAATCGAATGTGAAACCAACAGTGCACAGGAGACAGGAGCACAGACACTGTACGGCTGTACGGCGACTAGAGAGTAAATTTGTTCTATGCTGTACGGAGACAGCTGCTGCCATGCCAGACCGCACGTTTCTCCCTGTCTTCTACGGTCGGCACGCTGTCGGCCAGACCGAGGCCAGACCCAAGCCGTTAGGAGACGCCTCCAAAAGACATCACCACCTTCATATACGAAACATTTTGATACGAGAACTCTATATTTTTGGGATCTTGTTATATAATAATTTCTTACTTCGTTTATATATAGAATTACAGAGCATTTGTTGTCTGTTTAGTGTGGAATAGAGGTTTATTTTACTCCTGCTCCGACTCTAAAAATTATGAACATTCACGTGCACAATCGTAAAATAAATGTTTTTATTAGAAACTAATCTAAGAAAACTGTATTTGCTAAATTGTATAAAACATTCCTCATTGGATAATTGGGATTTTCGGTTTGACAGGAAATTGCGCTGGCGAAGCCGCGGGACGCACACTAGTTTTTAATAAATAATTTTGATTTTGAATTTGATAAATGTTCAATTATGACTAGGGTAGTTTATGAAAAGTCGCATTTGACCACCACTTAAAAAAGTCGTCCTTGTTTCAGATTCGCATGATATGGTGCTCAGGTTCAACAATGCTCCCACTGAGGACTTCGCGGACGATGTTGGCTCGAAAACTACGTTTCGTATTTTAAATTCACAGGTAATAAAAATGGGATAAGATTAAGATAGTCTTTGATAAAATGTCTTTTTAATTAATTAAGAATAGTTTTTAATATATTAAATACACTGAATGTAAATAAAAAGGTTCATGGATGATTTAATATGTTTGATCTGCCTAGGTGGTAGCAAAGCCGGAATTCAAGTTCCCGGAGGATCCGATGTTTGCAAACAAATCGATACTTATCTGGGACCCGGCCACCTACCCCGCCACCCTAACGCAGTGGTTCCGACGACCGGATTTTCCTTTGTTTCCGGTTTATAAGAGGTAAGTAAGTACGTATTTTATTTTAATAATTTTATATTTTTTATATATTAAATTTAAATAAATGTATAAATCCTCCTTTCTTTTAATCAATCAATAAATATAAAACTCTTCCGTTACTGACTGACTGACTGACAGACAACGCAGAGCCGAAACTACTGGGCGTAGAAAGCTGAAAATTGGCACGTGGGTTCCTTGGGGAGTGTAGGTGAGCACTAAGAAGGGATTTTCCGAAATTCCCACGGCAACGGGAAAAAACGGGTTTTTGTGCTTATGAGAAATCTGCGCGGGAAATACCGCGGGGCAGCCTCTAGTTCTATGTATAAAATTTTGAATGAATTGAAAGAATATATTATTATGTACTTATACACGGTAATTTTTTTATGGTGGCGGAAACTGTGACGAATTAGTCTTTACATGAAATACCTAATATATATGATATATACTAATATATATTACGCAATAAATAATTTAAAAAATAATATATTTTTTTCAAAAAAATTTAATACTTATTTTAGGCCGATGGACGCCTGTTCACCCCCCTGCGCATTGGCGTCTACCCCCTGACTGATCTGGGCCCTCAGTCTCATCGCGCAAAACGTAACTATCGAATAAAAGTAGAGTAGGAACAGTACGTTAATCGCAAGAAAATACACATTTGGTAGTCTCGTAAAATTCTTCTTCGGGAAATCCTTTCTTAGTGCTCACCTACACTCCCTAAGGAACCTACATGCCAAATTTCAGCTTTGTACGCCCAGAAGTTTCGGCTCTGCGTTGTCTGTCAGTCAGTCAGTCAGTAACGGAAGAGTTTTATATATATTGATTTGAACTGAATTTTTTTTTGGGTATATGTATCTGTACAGTGGCGGACTAGGAGGCCGTAACAGATTTGTATATGGTTCTTCAGTCCTAGACTGTATTACCAAAGAACAAGAGCTATTTTGCAATACAGAAAAACCGGAAGTGTTACGCCTACCGTGTCCACCACTGTACCTACTTATAATATATGTATATGGTTGTAAAAAAATGCAAGATAATACTTATGTTTTGTGTATGTGCTCACGATTAATTATAACTCATGTTTCAAGAGTAAAAAAAAATTGATGGGTTTTTGTTTCGCAGAGTTTTGCAGCAAACACAAGACGTGGATGTCCACCTCCTGCGGCCGGAGCTGCTGTGGCAGCTGTGGGCCGCGCTGCAGGACGCGACGCCCTACCGCCTGCGCAGAAACCCGCCCTCGTCTGGCTTCATAGGTTTATTGTCTTGGAAACATTTTTCACATGGAAAATTTGCAGATGTTACTACCTACCCGTTTTTTTAGAATTATTATCACTGATATATTAACACTGATTATAACAATGCAATAAAGGTAGAAGGAATAACATACAATTGCGACACAGATTACTAAATAGTTACCTTGCGATCTTTATTAACCTTTTTTTTTTAATAAAACGGAATTGCTGAATTACTAAATATTTTGTTAGATATTATCAATATTTTTTTTCGAAAGTTTAAAATACCGTAAATCCTTTAAAATAACTTTCGATAGTTGTTTGCATACCTACTTTATTCCGTGTTAACTTAAATGCTGTAAAAATTACACCCTCGACTTATATCGGGATCGTGCAAGTGATGCTGGTACTAGAATTTTTATGTTGAGATATCCGTCTAACCGCAGGTTTCTGGTTCTCACTGCACCGCTGCCGACGTGTGCGCATGTTCGAGTACGTCCCGTCTGCGCGCGCGACGCGGCGCTGCCACTACTACGTGCCCCGCGACGACACCTCCTGCACACTCGGCGCCTGGCACCCGCTGGCGCAGGAAAAAACCCTGGCGGAGAGGATGCGCGACAACTCTGACCTTAATGTGTTCCAGCGAGGCTTCATTGATGTGCCTGGCTTTTCAACTATTCATTGCTGAAATTCATGAAGGAATGGAAACATTGATGTAATTAAAAATGCAATTTACCGTACATACCTACTTAGTTAATTTATATTAAGTCTTCAAAAGAAGTCTTGACTACGGTATTTTTGTCGTTCGTTGTGGTTTTATTGTGATTTTTGCAAACAAAGGTCACTTCCGACATTATCTATTTAGATCTAGAATATTAATTAGTATTCCTAGTAAGGTAAATTTACATTGTAATTCAATTGATCGTGTCTTCCTAATTGAAAAGCTAACGTGATGTAACATAATTATTTAGGTTGTAGGACACGTTTTGATCTTAAATGTTTTGTATATGCGATGAATAAATGTTGTTTTATTTTTTATAGTCATACGATAAAATAAGGTATGCATACATACCTATACTTACTTACATTTATAATACAACTAGTCGACCCGGCGAACTACTTACCGCCTAACCTATTACTATGTTGTTTTACCGGTAATTATTCCAATTTTTCTCGCCGTAAAAACCATCCTTAGACTTCAACAAACATTAAAAAAAAGGAATGGGTAAAATTGGTCCAGGCGTTGTTGAGTTATGCGCTAACCAACACATTTTGCGATTCCTTTTTATATTATATAGAAAATATATGAACAAGACAAGACATAATATGATTGAATATGATGACATAATATGATGATAAGATTTAAATTAAAAAAACTGAATAACTCACTAAATCACTGCAAGGCACATTACCACAGAAAAACAGGGGTTAGTATTCTGTGTGAATTGATTTTCAAAGTTCTCCACTTGTGGAATAGGTACCTTCATACCAGTGCATTTCTATGTGGTCTAGGCTTGGTAAGGAATGGTGCGGTGGCCCTGAGGTGCCGTTGGCGAGGTTTGTTGTATTTTTAGCGTTTTAACAGCAATAGGCACCGCGTGCGGCATACTGATGGTGGCAGCCGGTCCCGCATTAGGTATGCAGAGCGGGCGCGCGGAATCAGCGCGCCACGTCCACCTCTCGGCGTGATGATCTCGCTTAATCTTCTTCCTTCTTTAAACATATTATTTGTTTCATTACAAAAATACTTGACTCAGATATATATGTAATTTTAGGGTTTCTTTTCATACCGGTATGTGGCGATTTCAACCCTAGATACATTGTCGCCTATGCATATATGTCGTGCTTATGCCGATTTTACCTAATTTGTAGAATAGGTACTGTTTCGCTACCCAGGATTGCACAATATTCAACATTTAGATATTCAAATTATAAAAAGTAGGTACTAGCTGTCCCAGCGAACTAAGAATCGCGACTTACAATTTGTATGGGAAAATGAAATTGTTCCTTTTACTAACTTTCTCTCAATTTTTCCATATTGTCTCACCTTTTAAACCTTCCCTGGACTACTACGAACATTTTAAGACCTAAATCAGCTAAATCGACCCGGTCATTCTCGGGTTTTAGCGAGACTAACGAACCACGATTCATTTTATATATATGTCGTGGCCAAATCGTTAAATTGGCCATTTCATGATCTGGCCGGCCATTTCATGAAATGTGCACTTTTCATGAAATGGCCAATATTCGTTGGCCAGATCGTCGAAACCTCAAACGTTTAAGATTTGGCCGACCACGTTTGACCAAATCGTTATTGTGTAACCTAAAAATTTAAATTCCATTATTTAACTTGTAAAAGTTAACATTACTAACTAATTATAAATAGGTAATCTAACTAAGAACACAATAACAAGTAAAAAAAAAGTTATTTAAGTAACTATAATTCGAGTAATGTGTGATTTAAATACGGTCCTTTAAAAAATCGTTCGGAACTTCATGGTTTTTGACGTGGCGTGGCTTTCGTTTAATGATTGTTTTGCATAAAACTCACAAATCTTCGAATCAAAACCTAGTTGTTCTGTATTTACTTTTATCGTCTTTTTCTTACTTAAATTATCTTTTTTCATTTTATTATTGTAAACCGTAATGGCGCGTCACATCAAATCACACAACACACGCAACAACAGCGCCACTAGCGGAGAAATGTTTAACTATTCAACGATATGATCGCTAATGTTTGGCCATTTCATGAAATAATCATACGATCACTTGGCCAAATCGTTAAACGTTGAGATTTTAACGATCTGGCCAACGAATATTGGCCATTTCATGAAAAGTTCACATTTCATGAAATGGCCGGCCATATCATGAAATGGCCAATTTGACGATATGGCCACGACATATACATATAGTAGAAGTAGATAGATAGTAGATAGTTAGTAGACAGATAGTAGATATATAGAATAGAATAGAATAGAAAACACTTTATTGCATACAAAGTAATATACAAGAGTAAGTACAGACAAATTGAATTTGCATGCGATGGGCTATAATAATAATAATGGTATATAGTAGATAGATAGTAAGTACATAAAATTATAAAAAAAATAAAAAAAATGCGTATGGTTCGAAAAATTATATTAACTTTGAAAGGTTTAATCTCGGAACCTATTGGGCCTACAGACAGTTCTAGTTACAAATTGTATCAAATATAGTCCACTTCAAAAAAATCCTTTAACCGTTTTTTCAAAAACTAGTTATTATAAGTTAGTTAAATATCGTTAGTTATAACGGTCGCCAAAATAAAATAAAAAAGGGGTTTTTCAACTTTTTTCGTTGCGTTTATAGGCCGAGGTCACAAACTTTTAATTTAAGGCAAACATCAAAACCAGTCTGTAAAATGAGAATTTGACGCATACGGTGATGTATTAGAGCTTTATGAAAGTTACAGCCTGCGTAGCATGACGGACCATTTGTCGAATCTTTCTGTAACTTTTAATCGCTTTTAAAGAATGTGGGATAATGTATGGTGATGATCGACAAAAGTGACAGATAGGTACGACAAATTCGGAAAATTGTCCGTCATGCTACCACTGCTGCTGGACTATATTGGGTATTCTGAGATCTACATAAGTAACGAATTTCTTTTCTAACAGATTCAAAATCATCAGGAGTTCTTGATAAAATTAATCATCGATTGGGTTTTCCGCTCTACATTGGGATAGTAGGTCAACTTTAATGAATCATCTTGATTGATTGTTATAACATGGGTTCGAATTAGGATTGATTAAATTGTGAACGAAATCCCGTTACATCGGCGGTTTCCTTACTCTGAGCGCATACATAGTGAGTGACGTTACTTGCGCTTGACGTTTAGTAATAATAATAGTTCAATGATTTCGTACTTCACCGTGTCGGTCTGTCTGTCCGTTGTTTATACGTACAATGATCCTGGCGTTTCCCATCTCACTGATGATACAATTTGAAAATGGTGGTTCATAGGTTGTGTTTATGATTTTTGTTTTATATTAGGTACCTATACTCGTTTATTAAAAAAAATATGGTATCAGCCGCCCTAGGCTCCAGCCCACTCAGTCTGCTGGTAAATCCACCACTGCAATTTTTATTCCTCATATTATATAACCTGCGCACATATAGAAACGATTTGAAAATGGCGGCCGTGGAATGGGCTGTCGGGCTGCCTCTCTTTTTAACTCTTCTATCATAGTAATATACGCGAGATAGCATGCGTTCCGCCGCCTTTTTCAAATCGTTTCTTTATCTGCGCAGCTTATACCATACTATACAATAAGGTGCATCGTTTATACTTAAGTACATGACTCTACAACTCCGTACCTCTTCGTTTTTCTTTATGTTATGTAGTATACTTACTTATCTACTATGTATATAAAAATGAATCGTGGTTCGTTAGTCTCGCTAAAACTTAAGAACGGCCGGGCCGATTTAGTAGATTTAAGTTTTGAAATGTTCGTAGTAGTTCAGGGAAGGTTTAAAAGGTGAGAAAATATGGAAAAATGAAGGGGAAGTAAGTAAAAACAACAATTGAATTTTTCCATATAAAATTGTAAGGTGCGATACGAAGTTCGCCGGGACAGCTTAAATAAAAAAAAACAGAAAAAAAACATAACTATCTGAATTAAAATTGTATTTGAAAACAATATTACGTTAAGTATACTCATAGGTAGATGCTTAGATAGAATTCAGGTAGATGTGATATCTTGTATGTAATGGAGTTTTAAATAAAATTTAAATAAAATAATAATTCCGAAGCATGAATTTATTACTAGCTAGTATCATCAAAAGGTTTTATGCCAATACGACTTCTAATCACGTCACGTCCGTCCTTAAAACTGATTTTATTAACGATTTAATAACAAAATACCAGCCAATACTGATTAATTAAAATTTAGACATAGGAAGGTATCTACTCTGTTTTGTTATCTTCCTATGAAAATTTATTTTTTAATTTTATCAAAGTTTGCGCCATGATTTCATGAAAAAAAAAAAATAGCCACACTTACTTCAGTTTCGGTAAGTCTGAGTTGAAGTTCTCTTCCTGTTCTGACCTCTGCAAAGACGATACATTTTTTGCAGTTTAATCGACGGTACAGACTGTAAAAAAATATTTTTCAACAATATTTGTCACGGTGTGCTTGGGTTTGTTGTAATGTGGTTCCAGTGTACCTTTAGCTGGTGTATTGTAGTCACAGTACAGTATTGAATTGTAGTTGAGGCTGTCGTAACTTGGAGTTGATTGATCAATACCTGAGAGTCTGATTATGTATTGTTTGTTCTGCTTTAACCGATTGTTGGGAAATTCTTCCGGTTTAATTTTACCGCGGAGAAGTAAATTTCTTAAGTTGTCTAATGAGCCTTGAAAAGGTCGACCGAAAGAACCGAAGTCGGTAACTTTAGTAGGTATACAACACAGTTACAAAAGCAAAAAGGTGGAATATGTATATAATCAAAATAATATAGGAAATTTCTTGTTTTTATTATTATAAACTAAAAAAACATGCTTTCCTATAAAAAATCAGAACAAATATTTAAGGGCTGGCACGGTGCGAAACTAGCGCCACTTCTGATAAATATTTTATATCTTCTAAACAATGGCCGAAATCAAAAATATTCGACTTTGACTCCCTAGATAATCTTGCTTAGAATTTTTGAGGCCCTGTTGTTTAGCCTTTAGGTTCAAAATCTAAGGAATAAACCGTTTGTTGGCTGGTGATATTGATATATTTCTAATATATTTTTTTTTCTTTTTAAATAATATTTCTACTAATCATATCCTAAAAGCTACACAACATAACCTGAAAAATTCTAAGCAAGATTATCTAGAGACACAAAGACGCATATTTTTAATTTCGGCCATGGTTTAGAAGATATTAATTATTTATCAGGAGTGGCGCTAGTTTCGCACCATGTAAGCCCTTAAAGTAATTTTATGTGCTAGTAGAGTGGCGCTAGTTTCGCAGACGTTCGCCCCTCAAAGTATTGTGAATGATTTAGCAATGCTCCCAAAACAATTCGATTTAAACAACTCTAACTTAAACTGCTTTAAGCGATAAGGCCGCCCATTGCAATCAATGTACTACCTATATATATTTTTATTATGTTGTCGATTGATTGCAATAAAGAGTCTTTCTATTTTATTGTTCTTCAATTCTTTGTGTCTCTCAATATTTTATTATTTTCCACAATATCTCGTAAATAGTATTGAAAAAAAATCTATAACAGTGTGAAGTTGAGCTGATAAATAAGCTTTATTGAATGGCTTGTTATTTTGCTCTAATAGATGGCATAAATAACAATTAGCATTGCGACATGTTGGAGATGCGATGCCTATCAGTTCACCGGCGAGGCGAGACTCGCGATGGCAGGTAGCCTGCTACGTACTACACGCGACACGTGTCAAAATTTGGCTTTGCAAAGAATAGAAATTATAAGATTAAACGAACAATAACTATTATCGAGTCCATAATGCAGGTAGATATATCCTGTCCTTGTGATATTGTCCTTGATGGTACAATACATATAGTCGGAAACTATGATTCACAGTCCTCCTGTGAATCATTTTAAGCGAAAGTAAGAACTAAAGTAAAAACAAAACAAAATGTACTCCTACCCAAACGTAGATACTGACTCTAGATTATTGAATCTGAAGATAACTCTAACTGAATTTGTTTGATATGACCAATGTTTTAAAATCACAGCGTAGGGAAGGTTGTATGTTGGCGGCAGCAACATTAACTTCGACTAGCATAGCACGCAATTTATTCTGTGTAATACTCTTACTAGAACTTATGTGAGGTGACACGAAGTCACGGCCACGGCCAGCCGGCTACCCAGCGGCCTTGACCCTCGCGACTTGCTCGTCCTTACTGCAGCACTACCACCTTCTCCTGACTTGTCATCAACCCCGACGACGACGTGCCGTCACTTTCATAAGCCGACAAAGAGAAAAAGACGAAATATATGAGCAAGCGTCGAATAAATAATGTGCCAGGCCGATGGTACCACCCCCTGGTTTAGTCACCACAAACAATGGATTCGTCACTTCAGCGGAAAGGTGCCACGAAGGTCACGGGTAGATATGTTTGTTACTAGATATCCGAGAAATTTGTACATAAAGAGATAACTTTACCTTGTTAGGTCGATAAGCTCACGAAGGTTTGATATTGATTCATAAAGATTTTTAAATGTTTTGTTTCTTTATGCTCTTTTCTCTATTTAATTAAACGGTTTTTTTCTATACTTACCAAAAAAAAATACTGACGACTCGGCATAGTTAAGGAAAATGTATAGGAAAACAAACGATGCTTTAAGGCAGGATAGCTGAAAATCAACTTCGCTAGAACTTATTACTTCCTGACAAATTACGAATCGCTTATCTTATTACAGGTTCAGGGTTCGCTCAAGCGATATTGTAAAATTCATTATTTTATCCTATCTGATACCAATTGAATACCAAAAGCTATTCTTACAAACGAGTGACTAAAATATTGATTTAGAAAGAGTAACTAGTAAAAAATACGGTTTAGCAGCGGCCATGGCTGTGACAATGCCAATAAATATCTACGGAACCTTAATAAGCACGTGCAGTGTCTCCTTTTGCTAGACTTGATAATGTATTTGTTTTGTAACGTAACTAAAGTAATAATGTCCATAAATCACACTTACATCGATACCACGAAGCAATTGCAAACTTTAAGAAAACTATTAGAGCAAATTATTCACGACGGTTTCGATTCCGTACTGTGTAATCGATGTCGGGCGAACCTACATTGGAAAATTTTAGAAGCTAAAACGCAGAAAAGATTATTGAGAGACCCCTTTAATTGCATCCCTTTACGCAAATGAAGACGTAATGATGCGACAGTATGTAATATAATAAGTAAAGTAATAATAATATGTGTCACTGATGGAAAATACATACTATAATATTTATATTTTTATATATATTATTATTATAAATGCGAAAGTAACTCTGTCTGTCTGTCCATCTGTCGGTCTCGCTTTCACGTTAAAACTACTGAACCGATTAAAACTAAATTTGGTATGTGGATAGTCTAGAGCGTGAGAAAGGACATAGGCTTCTTTTTATCCCGAAATTTCCATGGGACAATTGGGAATTCGATGTTTCAAGGGAAAATGCGCTGGCGAAGCGCGGGACGTCCACTAGCTATAAATATTATTATATAGTGGAAATTACATTTTGTGCTACTACTCACAAAGCATTTATTTTGTTTTTCTGATTGGTCTTTATCCAGGGTATATAAGTTAACGTGGTTACTAGACTATTAATGACTAGACATCAAATTTGTAACACATTCATTTGGTAATAATAGAATAAGTAGAGTAATTTAATATCGCATGTAAATGTGCAATTAATGCAGCGCATTTTTTTTCACAGGGCACTAATTGATGATTGATGCCTTTATCAGGTTAATTTACGAAGTCATCTTAATGAATTGTAAACAGAAAAGGTAGAGATTTTGTATTTTATTTTATACAAATCTACTAAAATAAACTTATAATTAAGTAAGAGGTAAATTCTAAGAAATAAATTCTTAAGTATACTTACTCAGTTTAATGTTAAATGTAACTTCGACATTTTTAGAAATCCGACAAGAATCAAAAGCTGCCCTAGGGCGGGCGGGAGCTGGTCCTTTGTAAGGCAGGCGCGGAGGCTTCGCCGCGGACCCGGCATATAAGCGTTGCGGACGCGTCCTGGCGCGTTATTCCTCCGTTGACGCGGACTGCGGTAGGTCGTGCCCGAGGCGCAACGATCGCAGACGCCACCTGTCCCGCTACAGCGAAACAATTTCTTTGAGATTTCGTGCAAATGCAAAGAAAAAAGTGTTTTCCGCGGGATTTTTGTTTCGGTGACATTGAAGAGTGCGCTGTGATATGTAACAACTGTAACTTTGTGATATTACTTTTATTGTGATTCGAGACTAGTGAAATTAAAAAGTTTTGTTTAGTTGGAATACCTACAGCAAACTGCCAAGGAACTTAAGTCACAAGTAAGTACTCGAGCATTAAAAAAAGGTATATACAGTATAGTAGCCAGCCCATCAACTTACTTCCTTCCCTTTTTAATGCCGTATCAAAATACATAGTATAAATAAAACAAAGACGCTTCCGCTGTGTTTCCCTATAGGCTTAAACCTTTAAAACTATGCAACGGATTTTGATGCGGTTTTTGCGGGGTCACACATAAGGAACGTTTATGTGTGTAAAAATGCACAACATAGATTAGGCGGTACGAAGTTTGCCGGGTCGACTAGTTAAATAATAATTTTGTTGCTACAAATAGGAGTATGTTGAAGAGCTGCATATCGTACCGTTAGTACCGTAGCTTTAAGAACGTCCCTGGTCATCTGACCACCAAGAGGGGACCACCTCTTGCCGGTGTGCGGTCGCTACTAAAAAAATAAAATAATAGAATGTTGAGTGTTTGAGCCTATGAGTGTTCATTAAACAATTTTAGAAGAATTTTAGACTTAAAATGAAATTAAAATATTATACCTGGGTCTGTTATTTATTTCTACTTGTATTATAAATATTATTTTAGTTTCTTTTTAAAATAATAAGTGAGGACCTACTCGTTTAATACCCTTACACTTACATTAACGTGATAGCTTTATGTAGGTACTGTTAGATACGATATTTATTTTATTTATGTGGAGGTAGATACCTATTAATCGATTGAATTACACACACAGACTACAGCCTTTTTCCTGTCTATTGTTTTAGAGAAAAAGGACTTTGATAGCGAGAAGATTTGCAAAATAAGAATCTGGTCGACCCGGCAAACCTCGTACCGCCTAACCTAAGTATTGTGTGCATAAATATTATGCATAGTATGAAATAAAGTCTCTTTCTGTGTCTGTCCCTATGTATGCTTAACTACGCCACGGATTTTGATGCGGTTTTGCTTTTAAAGATAGAATGATTCAAGAGGAAGGTTAATAAGTGTAATACATGCACACAATACTTAAGGTCGACTAGTATAATCTACTTCTACTATCTATCTCATAGAGGTTGGAAACCGCTATCTAGCAGAATAAAATATAATGGGAGAGAAGAAATAAAAAACAACAAAGTCAAATTAATATGTGATTGGAAAATAAAATAACCACAATGGAAAATTTTATATGGAAAAATTAAATTTGTTGTTTTTACTAACTTCCACTAATTTTTTCCAGATTTTCTCATCTTTTAAACCTTTCCTGGACTACTACGAAAATTTTAAAACCAAAAATTAGCTTAAACGGCCCGGCCGTTCTCGAGTTTTAGCGAGTCTCGCTATTCTCGGTATTCTAGGCGGGCAAAGTAACTATGTCCATACAGCCAAGATTTTAGTGGGTAGGCAGAGTAATAACAATGGTGTAAACTTCAAATCTAATGCGATACGGAGTTTGCCGGGTCAGCTAGTATAATATAGTTTTGGGTGTATTATTATCTGTACATCGGTAGGTACCTAAGTACTTACCTAAAGGATTTGTATGTACATGCATTTTTCACAATCGTATGGTATACGGTAATAATGTACATTTATCTATTTTCTTTATCTTGTAAGATGTTGAGCAAATCCCATTGTTTGCTTAAATTGTAGATCCTAAGCGACCCTAATACCTCTATGATACGGACAGTGATAAGATTGCTGATACTACAATTACAGCCAATGACAAATTTAAACAGTGATGCCGTTTCGGAAAATAAAAACTAGCTAAACCTATGGAAAAGTCGCTAAATATAAAAAAAAAATATTTAAAAAAATCGCTAGAAGTCGCTAAATAAAATCCTTCAGAAAAGGCAAGATTTCAAAAACGAAAAAAATACCATTTATTAATAACTTGTCAACGTCTCAGTCCATAAAAAAAAAGAATCATGAAAATTTACATCTTTATTTTCTTAAGGAGCAGAAGTGGAAGTTGAAGGAGTTTTTAAGAGATTTTTTACGATAGTCCATACAAACCACCAGGCTTTACAGAATTCTTAAAAGTTGCTAACGACGCCTAAATTCATCTAGATCTGACGACAGTCGCTAAAACGGCAACACTGAATTTAAAACAAAACTGATGAAATTGCGTATGTTGCTTTAAAAGCAACAAAAACTGTGAGGATATTGAGATAAAATTATCGCCGTACCTAGGGACGTACTAGGCACCAGTATTTTTTCATTCATATATTTAATATTGAAGCAAGTTCCAAAAACTAAGGAATATCGAATATTTATCATACCTGTTTATTTATAATGACGCACAAAACCGCAAAAGGCATATCAATAGAGCGTCCACATGATCAGTAAAGTTTATTAGTAAGTATGTCGCAGGCCGGACGGCGCGGAAGTAGGAAACGTCCTCAATGCCGCGGATCGCTGCCAGCCTGCCACGCAGGTTGTTGCGAATCTGAAACTCACCTGGAGTACGCTGTGCTCCTGATGATGATACGTTTATTTTATTTTTACAAATATTGATTTTAATTTATATGTGACAAATATAGTCAACAAATATTTGTTGTTAAAAATTTTCATTGAACGTTTTTCATAAGATTTACCAGCGAACTTCATAACGACTATACTAATACTATGTTGTGCGTGAATATTGTTGCATAGTTTTAAAGAACTAAGCATACTTACATACAGACAGGCAGACAGACAAGCAGCGGGAAGCGACTTTGTTTTTAAATATGTAGTGAAGTAATAGGTTTGCATTGCAGAATTTTGTAAATCAAGCTTTTTCCAATGTAAAGCAAGCGTCCACAGGTATAGATAATTTCATGTATAAGAAGTAATACTTATATGACTAGGTCGGTAGTTAAATTATACTTACTTACAACCGCAGAATATCAATATCATCAATCAATATACATAGTATAAAATAAAGTCGCTTTCCGCGTCTGTCCCTATATATGCTTAAATCTTTAAAACTACGGAACGGATCTTGATGAGGTTTTTTTTTAAATAGATAGAGTGATTCAAGAAGAATGTTTATAAGTTACATGCACAATATAGTAATAGGTTAGGTGGTACGAAGTTCGCCGGGTCGACTAGTATACATAATTTTTAAGGTTGTAATAGAGTTTTAATAAAAATATTTAACCTTTTGCATAGTCAATCAATAATTTTTTTTTATCAATTTAAACTGTAACAATTAGTTAGAGTTCAGCCAGTGAAATCGGCATTACGTTAACTTGCCGCCCGCCTCGCCTCCGCCTCCGCCCTCCGCCCTCCGCCACGCTCCGGCGAGCGGAACATTGCTGGCGACACCGCGTAGCCCATTGTTGGACCACCGTGGATTATCACAGATTCATCGATCACGAGTCACCACGACCAGCCTTTTAACGTCTAACAAATACTTACTTCCCAACATTCATTTATTACTATGCCTTAGATTTTAAAATTTATCAAGGGCAATAAGGTAGACAATGCTGAATGCACGGGAACGCAAATTGCACTTTAGTTCTGCTTATAATTAATCTCATTTATCATTCTACGAGTTGACATAAATTACAAAATCGATAGTTTGCTCTATGAGTCAAGATCAGATAGGGGTTACAATAACAAGCACACACACCTTCCATACAGATAAATGCGCGTTGGAAATAAAATCGCAATACGATAAAACAAATAGG
Organism: Euspilapteryx auroguttella; assembly: GCA_951802225.1. Taxonomy (NCBI): domain Eukaryota; kingdom Metazoa; phylum Arthropoda; class Insecta; order Lepidoptera; family Gracillariidae; genus Euspilapteryx; species Euspilapteryx auroguttella. The sequence goes on along the minus strand of OX637643.1, from coordinate 7,024,089 downwards.
TAAGTAGCGTCGTAGTTATGTGAAACTTTTAAAAATGATATATATTATATTATTAAATGGTGTTTAATTTTTGTAGTTTTTCAACAAGCGCTGAGTAGCAAGAACCACCTTATGAATTTTGTTATCGCTATTGTACTTAATAAATTATGATAAGATTATAAACTGAACTAGATAAAATATTTAGTTCTTCAATCCTCGGGCGTGGGGAAACACGTTCCATACAAACAGTGTCACGGTTGTTTTTGTGCCGTTCAATAACGCGGTCGGTTCAAACTGGTCGCAGGCGAAAGTAAAATCAATAGGCGCGCCTGAGTAACGCACCAACGCACCCGAATGGGCTAGTGTCAATCAGTTATCTTCCAATAATGATAGCGGAGTGTGGACAGGCTTGTCTAGAAGTGGGTCAGTCCGCGACACCGGTCAGTGTCCAGTGCGCGCTATGCTCTATTGATCGTACTGTCGTGGATAAATGATCTTATCGATTGTATCCTGTTCTAAAGCCCAAATTGGATCCAAAGTTACTAAACGTTAGTTTTCTGTTTCATAATAAATATTTATTTAAGTAGCTCTGCACGTGGCAGTTACAGTCATACTTATACTTTGGCAATAAATGTACCTAGTATTTTAAACATAACATTGTACAAAATAGTAAAAGACATTAACTTATAAGTTTATGTTACCGTTAATCCATTATGATGCAATGGCATCAACGACAAATAACCTTACGACAGTGAGTCACCTAGTTGACACGAATATGACCATTTACGTATTTTAATTTTTAATAGCCTATCAACGGCTTATGTACCTATATCTAAAGACTATTTCATTTGTTTCAGATGCAATAAACAATCGACATATCAAAGCTAGCAATAAATCAATGCTCAACTTAGATAAATATTTGTATCCTGATACTGGTTAAGAGATATTCTGCGTTCAGTCTTATAGAGTAGAATTTTTATATAATTCGTAATAGTAGTATAATGGCCAGCAAGACGAGGACGCGAAGCGGCTGGCGGCTGGCGGCGGCGGCCGCGCTGCTCGTGCTCGCGGCGGGGGCCGGCGCGGCGCCCTCCTTCGGCGGAGCGGACAGAGCTATGGTATGTTCATCTCTATATATTTTATACGAGCTATCCCGGCTTACTTCGTTACGCCATAGATTATAGATACTTCTAAAGACTTGGCTCTATAGACTATGTTCTTTTCACTGCCCAGAATGGGCGAATAAAAAAACAAACAACAACAACAAACCACCTGTCAAAATATGTAAACAACGGAAAAAATATTGCACCTTGGGTAACATTATTTGAGTTTAAGTAAGGATCCCTAAATTTTTTGAAAATCTAATATATGCCTATGTCACTCGGGGATAGAGTAGCTTCCTACCAGTGAAAGATTTTTTTAAATCGGTTCAGTATTTCCAGAGCCTATTTGTTACAAACAAACAAATATTTCCTCTATAAAATATTGGTGTATAGATTAAGTGCTCATTCATCATTAAAGTTAATATTTAACACTTTGTTTAAAATTAAATTAAGTAGGTATTTTAATTAATACATTTGTTAAAAATGTTAATATTACATTTGTTTTAATATACCTATTGATTCTTAACATATCTATTAGCGTTTGCAGTTAATCACAACTGCTGCGGTTATTTTTTCTCTCGTATAGTACAACGTATTTTTTGCGGAAATACCTTGTTAAGACTTTATAGCACCTAACGATTGACTCAGAGGTTCTCAGAAGTCCATTCACTGGCGGGCAGAGAAACAGATACCGTAGTAGGTAGAGCCATCCGTAGTAGTAGCTCCGCTCATTCATAACCTCCGTCACTCGCATATCCGCCCGTGATAAGAAGTCTTGTATTGTCTACGAAAACATATGATTTGAACAGTTCTTAACACATTTCGGATTGCAAGTGCTGAGTCACTTGCACTGTTGATGCAAAACTGTTCGATAATTTTCTATGCAGTAGCTGTGTGCCGTCATAATCAGTTGCTTGTATTTTTTTTGAGCAAATAGTCGATTAGTTTAATTGGATAATTATTATTATAATTGGATAATTATTATTATAATAATCCTATTAAACGAATCGAAATTAACAAAAAAATAACTGAAAAATGTTAAGGTACCTAAATATTGATAATGAATCTAAAGAATTCTGGCGTGGCAGGCTGTATAATGTATAGTATAGGATCACTGAATGTAGAGCTACTTTATCTCTGTATAAATTCATAACTTTGTGATCACCTCGAAACAATGTACCCAAAGTCTCTCATTGAATACTAACTAATATGATTTCCTTAAGGATTCTGTATGGCATACCGTACCTATTGATACATTTTCTTTTTCACATATACAAACTCTATCATATGCATTTGAGGTGACTAATTTCCGGATCAACTTACATAACTATGTGTGAATCAATATCATCTGCCTTTAATTTATGGAATCGTTAATACTTATAAGAACTTATATATTTGTTTTACTAAATTTACTTCCAACCAATCTCCTCACCGTGTCTTAAATGAATCATTCGATTTTTTCGGGCTGGGGTCAGGGCTAAATTGAAGAAATCTACTATTGAGTAAATTGGCCTTTGTCGCTACAAAGTTTGACTTAGGTTCCGACATTGGTCTGTTACTTACAATCGGTCAGTTTTTATCAAGAAACAAACAACTGTTAACAATCGTCATGCACATACATAATGCTGCTACTGCTTTGCTGTGATACAACATAACAATGGAAATGTATCGAAATATAATTCACAGCCGGTCGTGGTTCAGTTGGCAGTAATGTTGACTGTGACTTTGGAGATCTGGATTTGGGTTCATGGCATAAACCTACTAACACAAAAATATCATCGCCCAGCAGGAACATACAGAGGTGTACACTTATAAAGGCACTTATGATGAAAGTTTATGTTAATAGTCGATATGCAAACTGAGATGGATCGTCATCGAAATGTTTCCAATAATTTGCATTGAGATAAGAGAAAGTTTTAAATTGCCCAAATTATTGTTGAGTCATGCATGCCCATCGCGTTTTGTAGCGCGGAGGATAAGGAAGCTGCAATAACCGCAGCTGGTTCTTGGAATCTCCTCCGCGCGTGTGACTCACAGCCGCGGCCGCCGCCGCCGCGCCGCCGCCGCCGCGCCGCCGCGACCGAGCTGCCCCAAGTTCTGGGTCAATGCAGTACGGTTAGCACGTACACTTAGTCACCTCTGTTCCATCATATTTTACTTTGGCACGTTGTGTAATTACTAAGCTAGATTAAATTAACTCATGTATGTATATCGGTTTATTGTTTTTGAACAATTTTATGAAGAAATCAGAAAATGTTAGTGAATATAAAAGTTAGGAATCGATCTTAATCTTAAAGATAAATTGAGAATTCGTTAAAAAATACGGCAAGACTCGCATCATAAGGCAAGCATCTGCAACACTAAAGAAATCTGTCTTCAAGGTGTTAATTTAGTAATTCTGGCAAATTAATTAAAATTTCTGAATCCAATGATTTATTTATTTTAACTGTTTTTATACGAATGTCTTTGTCAAGGTGATAGCGCCCCACTAACCTGAATTAAGAATCAATTCTTTTACACAAAAAATATTTACCTATACCTTCCATTCATACCAAACAACTTGGTTTAAATATATACCTGGTAGCTATTGTAACGGAATTAATATTAAGCTTTCTATGAATTTATTTATGAGTAAGTATACACGGTCACTTTTAATTAGTCGGTTCATATAACTCATAAGTGACTAAACAGTGTTTGTGTATTATGAGATTTTATCTCGTACGTACAAATATCGTTGGTTGGTTTAAATGGATTTTGAACTTGTATATTTTTAAATGGTAAACAAAAAGTGAATGAAATATCCGCACAGTAAACAAATGATAAAGGAAGGATAAAGGTCGTTACTTTGTTGTCTTTAAAATAAAAACATTGATTAAACATTAATATTGGCATAAAGATAGAGGTTTAAAATAAAAAAGTTTACGGCCATTACACGTAGGAACTCTTACAAACAGCAAAATTACCTATCCTCTTAAATTTAATTCACTATACATCTTATCGGGAGAACTGCCCGGCTTAACGAATAAAGACTATTGGGATGGTTGACCAATACCTTACCAACATTTAGCCCGAATAGCTTTAACAGATTCAATTTGGAGACTAAGAAAGTTATTTTAGAAATTCTTTCGAAAACGAAAACAAAATGAGCTGTGCTGCTGGGAAAATTAACGATATACCTACCGCCTTAGCTCTTATTAGTTAGGAAGTGGTTAGGAATGAGAACGATGTGCGTGACACCATAGGCACATAATTGCTTTGTTATTACACTGGATGGTTGGATTTCCAAAGGAAATCTGCGGACCGCAAGTATTAATTATTGCTTTTTACACTTCTTACTTATTGATAACTTATTGGTTGACTAGAGGCTGTCCCGCGGTTTTTCCCGCGTAGATTTCTCATAAACACAAAAGTCCCGTTTTTTCCCGTTCCCGTGGGAATTTCGTGAAATCCCTTCTTAGTGCTAACCTTCACACCCCAAGGAACCCACCTGCCAATTTTCAGCTTTCTACGCCCAGTAGTTTCGGCTCTGCGTTGTCTATCAGTCAGTCAGTAACGGAAGAGTTTTATATATATTGATAACTGCTAAGGCTAAAAAAGGCTAAGTTTATAAAAACGTTAAAGTCAAGCTTGTCCTAAACGACAAAATGCAGAGAAGGGACGGGACCAACAAGGTATTGAATTGCCGACTGGTTGCTGGGATACCATGCATTATGCTTCCTGTTCATAGATAGCCATACTTATTGTGTCTATCATCATATGTTGGAACTAGGGTGAGCAATTTATGTACTTGCATCGAAATCTTCTCGAGATTTCTAATGGAAAAAATCTAGGATATTTCTCTATCGTTTTCTTCTGTTCTCACAAGCATGTTGTGCGAGCTACAAATGTGGAGAAATCGCGCATTGGAATTTTGAAACTTCGGACATCTAATGTCGTTGATGTATTTTAGCAACGTTGTTTGTCCTATGGTACAAATTGTGAAAAAGCAAACTGGTTAACTTGTTATTTTAATAAATCACGTGTGTGTAATTACATATATTTTTTACCCTAGTTCCGACCTCTATCATGGAGTACATCTCATTTGACCATGATTTTAAAGTAAACGCATTTTCAGAAATATATTATGTTGAACAGCAACTTATGATTAGTACTAAAAATAATGTTTTTTTTTTACTTTTGTGTTCCTCCCATAACAATTATCATGGATTGACGAGGTGACGGAAGTACACTGGTAACGCAAAATCAGGCCTTGGGAAATTTGTTTGGGTCCAAAAGTAAACGACATTCCGGTGAGACGATGATGAATGATAATGGGTAGCAGACTGTATTTTACAGACTACTATCCTTCACAGTTATAAAATTATCCCGGGGGTCATTGAACATTTATTTCGAGGACGTGCTGACCATCAAGTCATTGTTGAAGAATTTCCTGTTATTTATGTTAGGTAGGTACGGTTACGATTAAAATGTACATGCCCTTAAATAAGCGGTCATTCTCCTGACTCCTTACCACGAAGGCGCAGAACAATGCTCAGGTCAGAAAGCGGCACGATATTCGCTCTTTGTTTTGGTGGCACCTTTGCTTTGGCTCGATTATAATAATACTTTTTAAACATTCAATGCGCGTCTGACGCGAGAGGTATCCTTCATAAAGCACGGAGAGAGCTCACTAGCTACTTTGCCAAGAACAATGAACTCGGGACTATTTTCTTTATATCTCTGATGTGACATAATGGTAATAATAATAATACCACTATAAAAAATAATTCAAAGTAAGTTTGAGTAAATATGAATATGCGGTGGCAGTGAAATATTAAAGTACTAAAAAGCTGGACTCATACATAATGAAGCAGGAGGTTAGCCATTCCTAATCCCGGTGTTCATGTTGGGCTCGTTTATCTTGTCGTGTCATATGTCTTTGAGCAAGCGCTACCTGCATTACATGTACATACTTCATAGTGTCGTTTATGTCTGAATAATGTTGAAGTCTACAAAGTGTAGGGTACAAAATTTAAATTTAATGAATTGAACATATATAAAGAAAAAAACTGCTTTCGATACATACGCGCGAGCGGGGCGTGACAAAGTTTGCAACTAGCGAGCTCCTTGCAACGAGTTTCAAGAAGCGCGTATCTGCAGATTACGATCTCTCTATGAAAACGTGACATAAACTGTTCCTAAAAAATAAAAGACATGTCGCTGACCGACAAATGTTGTACGTTGAGGTTTAACACCGGTCACGAACCGCGATCCTGGGAACTGCCTCTCGCAAAATGCATTACATTTTTACACGTTTTATTTTTCTTCTTATTTTAATAATTTTTACCACGAAACTTGGATTAACTGTTGGTAACTATAAACTACGTAAGATGTTTGCTAGAAACGCGGCCTGCATAAGTAGCGTAGTCTAAGTTGCTTTGTCTTCTAGTTTTGAAGCACATGACACACTTTCAATTATCATTAAGATGAATGGTTACCGGTCAAGCAGTAGCATTTTGGTCTTGGTAACAATGCATAGAAAAAAATGACCCGGTCACAATACCGATAATCTTTTCTGCTTACTTAACGGATTCTTTTCTGCAAGTGGGAAGCTTTGCGTTTGCAAAAAGATAATGAGTTTGTGCTTTTAACCGTGTTACTAATTTTTTTTTGGAATCATACCCTATATAGTAGCTTCTCTACACAGTTTAATACACAGAACATATATTTGCTTTCTTACTACAACGTTCACGATATTATTTTTTTATGTGGCGATTTATTTTTTGACCTCGGAGCTGCAAGCGCACTTCGTTCATGAAATACCTAACTAAAGCATTAAATTAAATAATTATTATTTAGTTGACACATATCAAAGCCATATCTGAAAAACCTAATTAGGTTAAGAATAAAGTGGTTTGTTCTAGTCTTGTTCTAGTATATTTCAAAGTTGTTGAGTCTGAATTTATGAATTACTAATAATAGTTAAACTCAACATGAATATAAAGACTAGTGATATACAAAATAATTCCCAAGGGCGGGATTTTAAAGAATCTGGCTGGCATGATCACATTAAAATAAATTTTAACCTCATTTTTACAATATTGATAATATGCTGTGTATCCCTTGTTTACAAATAGACACCCATAACTTATTATTCTTTTATGTTTTGTATTTTTTTTTACCCTAGTAAAATTTCGTTTAGGAAACGTGGCGGCGGAGCTCCCGCCAGCCACCTCCTCCGCTCGTGCCTCCACGGCTGCAATAACCACATCGGCAATGGCTAGGCGCTCACAGATAATTGTTCAGAAAGAACTTCAGAAAGTTTATTAGTTATCGGCGGCATCAATCTCAACAAACGGGACGAGCCTTTATTAAAGTGTAGCTAGTGACAACGCGCGCGACAGCACGTGACAACGCACGGCCGGCAGACAAAGGGCGCGTCCGCTCTTGCCTGAGATGAGAAAAAAATCATTTTCCACATTCTACCACGGAAAAGTGCTCGTGTACACGCGATTGAATCTATTTTAATCTTTTGACAATCACACCGTAATTGTAACTAATTACGCGGTTAATTATCGGTTGCGTGCGTCTATGAATGGACGGCTGCTGTGGCGGGCCGCGGCCGGGATGCAGCGGCGCGGCGGCGCGGCACGGCGGTGGCGCGAAGTCTCATACAGTCATTACGCTCAGGGTGCTCCAAATTTGTTATTTTTAAACTAATTGCTATTGAATTTTGATTTATTGATTCTTTTACTATAAAAGTATACGATTTCTTTAAATACTCAAGTTAAAAGAGAATTTATTAAAACCGATAAGTATGCATGACTGAACGAACAAAGAAGTGCAAATACCTACATATTAAAACCAATATATGTAATTAATATGTTTGTTTGTTTAAAGATTTTCGCACAATTTGTTTTTCCTTGTTTATCTTAAAGTGATATCTTTCAGGATTCCCTTTCTGACGGCCAGGTAATAAATGTGATAAGTACCACGTAATGCAGTTTACCATAATAACAGAGTAAAACACTGATATCGTATTAAGTCGACATTATCATCCGAGATTCTTCCATAAAGTAAAGCATTTTCATGTAAATCAAGATATTTTATGAATGGCTATTCATAGTATCGATAACGATCAGGCGCCATATTCATTACCTACTTTACTAAATTACTTATTAATTATGAAAACTAAAAACGGATAAAAATAAACATGTTGATGTTTTAATTCCTAATTAATAATATAAATTCAATACAGAAGTGGTTTATAAATTAGTCGCGTGTCGTGATCTAGTTACGGAAGGAATGTGACGCAAATATTATTGAATCCACGCGCAGTCCTTAGCATCGCGTTCGCGTCTCGCATGCGTCGTAGTTTGCGGATGCGTTAACTGTAGGACCACATGCCCTAAGAACGACAGCCAAGAGTTTTCAATTGCTTTCATTGTCATCTAATTTTTATTGTTAATTATGTTAAGAGACTTGACCCCCCGATATTCGGACTCTTGTGTAGCTTCGTCGCAGCAGCTCAATAATTTTATTTAAAAAAATGCATTTATTAAGTGGGAATTTGTATGCAATTGTAAACGAGTACTATGTACGTGTGATTTTCTAAAGGACAGAGTAATTGGTATATTGTGGTTGTGTTTGTATATTGTTGTTTGTCTGATGTAAGGAGCAGCAGATTTGACTCAGCTATTTACTGTGCCACTGAGTCTTGCGTAGATGTATTCCATCAACAATATAGACGTCAACGAATTTATTGTAGTATCTACTTAATGAAGAAGAAGCTGGTAGATGTTGACTTGACAGTGGGACTAAATGGTCATCTTATATTGCACTAGGTACAGGTATAACAGGTATAAGTGCCAGTTAACATTCGCTCTCTCAATCGGAATGTACCTAACATGAGTATTTCCACGTGTTAGTCCTAGCCTAGGCGAGTACCGCGCCTCGAGCGAACTCTTCCTGGAAGAGCTCGCGTGACGGATCGCGAATATGGAACGAAGAGATTAAACTATAAAAACATTTAGTTTATACGACAATGTTTTGCATAACTACATGGGATCACCACATACTATGTGCTGTGCATAGGGTTTTAATGCAATGGATATTTGCAGATATATTTAATCATTAATCACTTTTCAGTTAACATATAACTACATCTTCTATCTCTATAATACAAAAGTTTATTGATGTGTTGATAAACATAATACACCTATATTATTTAGACATTTTATGTAAAGAGCTATCGAGCTAGACTATACATTAATGACTCTACATTTTAATGAACCGGCGTTCAATTTACTAAGGTATTATTGATAAAAATGTTTAGATTCCCATATTTTTACATTTAAACGAATTTGTATAGGAATTACTTTAAATACAAAACCTAATCTTCAGTTCAGCGGCACAAAATCTATAAATTAAAAAGTGGCAACACTGTTTGGAAATTTTCGGAAATTAGCTCAGAAATTAGACAATTTTCCTACAGTGTTGCCACTTTTTAATTTCTAGATTTTTGTTCCAAGACATAAACGTGTGGTTCCAGAAATGCATCTCGCTTGCAGCTATAGGCGATGAGGCGGGCCTTCGTGCGGCCACGTGTAAACAATAATTTTCCGCAAAGAGGAAAACTAATAGTTTACTAGGCATCATGGCCGACGCAATAACATACCATTATACACTGCACATCAACTTATAATAGTTTTGTAAAGTTTTTTAATTCTTAACATAATTATCTTTTAATTTCAATTCAATCTACAGCGGACCGTTATTCTGGTAGCAGATAATGGAATTAAATATTTTTAAAAGTTATGCGTGATCATACATAAAAAAAAAAAAATATACGCGAATATCCTTTTTGTTTTTTCGTCGGTTAAAAAGAAGAAATTACGATAAGATATAGAAGTCTTACATTTTCATGTCTTTAATTTACTTACAAAAGTTTTTCAGATTTAAAAGTGCATCAATACATAAAAAAACAAAGTCGCTTCCCGCGTCTTTCCCTATGTATGTTTATATTTTTAAAACTATCCCACGGATTTTGATGCGGTGTTTTTTAAAGGATAGAGTAATTCAAGAGGAAGGTTTATAAGTATAATTCATGCACAATATAATAATAGAAAGGGCGGTACGAAGTTCGCCGGGTCGACTAGTTTTTTATATACAGTAGCCAAGCACTTTTGATTTATTTGTTATTCCTTCTAATATTCATATATTATAACATTAAGGTTATTATAAGAGTCTCTAGAGATTTTACAGTAAAACGGCTTCAAAAAAGTTTTTTTTTTAAACTTCGTCAACAATCGTACAGTAGGTAGGTAATGATAAATCTTTCATCTGGACGGGGAGTTACCACTCATAGTAAAATATACGACCTACCCACCACAAAACTTAAAATGAACAATCTGACTAGAGACAAACGAACTAAGTCCCAATCACAGTGATTTAATTTTTTTAAGAAACACTACAGTTTTGTTAAAAGATACTACTAAGATTATAGTTTAACAAACGTATTCTACTTAGTATGTTTACTTTGCATGACTGTGTTGCACGAGAAATTAGTCATCTATTATTCATTGTACTGCATAAAGTTCACCTTTGTCTGAAATAAAAGTGATAAGTTATTCTCTCTATGTCCTAGTCAAAAATATGCATACGGTGTACAAAGTACATTGTACAAAGTAGCATTTTTTTCCTTTTTAAATGACTGGTTAACTTTTTATTACTTTATTTCTTTTTATAACTTTAAGTTTAGATTACAATTTAGTCAAAATATAAATATTACTTTAACCTAACTGAAAAGCAAAGTGTTTTCTTTTTATATAATTTAAATGATCTGTGAATTAAAGACAATATTTCCTCTTCAGTATACTCTTCTCAAGTAATTGGTAGGTAGGCAAATGATAAAAATTTGCATGATTATTGAAGTAGGTCGGTAGCTCGAGCGACGGGCAGCCGGCAGCCGGCAGCCGGGGTGGCCGATGGACGATTACTTGCAGCCTCCGACCGTTACTCTGAGAGACACACTGACCCCAATGCTACGAATCTTGACCCGGCCGCGGCACATGTGATGTTGTCCGTCACGGATCTGCGTTCAAAATATAGCGGTAGGCTGCCTGTCGCCGCGCCCCGACTCGGACATACTATTGTTGCTGGTTCGAAGAAGACAACAAAGGTGGCACTACAGCTTCACTTTGCTTAACTCAAATCACGGAAGAGTTTTTCTAAGTATTTACTTTCAGTTTAGTAGTGCGTTGTTATATTTCGCTATTGGGTGACAGTACGAGAGAGTGAGTATTTTTTTTAATGCATCTTACATTTGTACGTACGTGTGAAAGAACATTGACTTTGTTTAATGACATCCGTCGTGTGTTTGTCTTTCAAACAGCAGAAATACGTCGCATACAAATTTTAGTTGTAAACTTGTTGCAAAGTCAGTACAGAAAACAAGAGAATTGAACTTACTATTTTTAATACAATAGACTGATAAAGGTCTAACGCATATCTAACGAGGCGAAGCGCACGAAGATACCGATGAAATAACAATTTATACTTGTCTCTAACTTTGATGGCACAGGGTTTAGGATCAGTCGGTTTCCGCTTCATGGTAGTTAAAAATAATTTCGAACTAAAATTAAAGAAGGTACTGCTAGGCTCCTTTTTATTTCCAGTTTATTATTTGCGATCAATCTAAGAACAAATAATGCAGTACACATAGTAGGAAAAAAGGGATACATACCGAACATTTTTTTTTCTGACATGAACTTATATTTGACTGCAGTCTAATTAACTTTTTGCAATAGCCTCATACAAAGCGCGAATTGTATATAAAATTTTGTTTGTATTAACATTTTCCTGTGTCAACACACTCAAAATCCGACCAAACCACATTTTGCATTACTCAGGACATTACATTACTCATTCTTGTCAAGAGCAGATTAAAGTTCAATCATCTGATGTTCAAATAACGTAAAGCCATAATATAATAAGTACAACACTAACAACAATATAATATATCTTGCTTTCAAACCTTCAAAAAATCAGAATAATAATGCCCGTCGTACACTTACTTATGTAATACTAGTCGACCTGACGAACTTCGTTCCGCCTTACCTAATAATATGTTGTGTATGAATTATACTTATAAACCTTCCTCTTAAATAGATCTATCGATTTAAACAAACCGCATCAACTTCCGTTGCGTATTTATAAAGATTTAAGCATTCATAGGGACAGACGCGAAAAGCGACTTTGTTTTATACTATGTATTGATGAAGTTGAAAAACCCCTTAATTTTGCATTATCACTATCAAGTCTTACGGAGCCTATGCGAGACATATTTCTGGGCAAACATAATCAGATATATTTTTACACACTTATGAATAATTACTGATAACATTAACACATATAATAATAACAATAACACATCGCACTCATAGCCCCACACTAGGAAGACCATATATAGGGTGGCCGAAACATATAGGTAGAGAGACAAAAATTACACCCAGACCAATCAGACATCGATATTCATCATAACAATTTTCGCCCCGCCGGGAATCAAACCCAGGTGCACACGCTTCTCAGTCTACATCACCGCCAACTGAGCTACGGAGCAGTCAAAAAACAGTAAGATGGAAAGTTTGCTTTATATACTTAGACATAATAGGTAAGGTCTACGCTTTTAAGTTCTGTAAGTTCAAAACTTGTTGAGCAGTTTAATCTTTATGTAAGTAGTATTATGTGATGAATATGTTGGGGACGCGTATGTACAAAGGGTCGTGCCGGTGCCAGCCGGAGATGCGTGGCAGAGCATTACAATGCCGCGCACGCGCACCTCGCGTCTCCGAGCGCTGCCACTGCGCGCGCAAGGTCAGGCACCGCTTTACCATCCGTACTTGACGCAGGCACACCTTTTATAACACTAATAATCACATGCTTAATGGATAAGGAGGTGGCGAGCAAATTTACTAAATAATAAGCACGCTTGGCAGACGTTATTAATAGCGATAATAATACCCTAACAAATATCAAGGACGGCGTCTGCCAATATGGTAGCCCTGCGTTTTCAATTGACAAGGTTTCAAAAATGTAAAAAAAAAAACTATACTAAATCATTTACAAGTGTCTGCCTCTGGGGCTGATGATAACAGCCATCCTGTTAACACGTAAAATCGAAGAGGCCAGACATCTAGGGCTCTGACTTTTGTAGTTATTAATTTATGAATTTATTTTTATGATTTAAAAAAAATATATATTAGCACGCTTGGCAGACGCTATTAAAAGCGATAATAATACCCTAACAAACATCAAGGACCGCGTCTGCCACCATGGTAGCCCTGTGTTTTCAATTGACAAGGTTTCAAAAATATAAAAAAATAAAACTCTACTAAATCATTTGCACGTATCTGCCTCTGGGACTGATGATAACAGCCATCCTGTTAACACGTAAAATCGAAGAGGCAGACATCTAGGGCTCTGACTTTTGTAGTTATTAATTTTTAAAATGATGAGGCTAAACAATTTATCGGAAAGTTGGGCCGCCGTCTCGTTTATCGTGGGTTGGACCGTCGTTCTGGCTCATTTTTAACACAGCGACTTTCCATAGCCATTCAGCGTGGCAATGGTGCGAGTGTTATGGGGGCTTTTGAAAGAAGCGTGTTGGGGAATGATGTTTTTAATTGAACCTGTTTGTGAATTTATTTTTTAATTTGTATTTTTTTTATTATTATTTGTCATTTTAATATTTATTTTGACTTTTTATATTTTTGACCTTTTTTTTTTTATTTATTTTTTTGACATGTAATCTATTATTTATTTTAAACATTTTTTTATTTATTTTTGACATTTTATATTTTTAGCTTTTTTTTATTTTTGACATGTAAACTTATATCCTGTATTGAATCAGTTATTAAAATAAAATTTATTTATTTATATTTTTAAAATTATTTTTATGATTTAAAAAAAAATAAAAATATTTGCACGCTTGGCAGACGTGTATAGTTTGAATAAAAACAATAAAAAGGACCTCGGAAAAATAGTCTGCCAACATGGTAGCCCTGCGTTTTCAATTGACAACGTTTCAAAAATGTAAAAATAAGAAAAACTATACTAAATTATTTGCACATTGTCTGCCTCTGGGGCTAATGATTATATAGACATCCTGTAAACGTATGACGGAATTAAAACTATAAGAAATCCTATTTATCCGATAAAATACCCGCATTGCTTTGATTCCGTGAATTGCAAACAGTCGTACAGCCTAAAAATCAGCGAGCAAAGTGTCTGCCAAATGGTTTTTTTTATCCTGGAGTCCAAATGAATCGAATGATCACAAATAGAATCGAGAGCAAATGATTTAGTAGGTAGAGTTTTTTTTTTACATTTTTGCACCTCCGTCCCATGAAAACGCAGAGCCCTAATTGTCTGCCTTTTCGATTTTATTTATTTTCAAGATGATTGTAACCATGAACCCCCAAAGGCAGACACGTGCAAATGATTTAGCATAGTTTTTTTTTTGACAAGTTCAATCCGCTGTAACGCGAAAACGCAGCGACATAGGACAAAATGTTACTGAACCAAATCTATTCGTACTGACCTAAACTGCAACCCACCGCGATGTGGATTCCGTGCAAGTACTTTACCGAAATGCTACCCACCAGTCTATCTATAAGCATCACGCAAAAAGTGCATAATATTTGGTCATCTAATCTTCACACATTTAACCACTGCTTTGATATGACATAAACCTCTTCTTATACGTAGCCAAGTAGCCACTATGATCCACACTCCGTGCTTCACTCGAACAATGTCTTCAGATTATCGGGCAGGTGGTCGAGCACTAGTCTTAGGCTGACATTCACAGTCGAGTTGCAGCACTGAGTATCACTCCGAACTGTCAAAATCGCCCGTAAACTCGCTCCCCGCTCGAAATTCATATTCACAGTCGAGTATCGTAGTGATTTCAGTGCCCTGTCACTTGGCGAAGCATGAGACGACCCGAGTCACCAAATTTAGCACTTGGCTAGCACTCGAGACGGCTAGGACAAGACATTTCTATCAATACCACACACAGTCACGAAAGTAATCAATCAATTGTTTGAAAAATATCACTGCTTGTTTTTGTTTCTGATCTGAGTTGATTGGTTTTTCGGTTTTTCGTTCTTTTTGCTAATCTACTTATCTAACATATCTAACTGACTGCGGAAATTGTCTTACCAGGACCCTCTTTATAGTTTGGACCACTATAGAATGGATAACCATTTGTGTATGGAAAAGATACCCATGATGCTCGCAGGTCGGAAAACACAAGACTGTTCACATCCAAGAATTTTGTTGTTAGATTTTTGTTTAAGAATTTATGAACATTATAAGTATTACGAATGATTTGTGGAGCTGGATACAGCAGCAGCCCAGCGGTTAATGGTTTGAAAAATCATAAAAAACTTTATTTGGTCTCGCCTTCAGGAATTATATTTTAGACCTATTTTATACCTAAGTACTTACTTGAAAAGATATTAAAGAATTTAATTTAAACACCTATTTTTAAATGTTATTTTTATTTATTTAATCACTTATTATTCTGGTTGGATGTACGTAAGTTGATAGGGTATAGGTCTGCGTCAAATCAATCATTTTTCAAAATATATGTAGCAAATAAGCTGTGGCTCACTCTGAATCTGGATTGACTTTTGTTATCCCTTATAAGCCTAAGCTGTAAGTACTCTTGTAGTAGCTCTTGGCTTCAAGAAAATCTAGGTAGGTTAAGTAATTTCTAATAAACTAAATTCCTTTTCCTAAAGCTATAGCACCTTCCCGCAGTAACCTAAATTCTATAAACTCCTCAACTGTAGTAACCTAGGTTCAGCTCTCATGTCTCATCATGTCCTTGTTACTAAATAGAAAAATCTGATCATATTAAATACTAGGCGTGATTTACTACACTGCATGATAGGGTTATACTTTATTTTTCTTTCAATCTCTCTTGTATTATTATAATAATAATATGTATTTTATTAGTGTTATATATTAACATTATTTCTATTTTATTTAGTATAATTACTTCACATCCCACTAACCACAATAAAAAAATAACATTAAATTTTTAACAGCGGTCCGCTAACTAAAATTTATTATTTGCAACAATACAGGCTATGTTTGTGTGTAAGCTATTGTTAAAATGTGTTTAGGTTAGTTAGAATTATTAATTAAAAATAAAACTTTTTAATTTTTTTATAAATATCTAATAATGGATTTCACAACAAAATGAGTCCAAAAACCTAAATTTTATCTTTTTATTTAACACTTTTATGAAGTTGACCTGGATGAAATATTTTCTTCCTTTACTTTAATCATCGGTATCGAAGCTGTGTGTGAAGCTGTTAGAAAAGTCTTGTAATGAATTTTGACCACGATTAGGGCTTCAAGGTCTGATGAAGAAGCCGAAAGATAAGCACTGGCATTCCATTACATATGTAAAGCGTGTTTTTTCTTGATTTAATAGGTAGGTACCAATACTTTGAAATCAAAACAAACGTTTCTAACCATTTTCTAACCTATAAGGTAGCGATAAGTACTTCAATGTGCCATCCCTTTTCTATGTACGAAATAATACAACATACTCTCTCTGTCTTTCAACTTTTTTTAAAATAGGGTATCCAGGAAAAAAATGAAAATGAATGAAAAAATGAAAAAATGTTTATTTAAATTTTAAAATAATTAACACAACAGGAGCATAGACAATCGATAAAATTTTGTGGTGTTTAACCATTGAGAAATGAAAACTATTGCATCTGTGCCGAATGTTTGAACTTCGCGAAGTCAAGCCCAAGTGGCAGCGAAACTCGTCTCTGAATACGAATGATTGCGAGTCTACTCCGAGTCGCTAATATGATACTTGAGCCAGTCAGGTCGAAGTTGAACTTTTCGCGCTGACTGTGAATGTCAGCCTGAATGTCAGCCTTAGACTGACATTCAAGACAAGTCGTTCTCGAGTACAGATTATCCAGACTCGGCCCTTGTCATACTTCGGCGGGCAGATACTCACTGTGTTGAAGTCGGAACTCAACTGTGTATATTAATTATTATGAAGCGGAGAACGAGTTAAATTATGTCTCTCTGTGAGACATAATTTAACTTTGACTCCGACTCGACTGTGAAAGTCAAACTACATGTTTTAAATCACAACGAAATTAATCATTTACATTTACTGAATTTTCGATATTCCTAATCTATCGCTAACACCATCGTAATCATCGGTACTCGGTATTCACGATGCGTGTTGACAATAAACAATGGGCCGGTAACCTTGCGATAATAACGTTTATAAAGATAAGGAAGAGCTTCTCCACAGGCAAATTTGTGAGACCAACATCCACACCGCTGTAATTCCTTGACTTTATAAAACTCTTTTTGACGAGGACAGTTATTAAACGTGTGATTACTCCTTTACGCACCTCTACAAGCCAAAAAAATAACTATGATTTACTGCGAATTAAATTACATGTATATATTTCCTTGTTACAGATGTACTTAGCACAATACGGCTACCTCAATCCATCAGTACGAAATCCGTCGAGTGGACACATAGTGGATGAGAGCTCTTGGCGGAAGGCAATAGTTGAATTTCAAAGTTTTGCCGGTCTAAATGCGACGGGTAAGAATAAGACGCTCTTCATTCAAAGCTCAGTTAAATGTTACATGCAACGGTAAAAACCTGCATCAGATATGCAGCTTGAAATGTGATGCATTATGTTTACGTAACGTGATGTTAACCCCGACAGCACACACCTTGACCTTCGTTACAGCAGAACTAAACTGGCCACCAACCGGCGGTTAGCCTGCGCGCTGCAATCCAGTGACCCTGATGTACTGATTATATACTATTATGAAGCACACATTATAGTGGACACAAACGTTGGAAATGGCCAGTCATTACATCTCTTATAGTCACAGTTGCACACTGGATTGAAAACTGATATAAATAAAAAAAACTCGTGATTTCGTGAGGCTTTTGGAACTGTTTTCATTGTGAAAAAAAAAATTATACTAATTTTCCGTTATTTGTTACTATGATTGTAAATACTTTTTCTTATTAAGAATAATCTAAGATAGATTATTATGCGAAAGTAACTCTGTCTGTCTCAATTTCACGCCGAACTATTTTAAATTAAGTTTCAATTAAATAAGTAGGTACAGAGATAGCCTGAGAAAAAACATAGGCTATTTTTTATCCCGCAAAAACAATGGGAATTAAGAATCAGCGGTTTCAAGAGAAATTGCGCTAGGGAAGCCGCGGGGCGCACACTCGTAATATATGTCTATTGTCTCGTGCACAATAGTCTGTAATACCAAAGAACAAGAGTTATTTTGCAATGCAGAAAAACCGGAGGTGTTATGCCGATCTAGTCCGCCACTGTACCACATATACGTATACAGGTGGAATTTTGTACCACCTCAACCTGGAGGGAACGTACTCTAAATCCTGGACATTACTAAATATATTTTAATATAATCTTTAAATTTAAGGTGAACTAGACGATGAGACGACAAAGATGATGGCGCTACCAAGGTGCGGAGTTCGAGACAAGGTTGGCTTCGGCGAAAGCAGAGCGAAGAGATATGCGCTTCAAGGTAAAATATCATCCACTTAAACAAAACGTCATAGTTACTTTTACAGTGTTGTTTATTTCTTTGTGAGCTAGCTAGCATTCACTCCAAATTCTGCGATGTGCAATCCAGAATCAAATAATAACAAAGTATAAAGTCATAGGTATTGGTTAAATGTCCTTAAAAAGATAGCATCATCTTTTTCGAAATCTTTCTAAAAAGAGTTTTTAACAATTACTTGTTTTCAGGCTCAAGGTGGCGAGTAAAGAACCTAACGTACAAAATCTCGAAATATCCGGCCAAACTGAACCGCGCGGAAGTGGACACCGAGCTGGCGAAAGCATTCAACGTCTGGTCGGAGTACACGGACCTCACCTTCACCCAGAAGAGGGCCGGACAAGTGCACATCGAGATCAGGTTCGCCTTCTTCCCCAAAAAGTCAGAAAAGAAAAAAGTCATTGGAGAAAAACAATTTTTATTTTTAATAAAAGTAGTTCCATATTATGCAGCAAATTAAAGTATTTCTGAGAATTGAGAGCTACTCCTATGTCCAATTTAGTACAAGCTATCTTTATCTCTTGTTTAGGTCGCATTCGTTTAGTAGTCTATGCGTGAAAGAAAAACAAATAACAACAACTACTCTTTCAAGTAGAAACAATATAAAAAAACCCCAAAGAATCACTAGAAGCTGAATTTCCAGATATTTTTTTAATAGTAATAGTTTCATCAACGAGTCATGGGCTATCTGTGACGTTATGAAATAAACGCTGGTGACTCATGCAACGCGACGGTCCTAGCTATTAAATAATAATTCATTGGACTTTTAAAAACAACTGCTAGTTAAATATAATATGTTTATTCGAAAATGTACGATTTTTTTCAAATCACATTAGAACGTTCGACTGCTCCGTGGCTCAGTTGGCAGTGATGTGGACTAAGTAAGCGTGTGCACTCGGGTTCGATTTCCGGGCGGAGCGAATATTGATATGATGAATATCGATGTTTGTTTCCCACAGAACAAGAGAATACAATAGAAATAGCATCATGAGCATTTAGTACCGAAACCAGTGTGTCCAAACTCACACATATAAACCAAACGCTCACTATGAAATCCAAGCTACCATTGGTGATTAACGACGATGCCGAAAAGATCTACATTACAAAACTTTGAAGTAGACTATGAACCTTTTTTACAAATAAACAAAGATCAAAATCAAATAACAATTATGAAATACTTAAGATAATGATGACATACATATTATAAAAGAATGAAATTAGGTTTTTCCAAAAACATGGTAGAAAGCTATACATCCTCTTTGCTTTAAATCCTCACGCATTGTTCCTAGTTTTACTATTCGACGCTAGATGGAACTACACCTTTTGTACTACCGCTACTAAACACTAGGTGGCTACGTCGAAAAATGAAAAACTAAGCTAGGGATGTACATATTGCGGGAGAAAGTTTGTCGATGAGAAAAACCTATCGATATACAACTTTCTTTCATATGGCTACAGTTAACAATAACTTTTTTTTACGAAAATCTATGTGTATTCTACGCAAACGGCCTTCTTGGTGATTGGCGATGTATTGGTATTATCATATGAAAAAACCAGTCGCTCATAGAACAAAGTTTATTTTAGTGTACAGTTTATTTTTTATTTATTTCCAATGTCGTTTTGTATTCAACAGTTATGCTTCGCATAAATAGAGATTCAGAAATAAAAATGTGTTTAGTTATAAAATTGTATATACCTACAGTACTGCAAAAGTTATAATGCGCATAGAAATCTTCGTCACTGTTCGACAACGGTCGTATTCCCAAGCGACGGAAGACGATATGTATTTAAGGAGGTTAAGTGCATTTTCTGCATGCGTAATTTAGTAGAATTATGATTTTTGATTCAGGTGTTTCCGTTAAATCGACAATTAGCGAATCTGCATGCGCATTATTAATTTTGGAGTAAGTACTGTACTTTAAATGAAGCTTTATTTTAATCAAAGTAAACAATTTAGGTGGATGGGTAGATAGACCAATAAAACAAGATGGGTTTTATATTTATATTATTTTATCTTTTTTAATATCGAAGTACTTGCTTATTTATTACTTGCCTTAGACTCTTAACTAAACTTGGTTTTTTTAATATATAATATTTATCATTTTTTCTTCTCTAGGTATTGTTTATTGAAACTCCTCTTAGCTTAAGAAGCTTTCATGATGGCTCTATCTTCAAGTTTATGCTTAAGTGTATTAGGTTCTGAGCTTGGCCCAAGGTGATCAAGTAACATAAGCTGTAAATAAATGAAAAGAAAAATAAAATATAGCACACTATAAGAGTGACGACTTGTCTTTATACAATACTAGTCGACCCGGCAAACTTCGTACCGCCTAACCTATTATTAGAACGTGCATGTTTTATACTTATAAACCTTCCTCTTGAATCACTCTATCTATTAAAAAAATCCGCATTCAAATCCGCTGTATTTTTAAAGATTTAAACATACCTAAGGACTGATGCGGAAAGCGACTTTATTTTTTACATATTACAACATTATCGATAGATTTTTATCATAGAAAAGTATCGATAGATTTTCATCATGTTGAGCAATCTCTAACTGATTTCCATTATACTGTTGTCAAAATGTTCTAGAAAAAGTCATGAGTCTAATACCATAGATAAAGAAGAACGCTATGAAGGTACAGTCACAGTCACAGGCTTCAATGAAAATTCAATTTTACTGCTCCGTAATTAGGGTGTTTTCATTTTCTCACTTATGGTTTTGTTTTCTTGTTCATGTATAATTTCAAATTTATTTAAAAATACAGTGAAATATTACTTACCGATGTAATGATACGGCATAATTAGTACTTTTAAGACCCCAACTTTAATTTTTGCATTCCAACACAGCACAATATGGCATTTTAGTGGGTTTTTTTTCATATTTTTCCGGGTGGTTTGTTTACAAGAAGCATAAGGCAACTGAGCTTATCAAATCTGTCAAAAACTAAGCATAAGCACTGCAGAGCTAATGATAGGCACGCGGGCTCCGCCTACTCGCGATTTCTATTTAGAGAGAGAGAGCATCTTCCTTGTTCTGTGTTGTTTCCGGTCTGGGTGTGATATTCGTCTCTGTGTGTGTTTCGGGCACCCTAGATACAGGTTCTTCCTAGTTAAGGGTTCTGAGTGTGATGTGTTATTATTATTATTATTACGTAAAAAAATAGAACAAATTTTGTAATAGCCGGATTATAGTAAATTATGTTATTTATACTGATCTTTGCCATTTGACTGATTTAATAATAAAAAAACAATAAAAATGGTACTCACTGGGAATAAATAAAGAGTGACTTAATGCTCAAATTGCAGATTTGAAAAGGGGGAGCATGGTGACGGTGATCCTTTCGATGGTCCCGGAGGCACTCTGGCCCACGCTTATTTTCCGGTAACTATGCACACCGACGTATTATTATTATCACAAGCTTTAAAATACTTATTACTACACGTGTATTTTAAATTATTACATGAAAAGTCAAACAATTATCACCTCCGCCCGACACATTTATTTTGAAAACATGTAGTAAAATGCAGAACAATTGATAACAACATGTTACAACATAATCGTTTCGCCCCAATAAAGTAATCTGTTTTTATTTCTGTGAAAGTTTATCCGGTATCCGGATGTAATTACATTACATAATATTTTTATTTAAAATTGCTTTTGTAGTTTTTTTTTGTAATAGTATTTTGTAAGTGTAGTTTTTTTTTAATTATTCGCAGGTGTACGGAGGCGACGCTCACTTCGACGACGCTGAGATGTGGTCCATCAACTCGCGGAGAGGGACCAACTTATTCCAGGTTTGAAACTTCACCATCTATTTTTTAATCAAATATTTATGGTGGCAATAGGGCGTTTCACAAAATTTTGTGGTAATATAATGCAATACATATAATATGTAGGTACTTAAGTACTCGAAGTCTAAAGTTCGGTTTATTGATAACTAGTCGACCCGGCGAACTTCGTACCGCCTAACCTATTACTACTTTGTACATGCATTATACTTATAAACCTTCCCCTGGATTCACTCTATCCTTTAAAAAAAACTGCATCAAAATCTGTAGCATAGTTTTAGAGATATAAGAATACATAGGGACAGGCGCGGGAAGCGACTTTGTTTTATACTATGTATTGATTGATGATGATAATAAATTTCTTTACATAAGATTCTTGCATGTAACTAAGTACTCAATTAATACAAGCTTATTTATTTACGAAGTAATATCTCTAAAATATAAATTTAATTGTGTGTAACAAAAAACCAAAAATGTTTCAGGTCGCAGCCCATGAGTTCGGCCACTCGCTAGGTCTCAGTCACAGTGACATCAAGTCAGCCCTGATGGCACCCTTCTACCGAGGATACGACCCTACCTTTCAGTTGGACCAAGACGACGTCTTGGGTATCCAGGTAAGAAGCTGTTTTAATGTAGTTACCTAGCTATTATAAACTAAATCTACATTTAAAACTTTGTATTAATTACTTTTCAGGCTCTCTACGGGCGCAAGAGCCAGAATGAGATCGGCGGCGGCGGCGGCAGCGCGCCGGCGCCCTCCGCGCCGCGCGCCACCACGCCGCCGCCCTCGGCCGAGGACCCGGCGCTGTGCTCCGACCCCAAGATTGACACCATCTTCAATTCAGCTGATGGATCTACATTTGTTTTTAAAGGTATCTCTTTTGTATCTTAAAGTATTGCTTCCGTAAGCCTCATTCCAAATCTCTAATCTTATTATGAAGCTATGCTATTGTTATGCCCTTGAAGCGTATTAATTATGATATATTAAATTACCCCTAGGCGAGCATTACTGGAAACTGACAGAGGACGGCGTCGCGGCGGGCTACCCGCGGCTGATAGCGCGCGCCTGGCCCGGCCTGCCCGGCAACATTGACGCTGCCTTCACATATAAGAATGGGAAGACATACTTCTTTAAAGGATCAAAGTACTGGAGGTATAATGGACAGAAAATGGACGGAGAGTATCCTAAAGAAATTAGCGAAGGCAAGTATTAGAGAAACGGAGACATAACATTTCAAATTGATTTTACAATTAAAAAGGTTTTTTAATTTAATATTTTGGTTCAAAGAATTAAGTTTGAATGATACAATTTTAAATTTCCAGGTTTTACTGGCATTCCTGATAGCATCGACGCGGCCCTAGTCTGGTCGGGCAATGGAAAAATCTACTTTTACAAAGGATCTAAATTCTGGAGGTTTGACCCGGCGCAGCGACCGCCAGTTAAATCGACCTACCCTAAACCGCTCTCTAACTGGGACGGAATCCCGGATAGCATTGACGCGGCTTTACAGTACACCAATGGTTATACTTACTTCTTCAAGGGAGCAAGCTACTGGCGGTTTAATGATAGAACTTTCAGTGTAAGTAATACAGAATTATATTTACTTATTTCATGACGAGTAATCAAAATCCAAAAAATCTTTATTCAATATAGGATACAAGATATCACTTAATGAAAGTCAATTAGACTACATCTAATCTAATCGCTATTGATACCTTATTTGGTAAAGTATCCTATACTGTGAGAGGCGAGGTAGTTCAGGGTGCCCACCAATCGGCTCAGGCAAACAAATGTTTGCCCTGCCTTACGACAATAGTCGCCTGGAGAGGCCCCCAAACGAGCCCTCCTCAAGTCAAATGATTCTACTCCCTTTCGCAATTATTTTACAGCGTAGAGAAGAAAGGGGTAACAAACAACTCTACTTTACAATTTATCTCTTTTTTTTTTCTCTTTTTGTTTTGTGATATTACAATACAATTAGGTGACAATACAATGAACATTATACAGATAAATAAAAATGAAATTACATGAAATAATGAAAAATATCTTAAGTGCAGAGCTAGACTACTTCCATGCGTCTTTGTCGTTTACATAATCATCAATATTGTAATAAGCTTTCTTATTCAGAACTTTTTTGATACGAGTTTTAAACTCCTTATCATTCAGGATCAAAATTTCTTCTGGAATCTTGTTATAGAATCTTACTTCGTTTCCTATAAAGCATTTGTTTGTCAGTTTTAGTCTGTTCTGTGGAATACTGATTCTGGAATAGTCTGTTCTCAGGATAATGTTTATTTTTAGTAGCAAGTCAATTAAAATAACTACCTATAGTCTACTCTTAACGCATCTACTAATATCTACTATATATATATAAAAAAAAATATATATAGTAGATATAAGATAAATATATATATATATTGCCGCGGGCGCCGGCGTTAGAATGTCGCCCTCCCCTCTCCTCCCGTGGGAGCCGTAGGACCCGGCTGAGGGACTGCACCAGAAGACGGGCAGCAGCGTCTTCTGGGTTATACAACACCATACTGCGCTCGCCAACCCGCCTGCCAAGCGTGGCGAGTATGGCAACTCCCCCCCTCATGAATAGTCAGCATGTGCCCAGGCCCCTAGTCCCCGGCAGCCCCGCTATTCCTGACCACGGTAGCGGTTACGGTAACGGCGGGGCAAGGGGTGCTAAGAATCCCCGGACGGTCGGCTACCACCCCATTAAACGACAACTGGCCCTGGCAACACACAACGTCCGCACTTTGAGGACTGACGATATGATTGTTGCGCTGGAAGAGGAAATGAGCAGGGTACGGTGGGATATTCTAGGGCTATCAGAAGTCCGTAGACAGGGACAGGACACGATAACCCTGAAATCGGGTAACCTGCTCTTCCACCGGGAGGGCGACCAACTGTCCCAAGGTGGTGTCGGGTTTCTCGTCCACAAGTCCCCCGTTAGCAACATTATTACCATCGACAGTGTGTCGAGCAGGGTCGCATACCTAACACTCAGAATATCTAAAAGATATTTGCTGAAGGTCGTTCAGGTCTATGCACCGACCTCGACACACTCAGATGACGAAGTAGAGTCTATGTATGAGGACATTAGTCGGGCCATACATACGCATAAAACTCACTTCAATGTTGTTATGGGGGACTTCAATGCGAAGCTAGGCAAGAGAAGCGAGCATGAGTTGAGAGTGGGGAACTTCGGTTATGGGCAACGGAACCCTAGAGGTCAGAGGCTGGCCGATTTCATGGAGAAAGAAGGACTCTTCGTGATGAATTCTTTCTTCCAGAAGCCGCCTCATAGGAAACGGACCTGGATGAGCCCTGGTGGTTCTAGGAACGAGATAGACTTCATCTTGACCGACAAGAAACGGATACTCAATGATGTCTCCGTGATTCATAGGGTAAAAACCGGCAGTGATCACCGAATAGTAAGAGGCACATTGAATGTGAACGTTAAACTTGAACGGTACCGCCTGATGAAGTCTACGCTCCGTCCTACCCTCGCTCAGATCGAAAACCCCGAGAGCTTTCAACTCGAGCTCTCTAATCGCTTTGATTGTCTAGACGACGCATCAGTGGACGAGATCAATAACAGGTTCGTAAAAACTGTCCATACGGTCGGATCTAAATTCTTTAGGACTCGCCGTACCGCTAGAACTCAGAAACTCTCTGAAGACACCCTCAAACTTATGGCTGAACGACGCTTGCTTAGACTGCAGTCTCCCGATGATGCTGCGTCATATAGGCGGCTCAATAGACAGATCTCGAAGGCCTTGCGACACGATATCCGTGTCTTTAATACTGCGCGTATTAAGGATACGATAGAGCGAAATAAAGGCTCCAAAGTGTTCGCAAGAGATATGTCTGTTGGGCAAAGCCAAATGACCAAGCTGAAGAGGGATGACGGCAGTATAGCGTCGACGAAAGCGGAAATTTTGAGGGAAATCGAGAAGTTCTACGGACAGCTATACGATTCGGTCACTAAACCTGTTACTAGTGCGGCCAACGACCCTAGAGCCAAACTAACCCGACACTATACCGAAGATATCCCGGACATCAGCCTGTACGAGATAAGGATGGCCCTGAAACTGCTTAAAAACAACAAGGCACCGGGTGAGGATGGAATCACGTCAGAGCTTCTGAAAGCGGGTGGAACACCGGTACTCAAAGTCCTTCAGAGGCTCTTTAATTCTGTCCTACTCGAAGGGACCACGCCTGAAGCATGGAACAGAAGTGAGGTGGTGCTTTTCTTTAAGAAGGGCGATAAAACCCTTTTGAAGAATTATAGGCCCATCTCGCTTTTGAGCCATGTTTATAAGCTGTTTTCCAGGATCATCGCCAATCGTCTCGAACGAAGGTTTGATGACTTCCAGCCTCCCGAACAAGCCGGCTTCCGAAAAGGCTTTAGTACCATAGACCACATACATACGCTGCGGCAAGTTATACAGAAGACCGAAGAGTATAACTTGCCGCTATGTCTAGCGTTTGTGGACTATGAGAAGGCCTTTGATTCGGTCGAAACATGGGCGGTGCTAGAGTCTCTCCAACGATGCCGGATTGACTATCGGTACATCGAAGTGCTGAAGTGTTTGTATAGCAACGCCACCATGTCTGTCCGAGTACAGGAACAGAATTCGAAGGCTATTCCCTTGAACAGAGGCGTGAGACAGGGAGATGTTATATCTCCGAAACTGTTCACCGCCACTTTAGAAGACGCCTTCAAACTTCTAGAATGGAAAGGGCAGGGCATCAATATTAACGGCGAATACATCACTCACCTTCGGTTTGCCGACGACATCGTAGTCATGGCAAGGTCGATGGAGGAACTCAGCACGATGCTCGAAGGCCTCAACCAAGTCTCCCAACAGGTAGGCCTTAAAATGAACATGGACAAGACGAAGGTCATGTCTAATGTCCATGTTCTGCCTACCCCAGTTATGGTTGGGAACTCGGTTCTCGAAGTTGTCGACGAGTACGTATACCTAGGACAAACTATCCAGTTAGGTAGGTCCAACTTCGAGAAGGAGGTCAATCGCCGAATCCAGCTCGGATGGGCGGCGTTCGGGAGACTACGCAACGTCTTCTCGTCCAATATTCCTCAGTGCCTGAAGACGAAGGTATTTAACCAATGTGTGCTGCCAGTGATGACATACGGTTCTGAAACGTGGTGCTTCACTATAGGGCTTATGAACAGGCTCCGAGTAGCTCAACGAGCCATGGAGCGGGCTATGCTCGGGATTTCTCTGCGGGATCGAATCAGAAATGAGGACATACGCAGAGAAACCAGGGTCACCGACATAGCCAAGCGGATAAGCTCGTTGAAGTGGCAATGGGCAGGTCATATAGCCCGCAGAACAGATGGCCGCTGGGGCCGAAAATTTCTCGAGTGGAGACCACGGATCGGCAAGCGCAGCGTAGGACGTCCACCGACCAGATGGACGGATGATCTGCGCAAGGCTGCGGGTCCACGCTGGATGCAGGCCACCTGCGATCGGTACAGATGGAGAGCCTTGAGGGAGGCCTATGTCCAGCAGTGGACGTCCTACGGCTGAAATGATGATGATGATGATGATATATAAAAATGAGTCGTGGTTCGTTAGGTTGCTAAAACTCGAGAACGGCCGGGCCGATTTAGCTTTAGCATTTACCCATTCTGGCCCAGAGCCAGGTTTTTTAGTAGGTAGGTAGTTTAATAATAATAGTGTAAACTTATAATCTAAGGCGATATGGATTTTGCTGGGTCAGATAGTATGATATAAAGATGGTTTTAAAACAAAAACGTAGTCTCTATAGTTACCTTTACTGTATACAGTTCTAAGGAAATGCGTTTAATTTCCAGGTCGATACAGACAATCCAGCATTCCCAAGGTCGTCAGCGTACTGGTGGCTGGGCTGCAGCTCGGCGCCGCGCGGCACGGTCGGAGGTAACGCGCGCCTCTCCGCCGGCAGCGGCCTCCTCGAGCCCGCGCCTGAGGAAGACGATGTCGGGGACATACTGTTCGACGCAGGTTAGTTCAGGGCGCGCAGGACTCCACCGGTAACATGCTCAAACTCCGAATAAAAAAGAAAAATATCCAATTTTTATTTTAATGTTACATCGACAGTCTACCTCCACTGTTTCTTGTTGACTTCGTGTTTGTTTTGTAATCTTTTCTATTCGTAAATGTTTCTCACAGATAAACTTATTCGGTTTAGCTGGTTACTTATTAGATTTATTATGTTTTCTTTACAAAACTTAATGTACCTACGTTCGTGTTGTTGATAATCTTTTCTGTTAAATAGATTTCCTTTTCTTTATATCTTGCATAAAAATAATCGAATTTGAACATTAGTTTATGAATAATCTTATGAGATACATCATTTAATACCTTGAATCTGATGCACATTTATAAAAATATCATTATGCACATTCTTTATTGATGATTGGTGATGGGCTCATGTTTTAATCATGGTTTAAACTAATATTTTACAGTGCTAATCTTTTAAAACATTGATTTTCTTTACTAATAACGTGAACTAACAAATCAGATTTAACCTGGCTTGTGGTGGCTGTCGCAGTGGTAGACCGTGGATGGTCGGAGCAGACATGGCGCGGCTTCTGCGTGACTTTGAACTAGCCTGCTGCTATGGGGATTGCAGACTACTTTTATTTAAAAATTAATCCTTTTAATTTATTTTAGTAGTTTTTTTATTCTCGAAAGGAAACAACACAAGGTTGTGATAGTCGAATTTAAACGAACTAGTAAGAATGACACCTATAAAATGATTTAGACTGAATGTCTATTGCTATTTCATCTAGCAATCCCCAAAGTATTTTCGACGATAGTTTTAGAAACAAATATTTTTTTCCACTTAATACTCACGCACGCAGCTATAACAAAATTACTGAGGTTTAAAGAATATTTTATTCACGATTTTGTTAACATATTGTTTATAGCTTATGTAATTGCAAGGTGTCACAATGTTTAAAATGCACATTGTGTTGTTCTGTCTGATCACTGTGACTGTGCTCAATTTTGCTAATGATGCACAATTATTAGTTGTATTGCTATTTTTTTTATTTAAAAAAATACAATGTTGCTGAAAGGGTGTTTGTGGAACTTACCAATCACGTGTTTTCAATGTGTGTGTGTTGTGTTTTATTTTCTAGGTTTAAAATCATCCGCTCCCAGATCATTCTTCTGGTTCAGGAAATAGCCTCGACGAGGTCGCATTCTTGAACGTTGTACATAGAGAAATTCCATAATGAACAAAGACTCAATTAGTAAAATAAGAAACAAAATATGGGAGTACCAGTGAGATTATAGAAATAAAAAGCGGTGATTTTATTACCGGCGCTCTGGTTCACGCTGCCTGTACGTGAAGTCCCTCACTCTATTCACTTTGCATGTTTCTGCTTATAATTAATATAACTGGCATTAGTAATAGTAGAAAAAGCACAGAAGTAGTCTCAAGTATTATTATTATAAACAGTCACGTGCAATTAATTGTAAACTTTGAGAACAAAATTATATAGGTAGTTGATTGCACGCGACTGCACTTATGACCTTAAACCTGATCATACTAACATTTCGGTACATACTATGCTATACAATCATATTGTGTTATTCAAACTGCATTTATGTAAATTTTCATCTAAATTAATGCTTGCTTTTATTGGTTTTGGTTGAGTTTTGGGTTTGCTTACCTAGTATGTTACACACGGTAGAATTATTTTAATTTATCTATTATTATCAAAATTATTTTGTACACCTAATACACTTCACTTGACTTTTTTGATTATTGCTTTACTTCACTAACTATTATATACATGAAAGTTGAAAGTTATTTTTGTGTGTTTATAAATTATTTAATTTAAACGATTTAAACGTTATTATTTCCCACTTATCTGTTTTTAGTTTTGACTAAGAAGAAAATATATGCAGTCATCTTCAAAGCATAGATTCATCATTCGATCCATAAAGCTGTTATAGGAGTTTAATGTAATTAAATAACGTAAGGCATTTTTACAGAATATAGTTACGCACAGATTTAAATAATAACCACTAGTTTTTTTTACGCAACACATATTTTTTAGTTAGATTTTGAAACAACACTTTTATTATAAAAACGAACAAAATGACGTAAAGCTACATATTTTGATGAAATAATTATGTGTATAACAAATAAAAGGTTTGCCCGATATTTCAGCTGTAAAGCTTTTTTTCATGTAATTCAAGGTTCACATATTTATCAAGTAAAGGTTATCTATATAGAATTATCAAAAAGACTACGCCAGTCACGAGTTTTTTACGTTGCTGCTTATAGCTGGAAAGGAAAATAAGATACCATTTCATAAATCTCTTTGTAAGAGTCGATGAATGTCACGTACTGTATTAACAGAGGTCTAACCGAGTGATGCATGTTTTTAAAGTCTTAACTTATAATTTTAACACTACTTTAAATTAGTACCTGATCATTACTTAACAACATTTTAATGTAGTTATGGGAATGTAGCGAATCAAGACAGTAGCTATAGCATGTAAATAGTTTGAATAAAGCTACCAGTGTAGAGTAGTGTTTTAGTTGCACTGGGTCTGGTAACGGTTGACATATAATAACTTTTAAAGAAAAAGTTAACTTTTCAGTGATCCGCGTTCAGTCGTCAGGAGCTAGAGTGTAAAAGTCAGTTATGTGGTCCCGGGCCACTTCCATAACGTAAGGAGGCCACAGAGCGCCCTCCGCCGCGGCACCACTCACCCGCATCTGTAGGTCCTTTTTTGTTTTCATCTTGTTTAGTCGCCCTTCACTATCTTTCAATTTTTTTTTTGTTTTTGAAATCGTTTATTATGATTTTTGTCTACTTATAATTTTAATAATTTTCACAATTTCAAATTGAAAAATGGTGCTAGGAGTCATCATTTTCATTAGATGATATGATATTTTTTGTAATTTAATGTGTTGTCAAATTGTTTGTTATTTATGTTTTTACTAGTATCATCTAGTAAGTATTCAGCACGCACGACATCGCCTGATTTATAAATCACTGAATCAAAATCACATTTTAATTATAATTAGGCATTGTACCTCTTTATTTTAAATTTTGGGTGCAATAGCCTATCAACTGAATTTTTTGAGACTTGCAGGTGTGTTTATTTATAATCCACATCCTGAAAGCTTCAAGTGAAATCCAGTGTTTTATTGAAACAAAGCAAGCAAACAGCATGCGCAATAAAAATTGCACATAAAGAACACTATCTTATATCTTTGGATACGAGAATTAAGCAAAAAATTGCGTGTTGCAGACTCTGCGGACGGCGGCGGCAGCGGCGGCAGCGGCGCGGGCGGGCGGCGCGCGCCGTGGCTGGCTCTGACCGTGGCGGTCTGCGCTCGGCTGCTCGCTTGCCTCTAGTATCAGCGGCCACTCTGATCACTCAATCAGAGCGGAGTGGACTATTCCCCATGCCGTGCAATGATAGTAATCATAACTGTTCTGCTATGCCATAGGTCATGTCAACTTGTGGTTGTGCTAAGTGTGCCTGTTTGGCGTTCGATATATTGTGTATAGCGAACGGCCCGTGCTGTGGCGAAGAATCATAGTTTTTTACGTACCTACGAACGAGGACTATAATTTAACGAGAAGTCATAGTTTTTTTATACAATATAAATAGATGATACTGTAAGCTCGAGTGTGATATTGACGTTAGTGATGTTTTGTATTAAACTATTTAAAGTAACAGAATTTAAGAATTTTTATTTACATTTGCTTCTTTAGGAGGTTAGAGAGAAATAATAATAGCTTTTTATGTTTTTCAATTTGTTTATTTAACGTTTTTTCTGTTTCTCCAATAATTTTATATCTACAAATTCCTCTTAAAGTAGTAATTACAAGTTTATATGACAATATTTTTCGTTTTTATTCCATTTTCGTTAACGATTTTAACAAACATCTCCACATATTTCAAAACATTGTCGTTAGGACCCGAACCTTATACTCAACTGATCGCACTCTGATACGCAAATAATATAACATTATAAAACAGTCTACATTTATGGGTATTGAACAAGACTAATCTATCTTCAAGTGTCAAAAGTGCACAGCGAGGCGATCGCACGAGCACGAGCACGCGCACGCACGAGGCACGGCTGGGCGGGCGCGGCGGCGCGGAGCGGGCCGGGGCTGCCTCGCCGCCCTGGGTGTGCTGTGCAGCACGAGCCCGCACGAGGCATGGCGGGGCAGCCGCGCGGGCGGCGGGCGCGGCGGCGCCGAGCGGGCCGGGACTGCCTCGCCGCGCTGGGTGTGCTGTGCAGCACGAGCCCGCACGAGGCACGGCGGGGCAGCCGCGCGGGCGGCGGGCGCGGCGGCGCGGAGCGGGCCGGGGCTGCCTCGCCGCGCTGGGTGTGCTGTGCAGCACGAGCCCTAACCAAAGAACGAGTACACCGATCCCGCAGCAGCTACTCCATCCTAGATCATATCAATATACGAGCCCGCGTCGTGGTGGCAGTGTTGGTAGCGGCGCGCCTAACGTCCGCGCTCTCCTTATTGTATCCTATTATACATATTGTTATTTACGATAAAGACTTTAAGCTACACTATGTTTCTCACTATTATTTAGGCAAATTTACTGGCAAATAGGTATTTAATTAATACATTTTATTTAAATAAGTAGAACGGCCTTTTTTTGAAATCTATGTTGATAAAAGAAGGATAAAAGATATAAGGTATATTTATATGATCTAGAACTAACTGAAACGTATTAAAATGAAAGGCAAATTTCACATTTATACTGTAAACGGAAGTGGAGTTATTATTAGTTTATAATGCCCCTGAGTGTTCGGTGCTTTATAGTCTGTCTCGGTGAGGTCTCGGTTAATCGACCAACACTGACTTGAACCTTCTGATACGCTTCAGAGCCGTAGCCAAAGAGGAATATCAATTTTATAAATAAAATAAATCTGCATTCAGTTTGTTTGTATCGTTATATATATTTTTAATATATTAGGGTAATTGTAATTTTTCAGAACGATGATAACTACTCGTCATGTCTCAGCTAGTATTATCAAGCCGCACTATGTCCGCGGTGTGGACTAGTAGGCCTTGTTCACACAAAACTAAATTATTTGTTTATTATTTGTGTTATGTTTATTTTTTATTTGACCCGTTATCAACTAATGCTGTTATGATCCAAAATAAAAAAAAAAACTAGT
The DNA here is from genome assembly GCA_951802225.1 of Euspilapteryx auroguttella. Lineage (NCBI taxonomy): Eukaryota > Metazoa > Arthropoda > Insecta > Lepidoptera > Gracillariidae > Euspilapteryx > Euspilapteryx auroguttella. Next base: position 6,990,369 of record OX637643.1, on the reverse strand, counting down.
GAGCATCCTGAATGCATTATCTTGAATGATCAAAATCAGTCTTGAAAGAAACTAAAAACGGTTTATTCCGACTGTAAAAAAATTATAGTTGTAGCCTCAATTGTACTAAAATAATTTTCAAAATTAAGTTCTGATTTTGATTAATTTTACTCCATACTAAAAATTGTTAAATGAAATGAGCTTGATTATTAAAATAAAGGTTAAATGGCTATAATGACGGAAAATTAAAACATTGTTTTTTTATATAGTGAGCAAAAAACCGAATAGGTATTAAGAGTTTTGGTAGATTTACCTGTTTATAAAGACGGTACTTTTGCGTCGGTACCTTTTCAGTGGGAACCTATTTTATTTGTAGTTAGTGAACCTACAAAATATTAAAAAAGAGGTATTATAAAGTTGTAAAGTTGTTCAAAACTACTTCGTATTCTAATAAAATAATTACATTAAACGTCATTAAGCACGTAAACATTAATGTATGGAAATTTGTATTATTCGTTGTTTATTCTGTATTGCAAAGATTGGGCACTTATATATAATGTAATAAAAATAAAAATGGTTTCTGTATAAAGTATACATAATGTAAAGATCATGTAATAACTGACAAAAAATAATAATATTGCGGTGCTATGGGACTGCACTGAACTTATTGAGTTCATTTTGTAAAGATCTAAATTACGAAATGGTAGGTATTATATTTTATGAAACAACAATCCTACCTAATTATAATGGGGACATGCGATAACATAACAGTGTAACTACTACATAAAAAAATATGGGACGCTTTTTTAATAACACATACTTATGGCTTATAGCGGATACCACAAATTATAAATGATATTCCAACTTCCAATGGCTGTAGGACTCTTTTTTAAAAAGGTAGAGTTACTTACTATTTTACTTTACTTTCAACGATCTGATGTTTTATAACCTAGATCTGTTTTAAAATATGAGTTAGGCAAGGAACATACATATTGTAACTTCAGGGAGAGCGCGCCACGTTCAAACATACACGAAAATGCATGTTTCATCGTAAAATATTTAAAAATAGGTTTTTTTTAAATACAAAATATCTAACTTTTTAATGTGTCACATACAAACTTGCCCACATGCCTGGCTAGTAGAGTGTCAAATACATACAACAATACATACCTTTACCTTAAATAACACATAACTAAAAACAAACCAATATATTCATTTATATTTTATTATCGCGGTGTTTTCTGTTCTTAGTTAGAGTAGCTAATAATAACTTTTCTCTTGCGTTGCATAAAGCAAAGCTCAATGTTCAATTATATTTATATGCAATCTATTGCTCTATCCGATTGGCATGCATAACAATTATACCAAACATTAAATGCAGTGGCAGAACTAGCTTCCATGACGATAAGCGAAGTGATAACATTTGATAGTTTGTTGGGACAGCTGAGTCAATTTTAAATAATTTTTGGGATTTGGCTGAATGTTAATGTATAGATAGATGTACAACAAACATATTTAAGAGCTTTATCACAAAGTGGCAAAGTGAAATATTCAGCAATCTAATGATGAGTCAAATTAGATTGCGGACATATTGTTCACTTACCCGCGGTATACCCGGTAATTTTCAAATAAACCAGCACAATAAAATCTTACATTCCTCATCTCTATCAAGTATCCAGTTTTATTCGTACTATTAACAGCTAAGTACATAAGTTTTCACACACTGCTTTTACCAGTGTAGCAACGTTTTTTAAAATTTGTGCGTTAAACATTTACAATTTATTTATGTACATCAACACATACGTATATATTTATTAAAAACAAAAATCAATAAATGTAAACACTATCACCAAACGTTCAACGGAACATATTTATTGTATAAAAGTCATACACCTGCTAACTAATCCTACGTGAAGAGACCGCCCTCGCCTCGCGGGCGTGGGGCGCGGAGGGCTGCCGGGCCGCGGCTCGGACGCGCGCTCACCAGTTTTACCAAGATTATTTTTGTAACCAAAACTCAAGATTTTAACCGAATTAGCTTTATTATCATAGAACTAATAAAACTCTTCAGTTACTGGCAGTTAAAATACAGCCTAAACCGCTTGTGATAGAGACTTTAAATTAGTATTTGAGGTATGCACTATGTAGGTAACCCTAATAATACGGGCCGGTGAAAAGAACGGCAATTAAAAAGTATAAGCTTATGCTATGATTTCCCAAATTTATAAATACTAGTCAAACTACTGTCGCGTTATGCAATAATTTTGAAAACTGAAAATTGTGTAGTTTATCGTAAATAGAGAGTTATTGTCATAATAACAGTATATTTATATGCTTGAACTCATTCATAGAACCCGAATATATTTTATCGGGTTCGGCAAAGTTTGAATTTTATGTATGCTTTGTATTCAAGAGACCCGATTCCCTATAGGCAAACCAATGCTAAATAGTAATTGCACACTAAGGCCGCCTACTATTAAAATCTCGAGCTTCGTTACCGTTAGGTAAATGCATCCTGGCACAATCGGCAGCGGCGCCGTCTCGACGCGGCCCCATGGAGCTTATTCTTGTACCTCTACGTGATTCAAGTTACAAATTTATTTCCTACTAATTATTGCTAAGTTTGTACCCCTACTAAATAATGTTTAATAGACTTGCATTATGTAAGCGCAATATTCAAGTATTTATTAAGGCCTGTCTAATGTAATGTAAGGCAATTGAATTCTTTACAATTTCTATCATGATAAATTAATAGTAGAATAGTGTCACGGAGACAAGTTTATAAATTAAATAGATTGAATTGGTACCTACACACACACACAAATACATAAGATTAGCTTTGATTGGGAAATGAGTTACAGAAGCGCCGTTTATCAATTTCTGCACCAGACTAATTTGCTTGGTCGTTCGACAACTATAAATCTAAATTTACAGAACATTTTTTGTGAAGAAATAGTATAAGAGTGTCGAGATGGAAATTCCTTTGAAAAAGGAGTGTTTGGACGATGTGTGTGAGTTAACGAGTGCTCCAAATTGATTTTATTCAATTATGATCTAATTTAATAATTTATGACTTAATTTGATAACCTGACGAAAGTTTACATTAAGAAGGTACTAACAATGGTATTCATACAATTAACATATTTGGGTCAATTTAAACCAGTCATAGTTGCGCATCTGTTGACTACATTTACAACGAAAATCTCATATTTTTTGTTAAAGTACAAGCAAACAGCTGTCTTATCATAACATTAAAATTATACATGAATAACTTAAAATTCTGATGTTGAATTAATCTAAATAAATAATTGCTACCAATTTATGGTTTACTAAAAAAAAGACTTAAAAAGTTACGACTTCATTGTTGTGAGGACGTTATCTTAATTTGGCGCGAAAATTGAAAAAGGGAATTAAAAAACATTTATGGGAATTAAATAAATCGTGAGCGCACTATAACTATGCTGCTGGCAAACATGCAAATGATGCGTTGGTCAGTCAGGAAACATAAAATACATTGTTCGCATTTTAATATAGGTTTTCGTAATCGGAATCAACTTGAATTCACCAGGACGCGGGGCATGGTCCAGTAGAAATGTAAGCGTCGGACAAGCAGGGTAAGCAAATAGTAGAGGGGAAAGGAGGGGGCAGCATAACTTAGGAAGGGAAAAGTTAGTCACTTTAAAAGCTTTAATAGACCTTTAGCACCTTCGTATTTGATGTGAAAATAATTAATGAGAGAGGAAACAACAAACCGTTTTTGTCATTATGTACATGATACAAAACGTAAAAAATAACTTACTTATTATTATTATCATTATTATTTGAATACAACAACTACATCCTCGGACGAGGATAATATTCTCAACAAATATTCTTCATTAAAGTCTTAATAACCATTATTTATACATATTTGTTCTCAATCACATAAATTTTAACACCACTATCTTTCAATAACCTTCAAAATTAATACAATAAACTAACAAATACAATTATCCTATTATAAGACGATTACGACCCATGTTGACGGCTGATTTATCATCATCGTTTATTTGATATATAGTCAATAAAATTTATATATATTAATAAATCAATTCATATAAAAATCATTTTTAACCATATGACATATTCTGTTTTATATTGATTGATACTTCATAAGACGGATATATTACATATAATTTGCATTTTATGTAAGTTACAATTTACTTACAAAACAACAACTACATTAACCTAGGTAGGTAGGTATTCAACTTTTCAGTAAGCTGACTAGGTTTCTTGTCGAGCCGCGGCGGGTGGCGCGGTGGCGCGGTGGCGGGGTTTCCATAATTTTTTTTAGGCAATGAACTAACTGCATTTGCAAATCACATGATTTGATGTATGAAATAAAAAAATACAAAATATGTAATTAGAATAATCTACTAACCTACGAATATGAGATTAGCCAACAAACAGTATATTTTGTTTTTGATTCAATCTACTATATATAAAATGAATCGTGGTTCGTTAGTCTCGCTAAAACTCAAGAACGGCCGGGGCGATTTAGCTGTTTTTGGTTTTGAAATGTTTGTGGTAGTCCAGGGAAGGTTTAAAAGGTGAGAAATAATGGAAAAATTGTGAGGAAGTTAGTAAAAAATAACAATTGTAATTTCCCATAAAAAGTGTCCCATCACTGTTGTCATGGCAATTAAAAGATTGATTTGACGTTGTCTTTAATTTCTTATTAGCCGGGGGGCAAAAATAAAATCCATACAGCCAAGTTTTTTGTGGGTAGGCAGGATAATAATCGTTTCAACATATCATCTAAGGCAATACGGAGTTTGCCGGGCCAGCTAGTATATTATAAAAAATAATAAAAAAATATGATCACTATTTCTAGTAATATGTAAGTATACAATTTTCAGGAGCACCTAGAGCATAAACTCACAAACCACCTTCCATAAAAGACTCAGGCAGGGTAGCTTACTGTCAAACTGTGTCGGGGTAGGGACTGGCGGGACCGAGAGTGTCAACATTTTTATGCATTTCTGTTCGTAGCTTAGAAACGATAAATTTGAAATAAACTATATTCAGATTTTGTTACATAAACATATTATTTTTTTACGCATGGCTTGGCTTCCTTTTTATTTTGATAATTTGGTTTTGCGGACCGCTGCAAATGAATCTACCACTTGCACTATACGCTTTTGCGCTAAAATTTGTCTCTTTTAATAGACGTTCAGTGCATACACTTCTCGAGAAATCTTCTGAATTCTATAGAAATCATAAATACCATTTGGCTTCAACACTCGTTAGTGAGATTGTGTGTAACTCAAACAGATGGTTTGAGAGTATTTTCGTCTTTTAAAAAAAATATTTTAAAATGTATTGTTATTGAATTGTTGAAGATATAAAATTTGAATAATATCTGAACTACAAAATTAACAAGTAAAATCAATGTAATAATTACGTTATTTTCGCATGGTGTCCAGTCCTAATATATGCCGTTACACATTACAAATTATCTTTAATAAATTCACAGAATTTATAAGTAATAATTAATAAAGGCTAAAGAAATTGGCATACAAGTTGCTCTAGCAGCGATTTACCTTTTGAATAGAGAAACCCTTCACGCGGATGAGCGCGCGCAGGCGGCTGCTCGGCTCAGCTCTCTCAACTGTTTATTTAGAACAGCAACTTAATCTACCGGTGTGGCCTGATACTGGTACCTACTTAACGTTTTTGACGACATCAAACAGTTTTTAAATAAACTAGGTATACATAAAAATATTACACATAAAATCATGATTCTATAGTTTGTCTAAGTATTATACTTTTTATGTTTTTATAAAGTACTTTTTAGTAACTATTTTAGCAAAAATCACTTAAAAAGTGCCAAAATAATGTAAAAACTGTATAACACTATTTAAAATATACCATCTTTTAATTATTGTAATGTTTACTTTTACAAGTTCTGACAAAAATATAAACAATGGGCCTAACATCGGCAAACAATGTTATATTGTATAAATGAATCGTTCTGCTGTGCAGATTAATATGTATATTTGGTGTTTCTATGTTTTTGCTTTATCGAACAATCGGACACAAATATAACTTACAGTCTATATGATTCTTGCCCGCGGCGGACGGGAGCACGAACGCGCGGCGCGGCGCTGCAGCCCCCACGGATCTTGAGAAATCATTGAACTTGTTATTTATTATCAAAGGTTCATCACTAAAAGTAGTTCGGATCGTGATCCGGCGCTCGCGAGGCGCTGGGGTGCGACGCACGTTAGCGTAAAACTATAACCTCGTGTCGCGAACATTCACTATAGCCACGAGTGCGGTCCAGTGTGTCCTAGTTGCAGCGAGGAGCACGAGCGCGAGCAGCGCCGGCGCGGACGGCGGCGGGCGCGCGCGGCCTGCGCCGGACGGCGCCTGGTAGGGCACGGCGCAGCCCGGCACGCGCTCCTCCACGGGCGCGCAGCTGTCGGCCGCCGGCCGCTGCGGCGGCTCGCTCAGCCCCGAGTCGCACTGCGTACACAGCTTGCTGTTACAGTACTCGTAGCAGCACTCTTCTGGCCCGTAGTTGGAATTGTTGGCCTGCCCACCAGTTTCAGGTATGCGAGGATCTGAAATAATTAAAGAAAAGCATTTTTAAACATAGCATTCATCGAGTATTTTATTGATTACAGAACGTGAAAAAGTAAGTGCACCAAATGGTCGGGAAGACCACTGACGGCAGTGGGTTACCACTAAAATAACTTCCGCCACGGACCGTCTACTTTCATGGCAAGGAACCAATACAATCCTGGCAATTAGTAAAGATAGACACTACTATATAAATAATATTTCACCTATGTGTCATCGTCGGTCATGAAGTACTTGGGAAACTTAAGTATTAGAAAACTAACCGAGGCATAGGAATGTAGGCTCGCCAGCGTACTGCGTGGGATAGGCAGGCGCGCGGTCTGCCGGCAGGAAGTAGGGGCAGTGCTGTTCGACGAGCTGGCAGATGGAAAGGCAAGGCTTTAGCCGGACGATGGGCCGGCCGGGCCCGGCGGCGGCGGCGCGCACCCAGCGGCCCACCACGCCGCCGCCGCGCCGCCGGTCCAGGTGCCCCACGCGCTCCAGGTGCCGCGCCCGCCACCGCGCCGCGTGCTCGCCAGGCGCGCGTCGCGCACGAGCTGCCGCTGACTTTTCTTGCTCCGAATCTTCACCTTTCTCCTCTACCCAAAGGGGGATCATCGTACTGCACGCCCAACGGCGATACGTCTCCTGAAAAATATTAAAGTAACGTTTATAAACACAACATATACGTAATGTAAAATTTTCTACGACATAATATTTAATTCTGAGGGCGTATGACTGCCGAGTTTTTCTCTTTGATGGTACAACGGATTGTAGGTGAGGCCCAACGCCGCATCGTCGTGTGACCACTACGAACTAAGAGTCCTATTCAAAATTTTTACTTCCTTAGGAAATCAAGCCGCCTGCTGCTCAGGGAGTGATTAATTAGAGTTATCAAGCGGAAGCTGCCGCCCTATGTTCAAAGGCTGTTATTTACGTTTATTACAATTACTTAAAAACCAAAATTTAAAATTTTACAATTCGCCCGACCACGTCATAACATGTAACATTTTAAGTCACACCTTTACCAATATCCTTTCAATTTCATTGTAGGAACACCGTACCAAATTTAGAAGAATAGGATATATGGAAGGCAGTCAGATCCCCTCATTAACAATGAAAGAGCTGATGATCTTCAAACGGCTGAACAGATTTTCATGAAACATGGCTAAAAATACTCGGGAAAAAAACAAAATATCTATGAAACAAAAAAAACCTAAACGAAAATCGGATCACCCGTTTGGTAGATACGATGCTACAGACAGATACACACACATACACCCAGATTCACACATTTAACTTACTGGGTGTTTCTGAGAAGGCGGTAATAAATCAAAGGAGGGATTCTGCTCACCATAACTAAAAACTTTCCCAAAGCAACATGGGTCAAACCTAAAAAAAAAATAACAGCTGTTCCATACATTGGTTCGATCAGCTGACGGGGTCAATGTACGGGACGGCTGATTTTTGTTTTGAGATTTTGACCCATGTTGCTATGGGAAAGTTGTCAGGTATGGTGAGCAGAATCCCTCGTTTGATTTATTACCGCCTTGTCAGAAACACCCTGTATAACACCCCTCTCTTTTTCGTTCGGTAAATACGTGACGTCCAGTCTAAATAGACATACGTCATATAACTAAAATGCTCTTTAACTTTTTATGATAACAGGGTAAGTGTGTATATTTATAATAAGTAGTAGGATAAAACTACCGTAAAAAACACAAGAAGCCATTGAGTTCATAGTTTATAATTATTCTGTAAAGTTTAATTGTACTAGTTAAATACAAATTTATAACAAAATGGATTAAGGTAAAGTGTAACTTGAATTAAATTTTTTCTTCATCATAATTTCAGCCGAATCTTCAGCCTCAGCCACCATCTGTTCTACGTGCTATATGCCCTGCCCATCGCCACTTAAGTTTTACAATTCTTTGGGCAATGACTTTAGTTCTTCTGCGGATCTCATAATTTCTAATTCGATCACGCAGAGAAACTCCGAGCTTAGCCATTTACGCGACCTTAGTAAAAAGTAAAGTAAAGTAAAAAATGATTTATTCAATACAGGATACAAGATATCGCTTATTGAAAGTCAATTAGACTAATCTAATTCTAATTAGGGAGGTGGCGAGCAAAATTTCTAAATAATAAGCACGCTTGGCAGACGCTATTAATAGCGATAATAATACCCTAACAAACATTAAGGACCGCGTCTGCCAATATGGTAGCCCTGCGTTTACATTTGACAAGGTTTCAAAAATGTAAAAAAAAAAAACTCTACTAAATCATTTGCACGTGTCTGCCTCTGGGGCTGATGATAACAACCATCCTGTCAACACGTAAAATCGAAGAGGCAGACATCTAGGGCGCTGACTTTTGTAGATATTAATTTTTGATTTTTTTTTATGATTTAAAAAAAATAAATTATTTGCACGCTTGGCAGACGCTATTAATAGCGATAATAATACCCTAACAAACATCAAGGACCGCGTCTGCCACCATGGTAGCCCTGCGTTTTCAATTGACAAGGTTTCAAAAATGTAAAAAAAAAAACTCTACTAAATCATTTGCACGTGTCTGCCTCTGGGACTGATGATAACAGCCATCCTGTTAACACGTAAAATCGAAGAGGCAGACATCTAGGGCTCTGACTTTTGTAGTTATTAATTTTTAAATTTATTTTTATTATTTAAAAAAAATATATATATTTGCACGCTTGGCAGACATGTATAGTTTGAATAAAAACAATAAAAAGGACCTCGGAAAAATAGTCTGCCAACATGGTGGCCCTGCGTTTTCAATTGACAACGTTTCAAAAATGTAAAAATATGAAAAACTATACTAAATCATTTGCACATTGTCTGCCTCTGGGGCTAATGATTATATAGTCATCCTGTAAACGTATGACGGAATTAAAACTATAAGGAATCCTATTTATCAGATAAAATACACGCATTGCTTTGATTCCGTGAATTTCAAACAGTCGTACAACTAAAAATCAGCGAGCAAAGTGTCTTCCAAATGGTTTTGTTTATCCAGGGAGTCCAAATGAATCGAATGATCACAATTAGAATCGAGAGCAAATGATTTAGTAGAGGGTTTTTTTTACATTTTTGCACCTCCGTCCCATGAAAACGCAGAGCTCTAAGTGTCTGCCTCTTCGATTTTCGTGGTTTTTAAGATGATTGTAATCATGAACCCCAAGGCAGACACGTGCTAATGATTTAGCATAGTTTTTTTTTTTTACATTTTTACAACTCCGTCCCATGAAAACGCAGAGCCCTAATTGTCTGCCTTTTTGATTTTATTTAGTTTCAAGATGATTGTAACCATGAACCCCAAAGGCAGACACGTGCAAATGATTTAGCATAGTTTTTTTTTTTGACAAGTTCAATCCGCTGTAATGCGAAAACGCAGCGACATAGGACAAAATTTTACTGAACCAAATCAATTCGTACTGACCTAAACTGCAACCCACCGCGATGTGGATTCCGTGCAAGTACTTTACCGAAATGCTACGCACCTCCTTCACTATTAATATTGATACCTTATTTCGTAAAGTATCCTATACTGATAGAGGCGAGGTAGTTCAGGGTGCCCACTAATTGGCTCAGGCAAACAATGTTTGCCTTGCCTTACGACAATGGTCGCCTGGAGACGCCCCCAAACGAGCCCTCCTCTGTCAAATGATTCTACTCCCTTTCGCAATGATTTTACAGCGTAGAGAAGAAAGGGGTAACAAACTCTACTTTACAATTTCTCTCTTATTTTTTTTTTCTTTTTTTGTTCTTATATATGTGACATTACAATTCAATTTACAATACAAAGAACATAAATTAATAAGATTTAAAGTACATACATGAAATAATGAAAATATCGTGCAGAGCTAGACTACTTCCATGCGTCTTTGTCGTTTTCATAATCATCAACATTGTAATAAGCTTTCTTAATCTCTTTTTTGATACGAGTTTTAAACTCATTATCATTCAGGATCAAAATCTCTTCTGGGATCTTGTTATAAAATCTTACTTCGTTTCCTATAAAGCATTTGCACCTTCAAGCACCTTCTTAAACAAACCTGTCTATTATCTTTACCAATATTATAAACAGGAAAGATTTGTTTGTTTGTTTGTTTGTAACGAATAGGCTCCGGAAATACTGAACCGATTTGAAAAATTCTTTCACTGGTAGGAAGCTACATTAGATTTTCAAAAAAATTAGAGATCCTTACCTAAACTCAAATAATGTAACCCAAGGTGCAATATCAGGTGATAGACAGGTGGTTTGTTGTTGTTGTTGTTGGTTTTTTATTCGGCCATTCTGGGCAGTCAAAAGAACATAGTCTATAGAGCCAAGTCTTTTGTAGTATCTTATATTCTATGGCGTAACGAAGTAAGTCGGGAAAGCTCGTATATATATAAAAAAAACCTTGTAGTCTTGCAGAAACTCTCGAACGGCCGGGCCGATTTAGCTGATTTTGGTTTTGAAATGTTCGCAGTGATCCAGGGGTGAGAAAATATCAAAACAGCAGGGGAAATTAGTGAAAGCATTGTAGGTAAGGTAAGGTAGCATTGCGATAAATTAAACTTTTTTAAGAATGTAATGTTAGATTGTTTGTTGTTCCTAAAAAAATAAAATAAAATAAATAAATAAAATAAGGTGCGATACGAAGTTCGCCGGGACGGTTATAATTATTTTTTTTCTTTAATATTTTATTTTCAGTTTTCTTATTTATTACAACACTTTCCTTTTAGATTTGTTAATGTTTAACCCTCTTTCAATAAGGTTCCCAACAAGTAAACTTGACAATAAATTGACGTACTAATAGGTATGTTGCTAGTTCCGAAGAGCAGTTTCATATTAGTGTTGGCGGCTAATGGCCAATCGTCGTAATGGTGTTAACAGCCGGCGATGTCTTTCTTGTAACAACACATTGTTTACCGATTAACACCATTTCGTTGAGTTAGTAGCCTATATCACAACTTTACGACCATCTACCATTACACACTTTCCATTTGATAGCTCGGTTTGCCAGAAGGGCGAATAGACAATACTTTAAAAATTAACGTCTTTTGGTGCATTTATTGAATAATCTACATTAGGTATAAAAACTAGTTTAGAATGACTTTAGGTAGTATGTAGAGCATAAGCCCTGTAGGTTTGGGCGTAAGATTAGGTCTACGGTATGCCCTGCCTGTCGTAAGAGGCGACTAAAAGGGGTCTTTGGGGTCGTGAGTGTAAAGGGTGGGGGCCCGACACACGTCTCATCAAACGGCCCCGAGATGAGCGGCGGCACAGCTTGTGGCACTGTGCCGCCGCAGCTCCAAAGGCGAGCCGGGGAGGGAACAATATGCCCTCCCCGAGTACGAAGCTGAGCAGCTGAGCGTGGGAAGGACTTTGGACGCTATAATGCGTGGTTCTCAGGGTTCTTCCCAAAAGCGCCGAGACGGCCGCCGGGGGGTTTTAGTGGGTGCGAGCCCCACATACCCCCGACGCTCCCGCGAGCGTCGGGAAACGCGGTAGGCATTTCCCCGCATTACAAAAAAAAAGGATGTAGAGAATAGTTGTAATTATAGTTTATAGTTTATAGTTTAATAGTTTATTCAATTTCAATACACAATTTTTAACATTCGTGGAGTCTCCTGTAATTGCAGTATTTTGAACATTTTTAGTTCCTTTTCCCGAAAGCATTTTATTATTTGAATAATAGCATTTGAAATGAGAACAGAACAAAAATAACTACTAATTGGAAAAGTATATTAGACTCTTTTAGGTTTTGGTTAAAGTTAACAGTTTGTAAAAAAAAATCATAGAAAAATATTGAATAGTCATTTGGTTTGCCAATAATTTGGGAATGCAAGGGTAACAAAAATGTCAATGTAATCCTTAAATTCATAGAAAAAGAATCTATTCTTGAACTGACCACTTTATTAAATGAAAAATGCTACAGAAAGCTGGCTGTATGGACAACGTTGCCTGTCCTGAATGGGAGAATAAAAATTCTACAATTTACACACACAACACAAAAACATGAAGAAATTTAGATGTTGACAGTTTTTTATATTATACATGTTATGAGAGTATTTTTAAATTACCAGGAGGCTAGAGGACTTTATTGGGTTCATTGATCAATAAAAATAATTATATCTTTACTTTACTATCAATATATATAAAACTCTTCCGTTACTGGCTGACTGACTGACTGACTGACTGACAGACAACGCAGAGCCGAAACCACTGGGCGTAGCGGGCTGAAATTTTGCATGTAGGTTCCTTAGGGAGTGTAGGTGAGCACTAAGAAAGGATATCCCGAAATTCCCATGGGAACGGGAATAAAATGGATTTTTGTGTTTATGAGAAATCGGCGCAAGTGAAACCGCGGGGCAGCCTCTAGTACTTTCATAAAAACACATACATTTTTATTAAAAAATAAAAATCATTATAATAAGAGAGCACACCGTCCGACCCCAAAATATTCCCATTGATTTTGTAATCGTGAAAAAATTTACATCACGATGACTGCTACTACAGAAAAAGAGAGAGAGCATCTTCCTTGTTTTGTGACTGCTACGCTCAGAATCTGCTACGGTCCGTGGCGTAGCACTTTCGTAGCTAGATTACGCTACGCTGTAGCTACGCTGCTACGAAGAGATGATCTACTACGGTTCGCGGCGCGTTGCGAACTTGTGACCCAACGGCGTTTATTAATTATATTTTCAAACGAAAAGTCATAATTATAATTATCAAGAAGCAAAAGCGTCACTAAGAAGTAAGTAACAAAATAAATAAGTGGATAGTGATTTGAGACAAAATCTGTATCAGAACAACTGATAATGTTATAGAGGTTTTAATTAATATATATTATTGAGTAGCACCAAGTGGTCCCGAACGTCAAAGAGCAAAATCGGTAAATCAGCCAGCAAAAAAAACGGAATATATTAGTGCCCTAAAACGGTAGATGAAAAATAACGTAGTAAAATCAAATTCCTTATTAAAAAATTAAAAAATTCAGTCAAAACTATTATTTTCTTAAATTTTTTTTTGAAAGTTCATACTGTTTTGTTTCCAATTTTTTTTTTCTTTTGGCACTTGCACTTATAGAGTCCGCTCCAGCTAGTCTGCGCGCGACTGGGGGCGCCACTACGTACGTACGTACGTACATACTTGACGTACTTCACCCGCCATACAAAACAAATTGCTATTTGAGTTTGACTGATAGATTTCTAATAGGCCTAAAATTGGGGTAAAAAACGACAAAATACGGGGTTCATTAAGCCCCGTCACGCACCATCTTAGTTTTATCGATAAAATACTAGTGATGGGAATAAAAAAAACGATAATTTACCTTACAAGACATACAATTATTATTTGAAAAAGAATAAATAAATAAAATGTTTATTCAATTTCATTATAGCAGGTTTAAAATTTTAGTTCTTATTAATAAAAACTGAAACTTAAAACAAATAAAGAATCATATTAAACTTTATAACAATTTTAAGAAGGTAATGACTACAACCAATGTTTTGCATTATAGCATGGCCCAAAATCTGTAATAACCTTTTCAACAAAAAGTTTTGCAGGATCACCTCTGTCTTAACTGCTCGTTAAAACCAACATATTTCCTTGAACCAGCATAAAATTTAAACGCTTCATAATTGACAACTTTTATCGACAGCACGTCATGCGAAGCGGATGCACTATTGAGACTAAGCCAGAACCCCGTACGGGAACATTTTCAATCTTTACGGGGTGTTATTATAATAATAATAGTTTATATTTAGATATTACATCCATAGTATGTTGTAGAGCTTAAAAATAAGAAAGTTAAAAAACACTAAATAATAGAAACTAAAGAAAAATATTTACATTATGTACAAATTAAATTAATTTCTGTACTGGGTGTGCACACCTACCCAATGTCTCATAATGACGACAATACTCTGAGGAGAGTATTGTCGTCTAAAGTAAAGAGTAGGGGAGCTGCGCAGACGACTCATTGTTGAGGCAATGCGCTTACGTAAGGTCGAGGAAAAGTCGTCAATCCTTGCTTCAGCAAACATCAACGACGCACTGCAGGGCCTTGGCTTACCCAACACCGCCCTCAGAGCATTGTTGTATTGAACGCGTAGGGCTCCGTAGGTCCGCCGCGTATAGCTCACCCACAAACTGCAGGTATAAAAAGTCATAAACCCCGTTCCGCACTTTAAAGCAATAATTGCATTCCAATATTTTGTTGAATTGATATAGATAATCAACACATTGATACAGATAATGACACAGTATTTACTTGCTCAGGCTAGATTCTCAGATTTTATAATCATTTAAAATTTTTGAGCATATTTGGTAAATTTTCTTTACATTTTTGAGCTTGAATTGTAACATTTGCATAAAAACTATGGGCTTATATCTAATTTTTTGTTTTGTTTTGTGGTTAATACGGCATGTTATTTTGATGTTTTTAAGAATAGCGCCATTGAAATAGACGTATTTCGTAAGAGTGCGCACCCATAGAGTGCGCATGCGCATCTCCTGATAAAATGACATTTGAATCATAACTAGGGGGGCTAGAGTATTGCAAATTTGATTTTTATGTTTTTTATAAAATTTCATAAATGGTAAATAGTGAAAACTGAAAAAATTATAACTAAACTATCCAAAACAATTTTTTTTTTATGAAATGTTTTTCGTGTTTAAAAAAGTTCAGGATAATATCAGAAATCCGGAATCCGATATTTTGAAAGCTTGATATCAGATGAAATTCTACCAGGAATCATGATGGACTTACCGACTAATATAATTGTAATAGCTCTCATGCGCACTCTTAACTGTAATGGAGCATTACAAATGCGTCCTCTTTGGTACCAGGTACCCTAAGAGTGCGCATGAGACATGCCTTCGAAAAACTTTTTTTTCCATGACTTATCCGGTTGAATCCAGTATTATAACCTAAGAAATGTTCCCAAATAACTAGTCTTTAATTAAAATTTTACTTTAAGACTGTTAATGTAAAGGTCATTTTTTTTTAAACAAAAGTTAAACTTTTGCGAAAGTTTTGCTTTAAAGAGTGCGCATTTTGTAAACTTTACAAAATGCGCACTCTTGGTGGCTTTACCCTACTCGGAAACTCTTGTGAATGTCAACCTTTAAGACCGAAAACTTCTGTTAGTTAACAGACGTTTCCAATGTATAATTATTAGAACCTACTTGCTTGCTACCACATCTCCTCGTAATCAAACGATATACCTAACACATTATGTTCTTGTACCTTGGTCTGTACTCAGTTAAACTATAACAAACGCGGCAGCAATTAGTGTTTACCTTTTGTATCAGTACAATATCGGATGCTTAGAAACGCAGTTTTATCAGATAACAGACGGTACGAGAGGGTGAGCGGCCCGGCCGACCGTTGGCCGACTAACCCGGGCTCTAATAGCGTCGTATCTTGACACAGCACCGCGTATATTTGCCAGGAGTGTTCCCGGGCGGCGGCTGATGGATCGCGACAGATGCTACGCGTTGACACCCACCCGGCTTGCTTAATTATTTTTTGATAGTATATATAAGAATATAAGAGATATTTTTCCTTGTGCGGCATTTTTTTATAATATTGATATATTTACGATATATCTATATGTGGCGTGTCTAAGGGCTATGTGGTCCTTTTAGCCGCCCTTGAGCATATCAGGAGTTTACTATACAACAACCAGGCACGCTCGGGCCCAACACTACGGCAATCGTACGGTCATTACATAGAACTATTATATGCATATTATACATATCAAACTTCTCTTGATTCACTCTATCCATTAAAACAAAAATGAATTAAAATCCGTGGCGTAGTTTTAAAGATCTAAGTATTGTACATACACACCGACAGCGGTAAGCGACTTTGTTATACAATATTCGTCCACCAACCATTTTTAATCTATACAATAGTCTTTATTAGTAGGAGTTTATTGGTAATAAGCTGAAATAATAGAGGTGCGCCTCCGTACAGCGCGGCGCGGCGGCGCGGCGGCGATGCGGCGGCGGCAGACTCGCATTTCATTTAGCTTTCTAACATTAAATGTTTGTTCTGCACCTGAACGTAAGCAAGTCGTTTCTAAGTAAACATCCATAACTCACGCGCGTCGCCGACGCCAATTGTTTGCTTGTTATGCAAGCATTGCTTACTTACGATGGTTGCTGAACATCTAAAGACAAACGAAATTAAAGTACCTAGGTACCTTAGGCGTAAACCTTGGTATCCTTTACTTTTGTATAAAAGTCTTGCCCTTTAACATTTAGCTATTATTACTGGCGTTCTAGAGAGGTCCCTAAAACTCGGGAGGGAAAAGTAGTCATTATATCATACAGGCTGTGCTATCCCCTTTTCTTTTACTAACGATTCAATCGTAAAAATAAAGAGTTTCGCAACCACGGTTGATGAATGTGTCGGAGGGGCACGACTGCAGCGTCATTGTTGATCAGTCTAGCGCTCTACTCCCTTTATAAGTGATTCTAGTCATCGATCAATTTAGGGTTCCGTTCCACGGAGAAATAAAGCAAATTATGGACACTTCTGTCCGTCCATCTATCTATTACATGTCTTGGAGCCTCAGTTTGTAAAAATTGTGAGTATAGACCTTGAGATTTATTAACGGACAGACAATAAGTACTATTCAACTATTTGATCAGGAAACAATGAGCGTTATAAACCAGTAAAACATACATAAATGAACGTTAATCTGCTTATTCGCACAATAATCAGAGGCCGTCTCCCGCCGCCCCCGCCGCCCCCGCCGCGAGCACGCCGCGCCGCGCCGCGGTGCGCAGCGCCGGCTCGCGACTACGCGACACGAACCGACTGAATAAATGTCAAGCCTTCATTAATAACGTCGTTGTTTTGAAAAAATAACGTTCCTATCTAATTACTCTACATATAAATGGACAGCGTACAGTACATCGACTAAAGTACTTGAATCGTAAACGTATGCTGTTATGTAGCGTGAATGAGACATACGCTTAAAAATTGTAGATATATACCACATGCTGGTATAAACATCGTATAGCATATTACACTTTTTAGGTAAAATGAGCACTTACAATAATTACTCAACGTATTTTTTAAATGCCACAAAGGCTCACATACGTCAAACACTTGTTATAAAAACAATCAAAACTTTATAATTAAGTCTGATATTCGTGTTTAAGATGCATTATCAAAGGTTGTGTTTGTAAAAAGAAGAGGCCCTGGAAGTCAGTTCATGCACACTCGATATGTTAATATTTTTGATGTGAACTGTCTAAAAATAACTTTTCTGTTTGATTATAACATTCATATCAAGTGTGCATAAATTGTTCTCCTGATCTTGCAACCTTATAAATATGTAACACATTTTTTGGTCTTCTCGAAATTCTAAAGATGTTACTGAGAGGACTGTTGTAAAACAGTTTGTAGCAATTAAAAAAAAAAAAAAATAGGTATGTACTAGCGTCACTTCGATAAATAATTAATATATTCTAAACCATGGAGGTAATCAAAAATATGCGACTTTGACTCCCTAAATAATCTTGCATAGAATTTTTAAGGCTCTGTTTATTTGGAAATAATTCTAAATCATAATTCTAAGCTAGACAACAACGAATTATCACACGAAAATCCCCTTTTTTTCTATGAATGCACAGCTGCGTCTCTGCGGGTGTAATGTCTGGTGTAAAATTAATGCATAATTGAGTAAACTAATTAATTAAGTTAATTACATTTTCGCTTTTAATTAAATGGCTTTTACTCATTTCATTTTACATTCAGGTCCAATGTTACTCTTTACAGGATAGTTGCTAATATAAAAATAAGTGCAGAGATGGGTCTGGGGCGGAAGTGTCGCGATGTCTATACATGGGGCGGGCGACTCTTCATTTCAATACCGCGGCAGGCTTTGTTGGCCTGAGCGAGCCGTCTCCGCCCGCCCCGCCGCGCCGCGGCCTCCCGGAACACCATTTGTAACAATTTGTTAAGATTCGCTCCTCTGATATTACTTCTGCTCTATATATGCACCAATGCCGGTTTATTATTTGAGAAAATAAGAATTCAATCAAGCAAATGAAGGTTGAGTTTTGTGAAACACTTTTTTCTATTGAGGCTTTTATTGATGGATTCACTGCATTAAATATGATGCTCTAATTGATTTGTAGCTATTCAGAATGAGATATCCAACATCTACGAAATTCTCATTGTAAGTATTGTTGAATAAATCTATACTTTTACATTGTGAGTTGCTCGGTGGCAGAACTGGCATCGTCGTCCTCTTAAAGAGTGATGTATTGAATTGAGAATGATTTTTTTGATTTTGTGAAAATGTAATTCCCTATTATATTATTCGGTCTAGAAATTTTTGAAAAGCAGTAAAGAAAATAGTTTGTTATCAAATTGTTATCCTACATCAATATCATAATAAAACTCGTTAATGTCCAACCGTAACCGCTAAAGATAGAACCGCTAAACAAGTGGTCTAATTTTTCTAATTTTATGTGAATTGGGAAGATTTTATAATACAAATATCCATTGTATATAATACTTAAGTTTTGGCTTCTGTTTGCTTTTACGTTTAAATGTAAAAATATATTATTATTTTTTAAAGGGACGCTTTCAATAAACTGTTACATACATAAACTGAGAACTTCCTATTTTTCGAAGTCGGTTAAATTAGACCAAAACCTTAAAGCAAAGTAAAGCGTTAACCACAAAAGATAAGTTTAATCTATGTCCTATCTTGCAACAACATGGCAGCAACGCGTACCCTGGCTTAGCGTTATCTCAAGACTTCTTACACCTTTGACGCAAAATAAATCATGAGGCCCGCCCAAACGATTTACCCCAGCAATTACTTCCTCGGATTAATGTAACTGTAATAAAGCTGTGTGTAATCAGGTTTATTTTAATATATTTACTACTTATAATTGAACTATTTCAATTGAAACCGTCTTCAGCGGACACTTGCTGTTTCTGACAAATTAATCGATTGCTACACAAACTTTACAATCCAAGATGGTCGAGCATCTGTCGCGCTCTCGAACGTTTCAACAGATTGTCTTAATTGTGAACTAAACAATGCAATCGATCGTTAATTCACGAAGTAGCTAAGACGCGCCTCGCGCCTCGGACGGTAAACGGCGTAGTGAATAGTTAATGCGCGCGCCTCCGGGTCCATCAAATATGCAGCACACTTCCCACCTTAAGCGGTAACTTGCCCGAACCGTCTGGTGAGACCAGGCGCCGCCTGGGCCCGGCCGAGGCCGCGTAAACCCACTTATAAACTGAAATAGATACATATTTAAGGTAGCATCAGCTAAAGCGATCGCTGCCGCGCCTACTCTCGATCCGCGACCAAAGTACCACCTGCTTAGTATGAATTATCGAAGTGCTATAACTGCAAGTTATATAGTGAACGGGATTTACAAGCTTGCACAATGGTTCATCACTTTGTACTATTTCAATACCACCGTAGTTTTTTAATTATCTAATAACTCTATTTGTATAGTAATGTATAAATAAGGTCTTATTCTTTTATGAAATCGTCAATAAAATAAACTTGTCCTGTTGTTTTTCTAAAATTGTACCTTTTTTAAATATAAAGCTACAGGAATTACTGGTTTGAATTTGCGGAAGTCCGCGGAATGATGCGGATTGCCGCACGACCATCCAGCTGGCGGCAAGTCGCAGTGGTGGTCGCACAGGCCGCCGATATCAATATGCTATCTTGAGGAAACTCCTCCTAAATATAACTATGACACCACTATTTCTGTTTTATCAAATCACGACCGACAGTGTCAGTCACGTTGTGAGCTTGTGTTGTATGGCTTGTGAAGATTGATTTGGGTTGTGAAAATAGTAAACATTTGGGTCAAAAGTTGTGAACAAGTCTGAAATAGAATTTTACGATTTGGGCAAATCTCTATAATGATTTATTTAACAAGAAAATAATCTTGATTTAAAAACTATTCGTAGATGATTCCTAGACAATATTTATCTTAACACGTGTAGGGATGTGATTTTTAGAGGTACCTACCTATTTGACACATGTTCATGGACCTAGTATAGTAGCTACGCTCCTACACATATTTTTTTATTTTTCTGCAATAAAATAGATTTAAGTAAGTAAAAAGCTAATTTTCCTCTCTTTCTCTCAAAACAGCAGTGGACCGTCGTCTCTAGTGTAGATATCTACATGAAATATCGGATTAATGTCATCTGAAAACTGATGTGACCTGCTTTAAAAAAATATGTATTTTAGAAAGTACGTTCATTCAAGAAAACACATTTAATTTAGCTTCATAAAGATAATTTAATCTTTGTGTTGTCTCTTAATCTACCGAATAGGAACCGGCTTTGCAATAATTCCGGGTCGCATTATTAGCGGATTAGGTGAGGTTGTTCCTTTGCAACCAATTACAACCGGACGCGGCCTCGTGGAACCGTCATCATCGGTATCCTTGTTACATGCCATACAAATTATGTATCTTAAATTATTAATTCTCTTTGCGATTGTACCTAGGTAGTACATACAATGTTGTTAATATAATGACAAGTATTCGAGTCGTTGTAGATGTAGATATCGAAAAAGCGTAATACTAAAGTTATAATGATAGCTTTTGACATTAAAATTGAAGCATTTTTGTGCTTTACCCCCCTTACCACAAAAAAGTTAGACCGGTCTAAATCGCCATTTTGTATGAAGAATTATAGATTTAAACATAGTCTAGTGATTTAGACCAGGTTTAACACTTTTTGTGGTAGAGCCGCATATGTCTTAAAGTTTAATTGAATATGAGGATTCTTTGATATATTTTCAATACTACGACTAAGTTAAATTTTTTAAATCTTAATATTGACGTTATTTTTTTATTTAGAAAATTATAAAATATTGTATTGTTTATCTCAGTGAATAAACTTGATATAATTTTAATATTTTTTATTTAAAAAAAGTCAACATTTTAGTACCAGGCACACCTAAAGTATGAAAAGCGTATATAGTTACTAATTAATCTTAACCCAACAAAAAAAAACTATTATTAAATATTAGGACTGACCGCTCTAAAAAAACAAACCTATCCGTCTCACGGGACCGTCAGTCAAAGTCAAGATGTGATTTTTCTAAAAAAGGCGCGACTGCAGCAGGACGAACGCTTTCCCGGACCATTCATCTTGTGGTGGCTCGGAGAGGTCCACGTGACAGGAGTCGCAGCGGATCACGTGGCCGGTATTGATCCGCGTCACCACAACCAGTCACACAACTTTATCCACCTGAAGTCAGGCTCGTTAATTATTTTATTCGTTATTCTTAACCGACGAAAAAACAAAAAGGAGGAGGTTCTCAATTCGTCGCGTATTTTTTTTTTTATGTATGATAACGCATAACTTTTTACTGTGTGGACCGATTTTGATAATTCTTTTTTTAATCGACAGGGTATACCTTAAAGTTGGTCCCATAAAAATTTGGGAATAAAATTGCAACCCTAAGGGTGGAAAAATAGGCTACACCAGGTTGTGTGGCCGCCTTGTGGGGTGTGTGTGACCACCCTGTAAAGGGTTATTAGCTGGGGTCAAAAAAATTAGCCCAAAAAAAAAACTGAAAAGCAAAAAATATAAACTTTTTTATAAAAAAATTAAACCGCCGAAAAAACTGAAAAGCATTAAATAATAGGGATACATTTTCTATTAGGCCTTAATTTACTCACTTCTTAAAGTAATTTTGGATTACCAAGAAATTTTGAGTCGGTGCCACAGAATCAACGAATAAAGATCACTAAATTACCTGAAATTCAAAGAAATAACCGAAAAACGTGTGCCGCTGCGCATCGCGCTTTACATAGTTAATGAATTTGCTTGTGTGGGGTGGCGCCGACTTAAAATTTCTTGGATAATTCAAAATTACTTTAAGAAGTGAGTAAATAAGGGCCTAATAGAAAATGTTTCCCTATTATTTAATGCTTTTCAGTTTTTTCGGCGGTTTAATTTTTTTATAAAAAGTTTTTATTATTTTATAACTCACTCTTTAAAAATTATAAGTTTAAATTTATTAAAAGCCTTGCGAAATTTAAAGAAAGAGTGACTTGAAATTAGAAGTGAGAAGATTCCATAAGAGAACACCTCCACATGTAATTTTTTTGCTACAAGCTCAGGCTACAAGAAAGGAAAATTGTCCATGGATAAACATGACTTTTACATTCACCTATATAAAATATGCCAATTCTACTCTTAAGTGTGCGTTACTTTTATTGAAACAAGATATGCAAATAAAACTTTTTATCAAAAAATAAAACCGCCGAAAAAAAAACTGAAAAGCATAAAATAATAATCGAATTACTAAGTTATTAAAGTAATGTAGGGTATACCAAGTAATTTTAAGTCGGCGCGCCACATAAGCAAATTCCTTAATTACTTAAAGATTCATGCGCGGCAGCGCACGAATTTTGGTTATTTCTTTAAATTTAAGGTAATTTAGTGATCTTTGCACGAGGAATCTGTGGCGCCGACTCAAAATTACTTGGTATACCCTACATTACTTTAAGAACTTAGTAATTCGATTATTATTTTATGCTTTTCATTTTTTTTTTTCGGCGGTTTTATTTTTTGATAAAAAGTTTTATTTTAAGCTTTTCAGTTCTTTTAGGGTTTTATTATTTTCATCTCCCACAAGGTGTGCAGTGGTCACACCGCATAAGGTCACCGGACATGGTTTACAGGGACGACAAGACCGGTCGGTATGGCGATTTGTGGGGGAGGCCTATGTCCAGCAGTGGACGTCTGTCGGCTTATTTTATTTAATTTCAAAAGATATTGTAAGTAGGTATCAAACGTTATAGTGTAACACGGAAATGCAACCTGTGAGTGGATAAATCGACCCGCCGACCAAAAAGTCACCCCTATTTTCCCACCCTTACGGTGGGAATTTTATTTCCAAATTTTTATGGGACAAACTTCAAGGTATGCCCTGTCGATTAAAAAAAGAATTATCAAAATTGGACTACTCTGTAAAAAGTTATGCGTGATCATACATTAAAAAAAAAAAAAAACAAAAAAAAAATACGTGTCGAATTGAGTACCTCCTCCTTTTTTTTTCGTCGGTCAAAAAAATCCTAGTGTCAAGGAATTCCGAGAGCAAGGGCTGCTTGCACTCAATAAAAACTACTAATACAAAAAATATAGTAATAGATGGCTCACATATGGAATAACTAACCTAATTCATGTCGATATTCTGCATCTGCTGAATTCCAGTGTGACCACCAGCGCATCCGGCGCTCGGATGGCGGAGCGGAACTTCTTATCTAACCAATATCAGAAATATAAATCTCTTTGTTGGAAACATGTTGGTTTGTAATGTACATAGGTACCTTTTTATTTTTTTTGTTAAAATTTTAGTTGGCGTAGGTAGTTTATTTTGAATAATATTATGTTTAAGTTAAAGAGAACAGTTTTTACTCGTATACTTGAAAAAAAAAATTTTTCGAAACTATAATCAAAGCTTCAAAGGCTATTCGAATGTTGAAACTAGGTTGAAACAATAAAATTTACCTCAGCTATCATAAAAATCTGTGTTGCTCACATGATGAGGTAGTTAAGCCAGATTTTTTGAAAACCAATGTATCCAAACATGAGATTGTATTGAGTAATAGGAGTGCTAAGTAAAAGCTATTTTTAAAGAAGACTCCATCGTAATATTTTTTTTATTACTATAATAACTTGCCTTTGTGCACTTGATTTTATATACCGTTTATGTTAAGAGAGAGAGAGAGATCAATGAGTGTATTTTAAACACGTCGAATGTTTACCTACTCTTATACTCATACAAACTATGAACAGAGCAGGACATTTTGAGGTTTAAAGGTTCAATATTCGAATTCAAATATAATTTGTTATGTATAAGATCGGGTGTTATTAGTTATATCTAAATGACTTTCCACATACTTATGATGAAGTATAAATAAACATAATATGTATTAATATAAAAATATTAATAAGTATCTGAGATTTAAATTAAACATTTTGAACTTGATATTTTATTTGTTTTTGATTATGTTTTTTTGTGATTGATTGATTAAATTAAATTGAATGCAACACCAAGTATGCAATAAATATCTAAGGTTTTATTTTGCAAAAATTTGAGGTCGACAATCGAACGGAAACGCGAAGAATGGTGCCGCCGGTGCCGCGGCGCTCGAAATGAAGGGCAGGTCATTGCCCTGTTCTCGCAGACGCACGATATTGGCTAACGACGACGAAGGCAACAAGAGACATTTTGTCAGGGCGGGCGGCAAACCCGCTGTGCGGAGCTGCAGCGGTAGCGAATTGGTAAAGGTTAAAAATATTTGAGATGCCATTTAAATTACTGTTTAAATCCATATTAATACTGTGGGAAAGTTATGTAAGTTTGTATGCAGGGGTTTATTCTTAGAATCACTTATCCGAATTCAAAATCATTTACAAATAATTACATGTTTTTTAAAAAATAAATATATCGGATTTTTATATATTAGACGTTCAGAACAAGTATGGTATTTTTTAATTAAATACTAGCTGTCCCGGCAAACTTCCCCACCATTTTTCCATATTTTCTCACTTTTTGAACGTGCCCTGGAATAAAACGAACATTTCAAAACCAAAATCAGCTAAATCGGCCTGGCCGTTCTCGAGTTAGCGTTATATATATATAGACATTATAATAGCAGAGAGTAGAAGAATAAATATCTTAAATGTATACATATAAACATTTGCGTGTCGGCATTCTTGAGAGAGGGATTCTTTAGTACCCTTTGCGGCCGCACCCGCCGCTAGTCCGGTCCGATACAGGCCGTATCTCCTTCATTAGCGGCGGGGCGGCGCGGGGCAGCGCGGGGCAGCGCGGGGCAGCGCCGCGGGTCGCCTGTGACTAATGGCTACCAATTATTTTTCCCGACAATTCCATTTTAGCATGCGGTGGGCTCATGCATAATGAATACTCTCGAAATCAGATACGAAAATAGTTATCCACGGGGTCATTTCGAAATTAAATACATGTTCACTTTAATGATTCATTGTTTTGAAATTCAACAGTGAGTGAGCAAGATAGATTCGTTTATATTCTCCCTTGAGTCTTATCAAAACTCCGGTTAGATACGCTCATAGTCTAAAGATATTATTGTACCATGTATAAGCTTAATCTGATGAATGAACATAAGAAAGTTTAAAGAGTTCACTTGCTTAATATTTTGTAATTCACCCTGTCCTCTTATATTTTTATATCATATAGATTCTATATTATAGAAGATACAATATTGTTTGACAACTGAACACAAATCTTAAAAAAAAAACAGCATGTGTATTTCGGTGCTAAAAGTTAATCTATCTTTTTACCAGTTATCTTGCTATTATTTTTACCAGCCGAGTGCAAAACACAAGCAAAGCATCTCAGCTGCTAAATAATTTATTGTTCAAACAATTAAAATTCTTGTGTTCGTATTATTTGTATTAGGCCCACTGTTCCCACTGTGTTGTTTCATTTGTTGGGTATCAGCGGCGTCGCTGTCTGGCGGCTCAGCGGCGGCAGCGCACCAGAGCGGCGGCGGCGGCGGCGGCGGCGGCGGCGGCGGCGGCGGCGGCGGCGCCCCGCTAGCTAAACCCCGCGCGCGCGAAGCTCTGCTTGACATTGTATAGTGGGTCAAGTTGCGATAGCAATGGTTGTCTATGCGCGTATGGATATAATTCTTCACTGTAATTGGGCGGTGATGTTATTGTTTGTTGTGCAGTGCAGAATGCAGGTCGGGCGCCGATGTTTAATGAACTTACAGCGCGTTATACTCGGTACTAATACTCTTTTTAAAATGGTAAAAATATCACCAAATAGAAGCTTAAGCCATCTGGAAGATGGCATCTGGCCGTGGACTGGTTTTATAGGAACTTGCTTTTGGCAGGCATGCTGAGCGAGCCAAGAAATAGCTTAGGTACTTACATCCATTATGAGTATACAAAATTATGTATTAGAATTATTGAAACGAAATCTTTATTTCTACCATTTTGTTATTCTAGTTGAATTATAATTTTATAAATATTTTAAGCGACTAGCGAGTATGTGGGTTATCTAAGTACGCCGGAAACAAAATCTTGATTTTTTAACCGACGAAAAAACAAAAAGGAGGAGGGTCTCAATTCGTCGCGTATATATTTTTTTTTTAATCTATGATCACGCATAACTTTTTACTGTGTGGACCGATTTTGATGATTCCTTTTTTAATCGACAGGGTATACCTTGAAGTTGGTCCCATAAAATTTGGAAATAAAATTCCAACCCTAAGGGTGGCAAGATAGGGGTGACTTTATTGTTCACTCACAGATTGTATTGCCGTGTTGTGATTTACATGAAAACTGCTATGTATAATTATAAGTCTTTTTTATATGAACTTAAATAATCATAATCTCAGCCGATAGACGTCCACTGCTGGACATAGGCCTCCCTCACAAATCGCCTCACCGACCGGTCGTGATCGAACCTCATCCTGTTAGTCCCTCAACCTTCACCAGGTTGTGTGGCCACCTTGTGGGGTACGACCACCCTGTGAAGGGTGATTAGCTGGATTAGATAATGAATTTGCTTGTGTGGTGTGGCGCCGACTTAAAATTTCTTGGTAATCCAAAATTACTTTAAGAAGTGAGTAAAAAAACTTTTTTTCAAAAAATTAAACCGCCGAAAAAACTGAAAAGCATTAAATAATAGGGAAACATTTTCTATTACGCCTTAATTTACTCACTTCTTAAAGTTATTTTGGATTACCAAGAAATTTTAAGTCGGCGCCACACCACACAAGCAAATTCATTATCTACGTAAAGCGCGATGCGCAGCGACACACGTTTTTCGGTTATTTCTTTGAATTTCAGGTAATTTAGTGATCTGTGGCACCGACTCAAAATTTCTTGGTAATCCAAAATTATTTTAAGAAGTGAGTAAATTAAGGCCTAATAGAAAATGTTTCCCTATTATTTAATGCTTTTCAGTTTTTTCTGCGGTTTAATTTTTTGATAAAAAGTTTTTATTTTTTGCTTTTCAGTATTTTTGAGCAAATTTTTTTTTGACCCCAGCTAATCACCCTTCACAGGGTGGTCGTACCCCACAAGGTGGCCACACAACCTGGTGGAGGTTGAGGGACTAATAGGATGAGGTTCGATCACGACCGGTCGGTGAGGCGATTTGTGAGGGAGGCCTATGTCCAGCAGTGGACGTCTATCGGCTGAGATTATGAGTATTAACATTCATATAAAAATACTCATAATTATACCTAGCAGTTTTCGTGTAAATCACAACACGGCAATACAATCTGTGAGTGAACAATAAAGTCACTTAAAGGTATACCCTGTCGATTAAAAAAAGAATTATCAAAATTGGTCCACACAGTAAAAAGTTATGCGTGATCATACATAAAAAAAAAATATATATACGCGACGAATTGAGAACCTCCTCCTTTTTGTTTTTTCGTCGGTTAATTAAGCCATAATAGAAAATGTTTCTCTATTATTTAATGCTTTTCAGTTTTTTCGGAGGTTAAATTTTTTGATAAAAAGTTTTTATTTAAATATATAAACAACATTACAGCAATCTTCTACAAGGTCTTCATTATAGCTATTTTGTTGTAGTTCGATTTGCCGTTGTTGTATCCACGAGCCCCAGGTTATAGATTTTCATCTAAATTTATTTGCATTTAAACTGTTCATCTAGTCAAGTTTATCGTCGGATAACAAGGTTATTGTTCCTGTTACAAACTGATTAGCGATTTTGTTTGGACCAAAAAGTTTTTTCTACTTTATTATTATAATTATACTTATATGTAACTTAAATGCACCTAAACCTCTACTTGATATTTTTAGATTTGAACGGGTTATTAATGCTACATGTACCGACTTCAAAAAACATTGGATGAATGAGTTTATTATTGCATAATTTCTTGTTGGTACAAATTGATATAAGTACTTCTTTAGTTGTTTCTACAACGACGACGTAATTTGGAATAATAGAAGCAGCAGGAGGTCTAATCGCTGTGGCTGTATAATATAAATCTATGGCTGTTCTGTTCACGAGGCGGCGGAGGCTCGGGACAGGCTGCACACTGTTTCGGACACGTGTACGTCTCACGCCCCGCGCAGCCTCTCAAACCGCCGTATATATCGACTTTTTATCTCCTTAAATAAATAAAAATCTTCCAAACCCAGAAAATTTCATTAAAATTTATGCTTCGTTAGGTACTTCGAGTTACGTACGCTTAATAACGCTCTTGAATAATAAAAAAATATTGGCCAAAATAATTACTAAATGACTTATCAAGAAGCCAAAATCGCAGCGCACGTTTTTTTATCTATTCTCAAAAAGCTTGTCCGACTTAGTGTCATGTCACAGTCACAGTAATTTTTCTCAGAAATTAATGATGAACAGTCTTAATTGTAACAATTGTAAAGTTTTATTGTAACTATTGTGCATTTTGTGCAGTTCTTTGTATGGCTTTCTACACAAAGACTACTGAACTTTATTACGGAATTCTACATAATTCATGGCTCTATCTTCATATTTAACTTTATAAAAAAATGATTTTACAAGCATACTGGTTACAAGCATACATCTCAGGAAATTTCAATCAATAACTGGAATTTCAATAAATGTGACTTCCACAAATTGTACCAATCTCTCCTACGAAATGATTGGACACAACTTTATACAATCGACAATGAAAAAGATGCAATAGATTATTTGTATGTGACTATTAATACAATTATAAGCAATTGCACCCCTAGTAAAAAGCGAAAGGATGGTAACCATTGTGGAGGCACATTTCCTGAATGGTTTACAGCGGATGTCATACGTGACCTTAAGCTGAAGGCAAATCTACACAAAAAATACAAGAAATCAAAGTTTACTAAGGATTACAATGATTACAGTCAAATCAGATCGGTAGTAAAGGGTAAGATAGACAAGGCTTATAAAAGTTATCTTGATCGGCTACAGAATAACTTTCTTGAGGACCCTAAGTCCTTTTGGAGTTTTATAAAAAAACAACGCTCCTCTACTAAAAAGTCACAACTATTAGTAGATGGAAAACCACTGAATAAGGACGAGTGTGCAGAGCAGTTTGCGGAGTATTTCCATTCTGTATACAATTCGAGTGCCCCAGTTCTTAATGTTCAAGAAGCGATGAAATCTGCCGATGCGGAGCGCTATGGAGGTGGTATTAGAATTCATATACCATATCTCACTCCGCAGGATATACATGATGCGCTTCGAAGGCTTCCCTCTAAACGATCAGTGGGACCTGACGGAATCCCGCCTTTTATGGTAAAAGACTGTAGATTTGTACTGTCAGAACCATTGCTCTACATATATAACTTGTTTCTCAAGACTAGTACCTATCCCGAGTGTTGGAAAACCACTCGCGTTATACCCGTGCCTAAAGGTGGGACCTCCGATGATGTTACAAAGTATAGACCATTAGCAGTGTTGTGTACATTCGCGAAGGTTTTCGAAGCAGCACTAAACAACAGAATAGCTAGAGAAATCTCTCCGCACTTGACCGATGCACAGCATGGGTTTCGAACTCAGCGTAGCACCGGTACGAACCTAATGTGTTTTATGTCAAATGCAACACCGGTAGTTGACAATGGTGGACAGATCGACGCAGCATATTTTGACTTTAGGAAGGCATTTGACCTAGTGGATAATGATACACTGCTCGTGAAATTGGCGGGCATTGGTTGTTCCCCAATGTTACTTGATTTTTTCGCCAGCTACCTAAAAGATAGACAACAGTTTGTGGATTTTGGGGGCTCGCATTCTAAACCATATTTCACGTACTCGGGAGTGAATCAAGGGAGCAATACTGGGCCATTAGAGTTCACGATAATGATTAATGACCTCCCGGAAGTCGTAAAAAATGCAACATGTCTTCTTTTCGCAGATGACTTAAAACTGTTTCTACCTGTAAACAGCATAAGTGACTGTGAACACCTTCAAGAGGACATAGATAGAGTCGCTAAGTGGGCAGAGGGCAATAAATTGCAATTTAATGTCTCAAAATGCGAGGTAATAAGTTTCACCCGTGCCAAGAACCCTATGCTTCATGAGTATCGCTTGGGGGGCGAAGTGTTACCGCGTGTCACAGAGGTACGCGATCTGGGGGTGAAAATTACCTCTAAGCTCTCATTCCACGAACACATTGTTGATGTTTGCAAAAAATCGTACCGAAATCTAGGGTTCATTCTTCGCAGGTGTTCAGGGTTTGGCAGCCTGCGCGCTGTGAAAGCCTTGTATAATGCTTTAGTCAGGAGTAGATTAGAGAATTGTGTAATGGTTTGGAGTCCACATGAGGCTAAATATAGCCTTATGTTGGAGAGAATCCAAAATAAGTTTTTAAGATTTTTGTACTATAAGCAGTATGGAGTTTACCCGTTTTACCCGCTTATGTATCCAACACTATTTGTTTTGGGTATGGTAGGGTACGACAGGCTGGAAACACGTAGAGATATTGCTTTGCTCACATACCTATACAAAGTGCTAAGGGGTACAATTTCTAATCCCCCCATATTAAATATTATACAAATTCATGTACCAAGAGATTTTTTACGCAGGCGCAAGAACAAACTATTTGTAGAGCCTATGTGTAAAACACAGCTTCTAAAACAAGCGCCACTCACCAGAGGAATTAGACAGCTAAACGGCCTGGCCTCTAGAATCGATATCTTTAACTGCAGCTTGGACGAGCTCGTACAGGCAGCAAAACTGTATATATGCTACTCATAATTTAGATATGTTGTTTGACGTTGTTTTTTTATAATTTAATATGATAAGATCGTAAATTCATACGGTGATAAATTATTGTGTTTTATATAGATAAGTCTTATATTGTCGCATTAGGGTTTCCTGTAATGGCAATATTATGTTATGAATAAAATAAATAAAATAAATAAATAAATAAATTTTAAAAGTATTTAGTTGGGAATCTTATTTTGTACAAATTCAGAATTTCACACGTCGACTATTTTGCAATTATTAAAGAACTTGTCGACCCGGCGGACTTTGTACCGCCTAACCTATTACTATGTTTTTTTTCCCCGGTAATTATTCGAATTTTTACTTACCGTAAAAACCATCCTTGGAGTTCAACGAACATTTAAAAAAAGAAATTGGTAAAATTAGTCCAGGCGTTGTTGAGTTATGCGCTTACCAACACATTTTGCGATTCATTTTAATACTATTGAAGATAACGACATTTTAATACTATTTGTTCCGACAAATTTACATTTATATAATGATAATCATTTATTTCATTTGTGTAGGTTTGTTCAAAACAATGTTCAGGTGTAATGTCCAGATAATTTAGTTAGTAGAGTAGGTAAGGATACCATTACATTTAAGTTGTGTAAGTACAACAATTTAAAACTGTCATTTGAATAGTATGACACTCTAACAACGGACATACAGATACAGCGAAACCATGAACATGCAGTTTGTTATTATCTATCTTATCTATCAATATCGTAAGTACAACCATAATGGACTTAGTTTACAAAATTTAGTGCCGAAATTTTTACTGGAAGAAAGCAATTACAGCACTACATGTTCTTTCTTCAATCTTTTATTGACCACAATAATTTAATGGGATCATTTAAATGTTTTAAATGTACCGATAAGCCAAATAAAGTAAGAAAGTAGCTGAACTTACTCCATAAAATTCCAGACAAACGCCAGCACTGTCCTAGCTAATGAGAACTTGTCAATGTATATCAGAAATTGCGAAGCGATGAATCGCTATCAAGTGTGGTTGCCCCTACCTTTTTTCTAATTAACAAAATATAACGAAAGATCATAGACAAAAACTTGTTTTAGACATTCCTATCTAACCTTCATAGCAATTAGTGCACCGATCGGTACCAGGAAAACCATTAAGTATAGCAGTGCACCGATCGGTGCACGCCTCACGC
The DNA here is from genome assembly GCA_951802225.1 of Euspilapteryx auroguttella. NCBI lineage: Eukaryota > Metazoa > Arthropoda > Insecta > Lepidoptera > Gracillariidae > Euspilapteryx > Euspilapteryx auroguttella. The sequence goes on along the minus strand of OX637643.1, from coordinate 6,957,818 downwards.
GAAACTCACTCACTGACATTAAATGAAATTTTGATATAATAATTTGAAATATACCAAAGAATCTAATTTTGTACTTTTCATTGTAATGTTAAATGTAACATTCATCGTCATTTTGGGCGTAATTGTTGTGAATTTTGTGTTGCTTAGTCGACGTGCCGAGTTGTACCATATGAGCATGAAGTGCCTTGAATAGATTCAAACTTGTGGTCCTGTAATAACCACTAGAATTTGACACATCAAAGATTGTCATGAGAAAAGTTTGAGATGAGCGGGCGGGGACGCGGGAAGAGTGCGGGGCGCACCGCGGATCAGCTGGGTGGCGGCCATATTGATTCCCCCGTCCTGTTTGATCGGCAATCGGCACCACCCCTCACACCTCTCTTCCGCCTAAACACTTCGCATACGGATTAATGGACAAGAACTTTTATGATTTCAACTCAAATAGAGGAGAATTCTGCGAGACGATGCGTTCATTTCTGTCATTAGTAAATATCTGAACATATAAATTTAATCTCCTATTCTTTTTGTTTTTTTCTTGTATAAAGGCAAAAACTAGGCGGCAGAGTGGGTCGGCAACCTTAATCATTTACATTACACAGGCATTTCCAAACTGAATCAAAGTTGTGGGATACATGTAAATAAATTGTTGTTAAGTATACAAATTTTAAAAATATATTCGACTAAAACTTTTAAAATCGTGTAATGTAATAATTATTTTATGTCACTATATACAGCACCTGAGCCTTTATACTGCACAAGAATCAACGAGTATTTTGTAAGTAGCACTGGGGCGGGCGTCGAGCGCGGCGTAGACGAAATTCAAGTGTTATTCTTTAGATGGGGAGTGGAGAGGCGAGGCGCGTGCAGGAGGGCCGCAGCGCCGGCCCGGCCCGGCGACGGACGCGCGCCGCCGCGTGATAATATAAACAGCGACAATTTTAATGTTTATCCTTAAAAAGCAAAATTTAATTGTTTTTTTTTTTGTAAAGCAAACAAGGTACATACTTTCTTTGTGAAAATTACTAATTCTAAGTCGTTTTCCTTCAAGTTTTTCAAATCTAGTTGACCGTTGACCCCAAAACACATTGTCCTGTCTTAAACTGAATGAAACGACTGACAGTTATGTCAAACGCTATAAAGCGCAAAGTCAAAGTTAACAATGGAAGAGTTTGTATGGGAAAATTAAATTGTTGTTTTACCTGTCTGACACAGAATTTTTCAATATTTTATTACCTTTTAAACCATCCCTGGACTACTAAGAAGCTAAATTGGCCCGAACTTTCTTGAGTTTTAGTGAGACTAATGAACCACGATTCATTATTATATTTACAGTCCCAAGTAGCACTGAAGAATTTTGTTTAAATCGCATATATCTTAACAGTGCCTGTATTGTGATTTAACTAAATAAAAAACGATTTCATATAGTCACATATTTCTTAAAGGCTATATAGTATTCCAATACCGCTTTTTGAGAAAATAAAGATTATACAAATCGTAGTTAAATCATCTTAAACCTATTCAGTATTAATTAAGGTTTCAGATAAACCATAAAACTCTCTTTTCACTCAACTCTCATTATTTGTAAACTGAATTAAATCATTAAGGGATAGTTGTTCGACTTATACAGTCGCACTAATGCAAAAAAGATTTGCTATCCAAACTAAAAGCCATATTAAGACGTTTGTCCTCAAATCAGTTTTTGCTAGGCAAAACACAAATAAATTTTGTATTAATTATTATTTTATAAGTAATAATTGATTTAGAGGGACGGTTTGTACAAGATGGAGAAAAATTAAATTAGCAAAGACGTTGAAAAATTAAAAAAATAACCTTTAACACAGAAATGTCCCTTTCCCATAATTTTCCTTTTACATAATGTCCCTTTCTAAAATTGTATTTTCCCAAAATGACCCTTTCTCAAAATGTATCACATCGAAAAAACCTTTGTCGTAATGTCCCTTTTATTTGCGAACGTTGCATTATGGGTCTAAATTGTAGGGCCTTTCACTCTTAATCGATGCAAAGTAGGTAGGTAGTTACGGTCACGGACTCGTTTAGCATAATACATTTTGTATGATTAGTCTTTGAATAAGTATTTGATACACTTAAATAAGTTAAAAGTATTAGGTTGCCAATGCAGGTAGTTTATATATATTTTCCGAACTAGCTCTAACACAGCTTTCTTAGCTAAACAAAATATGATAACTCGATGATATGACAGCATTGAAAACCATTGCTGATTTTCTTATGGTATGTACTTTTGTGGTTCTTAAAAAGCAGCAAAAGGCAGTGAAATAAATTATTACAACAGTTTTTGTTTTGCCACAAGTGTGAGCAGAATGGTCTGATAGAAATACTTGCCACACACACTTGACTTTATATGCAAGCTCTGCTGTTGTTTTAATGCACTTTATTGCTAAAACACCAAAAAAAACATAATAACTTTCTTTGAAAACCATAACGCTTTTAAAGAATTCTCAAAAACGTCCTTTTCGCAAAATGTGCTTTTCGCAAAATGACCCGTTCGAAAAATGACCATTTCTCCACTAGCTCAAGTTTACATGTACTTACAAAAGGGACACTATAAAAAAAAGTCATTTTGCGAAAGGAACTATAAGCGGAAGTGATGAATACTTACAAAAGCTTGAATTCGAAATTATCCTTTTAAATTCTGCCATATAGACATAGCCAAGTCACGTCACTTCCTACCCGAATCGCCAACATGCCAGCCACAAACATAGATCATATTAATTCGTTTGAACAACCTTGTAATGCATTCTGATAAACACAATTGTACATAAACATCTAATTTATGTGTCTAATAATATTGCATACGTCTATCACTTTCAACACTTACACTTGGTATTAGAAAAACTAACTCTGTTGCAAAACAAAGAAATCTTGAGTTAAGAAATCAAAGTAAAGGATCAAATAAATCAGAATAGTATTCATGAAATCAATTGGAAGTATCACTTAAATCGTTGAGGATTTACTTAATCAAACTAAAGGATCACTTAATACTGTGAGATAACGTCGGCTCCGTGCTTAAGTGTTCAAACTCCATTTTGGTTGAAAATGACTTTTTGATGCAGGATTGTTAACGATGTAATTTAGGTCCAGAAGGTCAAGTAAAAAAAGGCTTTTCCTAGAAAAAATACAATAAATTGCACGTTTTAAATTTTGAAGCCCACATCATCGTAACAAAAATTCCGTGCTTGTTTAGCCAACCTCCACAGCATTACCCAAAGTCCCGCATCGAAATATTTGTTGCGTGCTTGAGTGTTCAAACTCCAGCCGGCCGACCAATCACAGCACAGTACGTCACGCTACCCGGCCATTTTGTTTTTTCTGTGATGAACTTGGTTGCTCCTTTAGTTTGCTTGCAAAAACCTAATAAATTAGTTTTATTGTGTTCAAAACTACGAAAACTAACTGCGAGTAACGTTAAAAGCTGCAGCAGGATGGCGAGTACCAATTTCAAAACAAGCAAAAGGCGTACTTTGGCGACTTTCGAGCAATAAGTACTTTTTAATAATGTTCATTTCCGAATAGAAACTTAAACGTACTGATACAGGATGTTAATAAATTCACTTTGTAATAAAACGGTTGAGAATTAAGTATATTATTATGATAGTCCTTTTGTCTGTCTTTCACAATGGTTCAACACAACAACCAAATTTTTAACAATAATTAAGTAGGTATATTTTATCATTTCGTTATCATTCATTACTTGTCTATTTTTTTTTATTTTTTTTATTTCTTGATTTTAATTTCTTATAAGTACCTTTTATCATCTAAAAACAATTTTTTTTACGAAGTAATTTAATCATCCTGTATATGGTATTAGGAGGTTGGACAAACAAGCACGCAACAATTTTAAGGAACACTGTGCTATTTCCATGGCAGGAGTGTTGTATTTCCATGAACGAACATTTTTATTCGCAGTTTTGTTCAACCTCCATTTTAAAAGTATGATAAAATACGTAAAATCACAGCATCGTAAACAAATTTATTGGCAATTCCATATATTAGACTGAAAACTATAAATTTGCATTTATCATTCCTGAAACTAAACATCTCGTTTGATAATAAGTAAAAAAAACCTTCTCCTGAACAGTAAACAAATGGAAGTTGAACATTCAAGCACGGAGGCGGCGATAAGAAATCTTGATTTAAGAAATCAAAGTAAAGGATCAAATAAATCAGAATAGTATTCATGAAATCAATCGGAAGTATCACTTAAATCGTTGAGGATTTACTTAATCAAACTAAAGGATCACTTAATACTGTGAGATTTAAATGTTACTTACGTTTGATTTAGTAAAACGATTAAGTATTAAGTGAGATTTGAGGAAATCGTTTTTGAGTAAAACATTTCTAAAATAGCATTATTTCAAATCGAACTTATTAATCTTTGATTTAATTGATACTCAACTACCCTTTGGAATCCTTACTTTTCTAAATTCAGATTTCGTCAAGTAAAACAAGATTATACGCCATTTTGAACTTTTAGAAAACAGAACAACAAAATAAAATCGAAGTGATATCGTGAAAAAAGTGTGGATTTCAGTTAAATGTGACTAGTGTAATAGTGTTTACTGAAGAAATAAGTGATAATGTGATGAGAAAAGGTAATATTAATGACATAAATGATAACTTTATTTTTATTCCATATACAATTATTCTTTATTTTATTGTTATTTCAAGCTATTTCGAGAGCCCGTTTGTTTTATGGCTCTTTCTTTCGATTTTACACGATAAATGATCATGCGTTTAAGATTTTTATTGCTTAGGACGAAATAAAACGGATTTCTAATTGTCATATTTACTTATAGTTTACAAATTCTTACCACTAAGTAAAGTTCTTGTGTTGTAGCATAAAATGTTCACCGTATTTTCTTTATTATGATTACTTAAATTGAAAACGTTTTAATTTTTTCTTCGCTTAGCAAAAATTGCATTAGTGAAATAGATTATAAAACAGTTTTAATTTTGCATTTAAATCTATTTTGCTGCCTTAACTTAAACTTCAAGATATCGCGAAACCTTAGTTAAGGAATCTGGAAAACCCTATTAAATCCCAATTGCTTATGTAAGGTTAAAGTATGATTTAGCAGTAGTATTAACTCCCCCTTCGTATTCTCCTAAATACCGTGCCCACTTTTTCTTAACTGACCCTCCAAGCAAGTCTTAGGGATATCTTGAGGGACATAATAGTTTTGGCCAAGGCAATAGCTGGAATTAGCCATGTTGCCTTCAAGAAATCTTCAATACTCAGTTAAATCTATCGGTTGCTACTTGGGGTAGATGTAGATAGATAGTAGATTATTACAAAAGAAGAAGATGATAGAAGTAGATAGATAGTAGATTATTTATATTATACTAATGTTTATATATAAATTATTAAATGTTTCATAATAGTTAGTTATATATCCCACATTTACTAAGTAACGCGCGCCGTTCACACCCGTCTCTACACTACGCCGATAGCGGTGGCTTCTTCTGGCGCGAAGCCAGCAATAGCACTAATTTGTTGACGCTGTTACATAATTGGCTTCGTTATGAAAAGATACATCCAATTACAAAACTTAAATTTTAATTTATTGAGTCTATGATTGCTTTTTACGATTTGTTTTGTACTTTGAACTATTACGTTAAAAATATCCTATTCCGTTCGTTCTCAACGAAAGTAACAATGTTATGCAATGCATACGATATAAGTGCACTTGTACCAAACAAAAGACATCAACGTGTAGCATCGTAACGTTACGCAGTAGCGCACCTGCTACGGCGTAGCAAAATTGCTACGTAGCTACGTACTTCAAATATCAACTAAATTAGGTAAAATATTTAACAATGCATATTTTTCTGAATTTAGGTTATGATTTGAACTGGTTGCCAATAATTTAAAAATGTTCTAGTAAACTATTCTGCAATTATGAAGAAATTGATCCTTATACAAAACCTCCGTTATGCGGTCTCACAAAGTCCCGCAGACTACTCCAGTAATGCTCTCTGCTAAGCGGTCTCTCTCTACACTGTGCTTAATTTATGCAAGCATTAATAAAACATGAGTAGACGCGTTGCCCGCAAACACTGCGTCGCGTAGCACCGGCCAGCCGGCCTACCACCCAGTCAGCTTAACTTTTAATTGTTTTATCTATAGACCAGTTTCACGAAAACAAACTTTAACTGTTTCTATTTACATTATCATTAAATTACCACAAATTGCGTATTTACTAAAATCTAGAAAAAAATAAAAATACATAAAAAAAAATTGCACAAGGTTCTTGAAATAATAATCTCGGTCACGTCACCGCAACTAGTAGTTACAAAATATCTCAGTTTAGGTAATAAATTTTGAGCGTAGAATTCTATTATTTCTATGGTTATAATGTACTTATATAATTTTTTAAGTGTAACGATTACACTATACTGCAATATGTAAAAATATGGCGTGGCTGGCAACACCGGCGACAGCACAATTGGCTCCACAAATTATTTTGTGTTTTTGACGCCAAAATCGCGGAAAGTGAGTGGAAAGTGTTTTAAAGTGTAGCCTTGGTGTTTTGCTATAAGTGTTATTGTTATCAAAAAGAAAATCCACTTAAATACAACAATTTTCACGTAATTACACCAAGCCTAACCAAACTAAATAATTTTAAGTAAAACTACCCTCATTTACAATTTTTTGTAATGGGGTTAAGAAAAAGGCTAAAGAAGCTGCCAGAGATCTGGTATCGCAGGTAACAGCGCAAGAGGTCCTTGCGGGCTCATGGGAGCCGCTGGGGGTCCGTAAGGGCTCCGAGGCGACTCCGCGGGTCCCATCGGGCTTCAATGCGTCTGTGGGGGTCTGTGCGGGCTCAGGAGCACCAACTGGGGTCCAAAAGGGCTCCGACGCGTCTCATTGGGTCTGTACGGGCTCCGAAGAACCTACCAGCGTAGCAGTAAAGGCTTCAGCCAATCAAAAATTCACATCGGTTTGCACTGATAGTGAAAAACAAAGACAAAACCAACATAATAACAAAAATGGCGGTAATAACAGTGATTCAAGCAAATATTCAGCATAGTTATACTGGTGCAGCTTGCTTGCGGAGGAAGCTTGAGGAGCAGCCCAGGACTATAGCGGTAATACAAGAGCCGACAATACACCGGAACCGGGTATGTAGTTTTAATAACTTGTTCGGCAATATGTACACCTGTAACACCAATGATAAGGTAAGAACAGCTATATTTATACCTAAATATTATACAGCAAGTCTAATCACACACCTTAGCACACCCGACCTCACGGTCGTCAAACTGATGACGGGAGAAGAAGGTCAGTACCAGGAAATTTTCATAGCCTCGGCTTACTTTCCTGGAGAAGGGGCAGTGCCTCTCCCCGAGTTGGAGGTTCTAGTTAAGGAATGTAGTGATAACAAGATCCCGCTCATAGTAGGCTGCGACGCAAACGCACACGGCACGCTATGGGGTTGCAGGGAAACAAATAAACGTGGTAAGGACCTTATTGAGTTTTTACTATCTTACGACTTAAGTGTACTGAATAGAGGATCGGAGCCTACTTTTGTAACAACCCGAGCCCAAACTATACCAGATATCACAATTACAAACACTTTGGCCAGGGAAAAGGTGACGGGCTGGAGGGTATCCCCAGAGCTGTCCTGCTCGGACCACAGGTGGGTAACCTTTAACTTAGGAGCCGTAGTACCGAAACCAAGAAAATTTAGAAATCCTAGGAAAACAAACAAGAATGAATATATTCAAAGCCTAACTACGGGGCTCGATGCATTAGGAACTCCTAGGAACCTGAACTCAGTAGAATCGATTGAAAATGCAGTAGAAAATCTAAATAAATGTATTATAGATAGTTATGAAAAATCTTGCCCTCTCATTTCACCAAAACCAACACCAAATAACTGGTGGTGCAAATCATTGGAAAAAATGAGAGCAAACCTGCGAAAGCTTTTCAACCACGCAAAGAACACCAGAAGACCGGAAGATTGGAAAGCTTTTCAAACGGCAAGAAATTGTTATAAAAAGAAAACAAGATCTAATTATAAAGAGGCATGGAGAAACTTCTGTGGGTCCATACAAAACGAAGCAGAAGCCTCCAGGGTCCGAAAAATAGTATCAAATGATACACATATCCAATTAGGGTCCTTAAAACAACCAGATGGATCTTACACAAAAAGTGACACAGAGACAAGCAGTCTGCTACTGCAGACACACTTCCCGGGCAGCACCGTGCTCGCCCGGGATGACTGCAGTCGCGATGAATTCTTGCATGCCCAGACCCTTCCTAACGAAAACTGGGAAACAGCCACTAATATGATCACAGAAGAAAAGGTAGAATGGGCTCTAAACTCATTTCTCCCATTTAAATCCCCCGGCCCTGATGGCGTGATACCAGCCCTCCTTCAGTGGGCGGTAGCTGCAATAGCGCCTCGCCTTGTATGTATATTCAGAGCGTGTCTGGCAGTAGGGTATGTACCTAAAAGTTGGAGGGAAATTAAAGTGGTTTTTCTGCCCAAACCAGGGAAGGAGGACTACACTCAGCCAAAAGCTTACAGAGCAATAAGTTTATCATCATTCTTACTTAAAACACTAGAAAGAATATGCGAGATAGACATAAGGGATGGGCCGCTAAAAACTAACCCAATACACCCTAATCAACATGCGTACCAACCGGGTAAATCTACTGAATCAGCTCTTCACGCGGTGGTAAACAAAATAGAAAATTCAATATTAAATCAACAATCATGTTTAGTGGTATTCATAGATATAGAAGGCGCTTTTGATAAAACTATGTTTTCCAGCATAAGCAACAATCTCAAAAATCTAGGCGTAGATCCCATGATAAGTTCGTGGATCGACAATATGCTAAAGACAAGGACAGTGTCGTTAACCTTAACTGACACCACAAAATGCAAAGTCGTGAAAGGCTGTCCGCAAGGAGGGGTTCTATCCCCTCTTTTGTGGATAATAGTAGTAAATGATCTCTTGTGCAAATTAAACAATAACGGCTTCTACACTATAGCATACGCGGATGACGTAGCCATAATGATAAGTGGCTTGTTTATAAATATATTATTTCAGAGAATGCAAATAGCTCTTCGTATAATAGAAAACTGGTGCACAGAAAATACTTTGTCTGTAAATCCAAGCAAAACTGAAATGGTGCTATTCCCAAAAAAGACAAAGCTGGGTACTATACACCCACCCAATCTCTTTAATGAAACACTAAAACTAAAAGATGAGGTCAAATACTTGGGCGTTTGGCTCGACCAAAAACTGAGCTGGAACAAGCACATAGACATGACTCTTAACAAAGCAACGATTTCACTTTTTCAATGTAAAAAACTCGTTGGACAGAAATGGGGCCTAAAACCGTATCTTTTTAAGTGGCTATACACAGCAGTAGTGCGCCCTATACTTACCTACGGCGCAGTCGTCTGGTGGCCGCGCACAGAGCTGATCACCACAAAAGACAAACTGCGACAATTTCAAAGACTAGCATGCGTGTCCATTGCGGGCTGCATGAAGTCAACACCCACTGCAGCGCTGGAGGTGCTGCTCGGTCTGGCCCCGCTGGACATGGTCATAAAACAAGAGGCCAAGTCAGCTGCCATAAGGCTGGACTCATTGGGCCTCTGGGCGAGACAGACAGCACTTACAGGTCACGGCCGTATTTTAAGCATAGCCAACAAATCAGTTCCCTGTTCTTTAATGGGCAGTGATCGCATTATGAAAACAATTATATGTAGAAAAAAATATGCTATTATTTTAGATGACAATCAAAATGATAGTAATAACCAATATAACATAAACATTTACACAGATGGAGCAAAGAATAAAAAAGGCAGCGGTGGTGGAGTATTCTCTCCGGACCTTAACTTTCAATACTCTATAAGCATGGGCAAAGACGCGACCGTTTTTCAAGCGGAAATGCTGAGCTTGCTTCATGCAGTGCAAAATCTAAGGGACACGGTAAACAGCACTATCCGCATTGTCACAGACAGTGCATCAGTGCTATGCGCCTTGCGTAAGCCAATGACCAAGTCCAAGCTACTGCTGGACTGTCATCAAGAGCTACAAAGGCTGTGTACCCAACAAGGAAACCATATATCATTACAATGGACAAAAAGTCATAACGACAACCCAGGCAATGTCGAGGCGGATAAGTTGGCAAAAATAGGAGCAAACATGGTGCCAATTGGCCCCGAACCTTTTGTTAATATATCCCCAGAAACAATAAGACAAAAACTTCTTCAGGCAACAGCAATCGACCATTCTGAGGAATGGGCGAATCGCGATGACTGTAGACAAACTAAAGCGTTTGTACCTACAAACAATCTCAAGCTCACACGATACTTATTAAAACTGTCCCGCAAACGTCTTACCACTCTTGTAGGGCTAATTACTGGACACTGTTCACTAAATAAGCATTTATACAATATAGGTGCGACAGACAGCCCTCTGTGCAGGGCTTGTATGGAAGTGGATGAGACGGTGGAGCATATGTTGTTAGCCTGTCCAGCCACTATCGAAACCAGGTTGTCTATTCTCGGCCCAGCTGACCATCTAGCTGAGCTGTTGGAGCATCCTGGCCTCATCCTGCAGTTTGCTGATGAGCTCGGATGGCTCCTATAAATGTGGGGAAATGCACAATGGCTCCAAGTTCGCGAGCTAAGTGCAGGCACTTCTCTACCCCCACAACTGAAGAAGAAGAAGAAGAAGATGTAAAAATATGAAAATTTTACATTTTAAATGAAAAAGAAAAAGCCACACGCATGCAGATCCGAACTAATATTCTGCCCTCTGGCTCTTGGCACGATTTTCCTTCAGTAAATTACTGCCGCCAAAGGCTCCATTTACGACCCATGAAACTAAATTATTGTATGTAACATCCACTTCAATCGTTCAGAAGGTTACTGCCGGGCTGCCGGTTAGTACGCTTTCGTTTTCACTCAGTTTCGATGTCAAACGTATTAAAATAATATTTTTACATTGCCAGACTTTTAATATTATACCGACTTGATCATAACCCTAGTGTTTATTTAAAATTTATAAGGAGGTAGAAATAAATAAACCATAGAAAAGTTTTACTTATCTAAGTTTTATCTACTGTAATAGAAATTAAACTTGAAAATAACATTGAAACTTGTTATTGAATGAAATTGTTTACTATGTTTCGGAAAAATTACAACACTGCGTTTTAATTATTTATAATATACTAGGCGACCCAGCGAACTTCGCACCGCCTATCCTGTTAGTATGTTGTGCATGTATTATACTTAGAAACCTTCCTCTTTAGTCACACTCTCTGTTTAAAAAAAACCTCATCAAAATCTGTTGCGTAGTTTAAAAGATTTAAGCATATGTTGAGTTAAATGTGAATAATCGGTAATTATGCATAATTCCTGGTAATTATGCATAATTACCAACGCACGCGGTAAATGTGATAAATTATTTACATTGACCGGTACTTATGCATAATTTCCATGCAACAGAGGTAAATGTTAACACAAGCTTGGAATAACCAAAATAAAACATTTAAAAAACCTCCTGACTGAGTCAGATACCCTCATGAACTAAACTAGCACTAGAGCTGATCAACTATTGTTGCTCATATTACTATGAGCAACTATTTCAAAGCTGATCATCTTGAAACGACTGATCAGGTCATGGTTACCTTACCATACTTTCAATATCATTGAAGTAACACGGTGCAAAATTTGAAATCGATAGCACATATAGAATGTAGTCAGATCCCCTCATCCACTATTAAAGAGCTGATCAACTTCATACGGCTGATGTGTGGTGGTAGCTTGGCGTACAATTTGTCGTATCTATTTGTCAGTTTTGTCGTTCCTCTTTAAACATTTTCTCGCATTTTAATGTCAAAAGCGATCAAAAGTGACGAACGATTCGACAAATGGTCAGTCATACTACGCAAGCAGGTCATGGTTACCTTACCATATTCTTTCAATATCATTGAAGTAACACTTTAGCAAATTTAAAATCGATAGGTCATGGAAGGTAGTTAGGTCCCCTCATCTACTCAGCCGTTTAAAGATGATGAGCTCTTAATTAGTGGATGAGGGGATCTAACTCAGATCAGATCTAAACACTCCAAACTGATGAATATAAACGTAATTAACATTTACCAATGGGGACTGGGAATTAGATATAGTAACCGGTAAATGTGATAAATTCAGAGTTTTTTATTACATTTACCGCAAGTGCCGGTAATTATGTATAATAAACGGTAATTATGCATAATTACCGCATTATTCTATGTATTGATATTGACTAGTGGAGTTAAGGAGCGAATTAGATCACCTCACCACTGCCGTTGCGTAGTCACATCACACTGGTTGTACAGGTTTTGATAACACTTTTATTAAACTAATAAACTTCTAACCTCTCTGAAATGGTTACTTATAATATTATAATGGTACTTAATTAATGGATACAATCCTATTTTGTCGTTACTTCATAATCTGAATCACCATGTCGACCAAGATATTTTTTTTTATTTTATTATTTAAACTTTAATTAGCTGCTTTGTTTACTGACTAGAAAAAAGTTTTCATAATTTCGAACTATTGTAATTAGGAAGAAAATATAATTTATTTATACATAGTATAAAACAAAGTCGCTTCCCGCGTCTGTCCCTATGTATGCTTATATCTTTAAAACTATGCAACGGATTTTTATGCGGTGTTTTTTAAAGGATAGAGTGATTCAAGAGGAAGGTTTATAAGTATAATTCATGCACAATATATTAATGTATGGCAAGGCGGTACGAAGTTCGCCGGGTCGACTAGTTTACTATATTTACTATAATGTACAGAATGATGCACTGTTAATTCTTAAATGCCTTGACTTAGAGATACGGTTTTTGTATCATTGTTTAGTTACATCAAATACTTTTAAATCAATATAAAATAATACCATCAAAAGGGTATTTTTAGAGTTATCGAATTGAATGTAGATTATTGCGATTAAAAATAAATAAATATTTTCAACTATAATTTTATTTATCTTTTTATCAATTGTGGATATTTGGAGACGACTTTATTTTGTAAAAAAAAATATTAAGATCCATCAATATTTCTCGAGATATAAATTTTATATGATACTAGTCGACCCGGCGAACTTCGTACCGCCTTACCTATTACTATCTTGTGCATATATTATACGTATAAACCTTCCTCTCGAATCACTCTATCTTAAAAAAAAAACATACGACATAAAAACATACTATAAATACGCAGAAATACAATTGTATACGTCTTATCTGCGCTACGCTAACAAAAATAAACCCTGATAGGAAAGCGTAGCTACTATATTAGGTCCATGTAAAAATCACGGTTAAAAATACAGACGATTTGAGAGTTTCTGAAATCATTGCTGTAAGGTGATAGGCAGCACGCACGCGCCTCGCGCCTGCGCACAAACACCTAACCTCAATTTTGCATTGTTGAATGAAAAGTTGCTCCGCTGCCCGACCCGCAACTCTACTCTCAGCCTCAGCCGATGTCTTGTGGAAACGCGGATCTGTATACGACGCATCCACAGCCGGTTTTTCTTATTTGCACTGTTGAAATGAACAATATAAGCACGGGCTGATCTTTATATATTTTATTAGACAAAAACATTATTAAGCTATCATTAATATAAAAAAACAGCTTTACAGGAACTTAATGTCGTTTTAGATAAAAAAAATTAGTGCATATCGTAGTTAGCTAGTTCAAACGATGATAATGAGAATTAGAGAAATCTACAATAAGTTTAGGGATCTGAAATAATTTTACTGTGAGGAAGTCTGTATTGCTCAAAACCGTCGAGTGTGGCGTCGATGTTTTTCGTCCCTTTGCTCCCCAGCGAAGATTGAGCAAAAGAAGTACCTAAGTAATAAATTTCTCTAGAGCAAACATATGTAATAATGAAATAATAAGCAATATAGGGTAACATGCCCTATTACGGCGCGTTTTGACGACATTTTAAAGTAGGGTAAGAAAGTAAGCATTTCTAAATATTTTAAACGCACGAGTGCTGGGAAATAAGTTACGTGTTAGTTTTCCTTGGACACTACAGTCACCTTTACCATACAAAGTCACAATGAATCATAAATTTGGCGATACTTCAACTTAATTTATTTTTTATCTTTTGGCGCCTGTTGCTTGCAGCAAATTCTGGCAGTGTCAGTTTAAGCTATGATGTATGTATACCAAAGACACATGGCGTGGATATAATTTATGTTGCGGATAGTCATCGTTAACTAAAATAACCTCTAATAGTAGGTACGTAGAATAACGTAGTTTTTGTCGAAGTTGACAATGACGCTCGCGCCTCTAGGCTACGTATGTCACCATGGCGTATGGCGCGTATGCTGCGTGCGTAACTAGTAAAGTTTACATCACCAAAAAAGTCTTTGGTCTTATAATAAACTAGAGGCTGCCCCGCGGTATTTCCCGCGCAGATTTTTCATAAACACAAAAATCCCGTTTTTTCCCGTTCCCGTGGGAATTTCGGGAAATCCCTTCTTAGTGCTCACCTACACCCCCCAAGGAACCCACGTGCCAATTTTCAGCTTTCTACGCCCAGTAGTTTCGGCTCTGCGTTGTCTGTCAGTCAGTCAGTCAGTCAGTAACGCAAGAGTTTTATATATATTGATATATAGTCATAATTTATTGGTGAAAAATTAGCACCCTACTATAATAATTTAATCTTTTTCTATATAAATATGACGTAAAATTTTAGTATTAAGATCCCTGGCTTTAAGTTTAAGATCCCTGTCCATCAAAATTTTCTAAACGATTCACGGTTAAACTAATGGATAAAAGAGGCTGATTCTTTAACACTCTTAAATTCAAACTTTTATGCATTTCATTTGCTAATTTTACCTTAAAACTAAAGTGAATGACAGGGATCTTAACCGGAGCACCGGTTGCCGGAGAAACACCCACATAATGTTTTTGAAAATAATCGTAATCGTAGCCACCAAAAATATAAAACTCGGATCTGAATACGAGATACGACGATACGTCTTCATTCTAAGCCGTTTATCCGACAAAGTTTACTTTATTATTGAAATTTAGCATTTAATATGTACGGTTAAAAATATTGATGTGTACTTAAACATTCTGAGCACACAACGTTAAACCCGCCATTAACAAAGCAACGAGCTGTGCTTACGTTAGCCTATAAATAAACATCACTTAAGCAAGATAGCTATCACTATCAATCTAGTTTACAGTAAGTACCTAAGCATTTCATTACTAAATTGAAATATGTAGGTTACTGCTTTTCAATCGAGTAACTTTATTATGGTTTTAGAAAAACCTAATTTATATAGGTAAGAACAAAATAAAGAGATATACATATAGTGAAATATTTGTTTTATAAAATACTAGCTGTGCCGGCGAACTTCGTACCGTGCCCAACAATTAAATATGGAATAATTGAATTGTTGTTTTTGCTAACTTTCCCATAATCATTCCAAATTTTCTCACCTTTTAAACCTTCCCTGGACTACTACGAACCTTTTGAGACGAAAAACAGCTAAAACAGTTTTCGAGTTTTAGTGAGACTAACGAACCATGATTCATTTTTAAATATATAGTAGACTATTCGTATGTATGTATTTTACATATTTATTAACCTTCCTCTTGAATCGTTAGCATCGAAATCCGTTCAGTACTTCTAAAAATATTTAAGCAAGACAGCAGAAAGCGACTTTGGTTTAATAATATGTACTGTACATAGTGATTTCTTAATTTAACTATGTAGTAGCTATATTACAAGCCGATTGTCTGCAGTTATTATTTTTGTTAATCAAGTGTACTTTGTTTACACAAAGGATTATTTACTCGGATTACCTACCTATTAATATTAAAAATGCGTAATAAAAAAAAACATTACGATATCAACGATAACATAAAATAAAAGCTAGCGGGCTACTGGCAGAACGAACATAGTGTTACATAAGGTATACCTACCGACATTAAAATGTTCTGTTATGAGTGCTCCAAATTAAAACTGGAGATATATATAACTGGTGTATTTATACACTCTTAGAAAAATATAAAACAGCCTTATTAAAAGTCTCACGGTTTTCGATATATAAATTTTCGTCTTGCGTCATTGATTTCAATGCCAAATCTCCTAATTTTAATCATTTAGTATTATGTATTTTGTTTTTTTTTTTTATATAATTCTTGATGAAGACATGAAGATATATCATAAAACCAAAAAATATTTCTTGTAAATGGTCTCTGGGTCCGAAAAGTTATATGTGGGGGAAGGCCTATGGCCAGCAGTGGACGTCTTTCGGCTGAGATGATCACAATGATGATGATCCAGGTTATTATAACTTGAGTTTGTAAGTTATGAATGAGAAATATACTAAAGACCAAAAAGTCTATAATTATCCCGTTGTCGATAAAATAGGAATAACTTTTTTGTTAATAAATTTATTGCGCTTTTTTATCGTCAAACCTACACAAAATGCTGAATTTTTTAAGATCATAGGTACATGATCGTTTTCGTAAATCTTTATAAACTATGATGCTCCAATGTTGAATGTAGGTTATATCTTTATACAGGTGTTGTAGGACCATAAGTCAGGTATTATTATTAAAAATATATACATATCATAACATCATGTTTTGGATATTTTGCATTAAAATCAATGGCGCCAGGGGATATATACGTATCTTGAAAACCGTGACACTTTACTAAGGCTGATGTTTTTCTGAGAGGCCACGAACCCTCCCATCGCCAGTAAACCTTTGGACCACTCATACAAATATAATGTACATAATATATGCCATAATATGAGTTATATTGAAAAACATATATTAGGTTTGTTAAAATTAACTTAAAAAGGGTTTTTTTAATGTTTGTTTGGCTGTAAGTTGAACCGACTGTCTAGAATACCTGACTTCATAAGGCAAGAAAAATTTAAATTAAAATTAATGAAATATTATTGTTTTGACTTTTACATTTTATACATCAGTTCCCGTTCCCTAAATACTTTCAAAGATTCCTTTCTTATTGTACCTATCAGACAGAACCTAATTTAAAAAAAATTTAGGATAATATTCAAAAAATTTTGTTTCTATGTCAAATGGTTTGGTATCATATCTATATTTTAATGTATTTATTTCAGTCATCTGAAAGTCCATTATCATCGATATAGTATATCATGCATCTTAAATATTATACAACCCCTCCGTCACAGTTGTACCCTAGGCTAGTTAGTACCCTTGAGGGTACTGCTGGGACTAGTATGTCCCAGTAGTACCCTAAACCAACATACAAATCAAAACCATTCGGTTTCACTTGAAAAAAATATTTTACTGTAAGCCCAGAAAAAAAAGTAAATAGTAATGAAATATCCTTCTGTAACTGAGGTGAGACAGTTATGAGGTTTCCTAGGCTTGGTGAACGGGTCGCGTAGGAAAAAGTATGTTACGCGCCAACACCTTTGAAACTACTTGAAACGCAACAAAATGCGTTAAGTTTGAGGAAAAATATTTGTTTTAATAATTTGGGTTTGATTATTTAGTTATTTAATTTAATAAATTATAATGTTGACTAAATTAAAGTAATTTTATATTATTAAAAAAAAAACAAAGTTATACGAGGGGCAAGTCAAAAGTTTGAAGATATTTTTTTAAACCGACTTCAAGAAGGGAGTATCTCAGTTAAAACTGTATGTATGTAAGTATTTTTGTTTGTCCGTATGAATATTTCGAGTTCGGCTAAACCTATTTTGATGCTGTTTTTTAGAAAAGTATTTGTTATATTTAGGAGAAGATTTTTATACCTGTTTCGTTACCTGTAATCGAATAATCTACTTTAGAAAAGAGGAAGTTCTCAGTTTATTTTAAATTTATGTCAGTTTATTGAAGGCCTTTAAAAAGAAAAAAAATATATACCGTTTGTAACTTTGACTATTTATATACTCACACAAATTATCAAAAAAATGCTTTTAAATTGAATTCGTTTTTATAAAGCAATAATTCTTTTAAGTCAGTCAACTTCTAATTTATAATTAGACGAGCTTTCCCGGCTTACTTCGTTACGCCATAGAATATAAGATACTACAAAAGACTTGGCTCTATAGACAATGTTCTTTTGACTGCCCAGAATGACCGAATAGAAAACAAACAACAACAACAACAAACCACCTGTCAAAATATGTAAACAACGGAAAAAATATTGCACCTTGGGTTACATTATTTGAGTTTAGGTAAGGATCCCTATTTTTTTTGAAAATCTAATATAGCCTATGACACTCGCGGTTAATGTAGCTTCCTACCAGTGAAAGAATTTTTCAAATCGGTTCAGTATTTCCGGAGCCTATTCGTTACAAACAAACAAATAAACAAACAAACAAATCTTTCCTCTTTATGATATTGGTATAGATTAAATAATAATAACTAACACGACCACCGCCACCATGCCTGATTAGCCCTGTCCCTCTAGCCCAAACGTGCAAGTTCCTAGGTCTCACACTGGACTCTAATTTAAATTGGAAACAACATGTTGATATACTGTGCGATAAATTAGGAAGTGCCGCATATGCGCTGCGAAAATTAAAACCGCTCGTTTCCAGTTCAGTGCTTAGGCAAGCTTACTTTGCGCACTTTCATTCCATATTGTCTTACGGTGTCATATTATGGGGTAATTCGACAGACTCAAATCGTGCATTTATAATGCAAAAACGCGCCATTAGAACTTTAGAGGGTATACCTAGTCGCGAATCATGTAGATCGCTTTTTAAAAAGTATCGAGTAATGACCCTTTACTCAGTATATCTTTACGAGATCATTACTTATGTCAGAAAAAATATAGGTACATTCCGACGACGTGAGTGCGGCGGGCGGGCGCTGCGGGGAGCGGGGAGCCTGGCCGCAGTGCCTCGTCGCACGGTGTTTGCTACGCACAACCCGCGCGTCATCGGGCCACACTATTATGAGCATCTGCCTACTGAGCTGAAGGAGGAAATCAATGACGAAGCGTTTTGTCGCCGACTGAAAAAACTTTTGTTGGAACATGAATATTATTGTATAGATGACTTTTTAAACTATAAATTTGTTTGACATTGGATATTATTTGTGTAATTTGAGTATTCGACAGTTACAATATGTAATTCAAGTAAATTGAAATTATTATTTAGTATTTGACATTTTATATACAATTATACATTTAAAAATTTGACATTGTTTACATAGTACTTAAATAATTAAGTAACTACTTATTATTTTTTATATAATTTTTGTACAATATTTTGACGATCACATTATACTTTGACATTTTATTATACAACTTTGTATGTAATATGAATATGATAGTGTGAAATAAATGAATCTAATCTAATCTAATCTAACAATATTAAGTGAATTAATTATGATCTCTTTATTGTTAAAAAAATACATTAAACAAGAAGGTAATTAAAATCTTAAGATTGCAATCTTTAACACAGACTGGATGCTTTTAGATCGAACGATCATGTTGCGGTTCAACGGGTTAGCATAGAAAAGTGTTGAGCGCGAACATAATTTGGCTCTTAATTCTAATTCAAAGACTGGACAAAACATGTTGCGTAAAACTACCAATATCGTTGAGCCAAAACAGATTGTGTCCTTACATTTTTCGGAAAATGAGAGACAATATCTGTGTGAGGTCAACACTTTCAGGTGTTGATAGTACACAGATAGTGGCTTTACGCGTACGGGTCTGAGGCCCTTTTGCGGACGCTTTTGCAATATTGCTTTGCAGGACGAAAAGCTATTAATAATTGGGCCTCTGATCGGCATGTCGCGGAAGTCGACCTCTGGCAGAGTTTATTGGACATTGTTGGGAAGCTACACTATCCCATAGAGTCTATATATATTTTTTTTTGATAGATATTTTTTTGGTAGATATTTTATGGGGGTATGGGTGCAATCAGAAATGATGTCACCGAAATCCTGAGTAGTAAATCAACCAGTTATTAAAGTTTTTAATGAAAAAGCGCGTGCGAAGCTGCGGGCAAAAGCTAGTCATACATAGAAACATAACAATAACATAACATCATAATTTCATTATCATAACTACACAAAAAAGTGTATATAAAAGCACAATATATTTTCATATTTTAGATTCGTCTAATGTAAATTGTGATTTTACAATATACATGAATTCTTTCTCAAAAAAAAACATTCAACAAAATAACAACACAATAGAATGGATAGTTCAGGCCATTTGCGCTAAACGGCAGTTAAAATAACAACGAAGCCAACGGACTGGCAAACGCTTTTGAGCTCTCAGCTTACAGATGCTCGGAAAAAGACCTAAATTATTTGCAGTCACGGCACCCCGCTCAGTTCCGGTTGGACACGAAACTGATCCTCATCATAGTAAACTTCCACATGGGGCACTTACGTGTGGCCGCGGCCGCGGGTGAGATCTGTGAGAGATCTCAATGCCCAACATAGGGTAGGCATTCTTTCTATTCGCTATCGCAATAACAGTGAGCAGAGCTGAAAGAATGTCGACACAACCAACTTCTTATTTGTTCACCTACTTAGTTTACTAATTAATGCACTAGAGAATTAAGAAAACAAACTTCACAGTGTGATAGTTTATACTTAAAAAGGAATATCACAGAGGTTTTAATAATATATATTGAGTTAATTTCTAGCTTTATTCAAGTTTATCTTGAATGGGTAATCGGCCAAAATTCATTGATGCCAATAATATGAGTAAAAATTAAATGGTATATAAAATTCGTTTCGGTTCAATAGAATTGAAATGCTTTTTTTTAATTAATCATCGATGAATCTTTGATTGGGATTTTCACAAGTCACTGAATGAATATAATTCTCATTCGATGGTCATTCTATTATAGAGTGGTAAATATTTTTATGAGCATGACAGTTACCTAATTAATCAGAGCTTATATTTTTCTATATTTATATAAATTGACCTAAATTACCTGAAATTTTATCACTTGATTGTGATTGAGACCATATCGCATTTCCCCTATTAACACGTTAACTGCGGCAAGTAAAATCATAATCATTCATCTGGTGCGGCGGCGGGTCAAAATGCACACACAATGATATTTCCACCACTGCATGGCAGGTCTTTCTAGACCCCGTAGCACTAGGATAGATTAAATTGCTATAACTTTGTAGAAACAAAAGGTATACATTTTTTTTAATTATATTGTTAGAATGACCTTGAACCCAACTTCCTTAGGTTTGATTCGCCCCGGGATCTGCCAAACAGGAAATTTATATATATAAAATTCAAAGGTGACTGACTGACTGACTGACTGACATAGTGATCTATCAATGCACAGCCCAAACTACTGGACGGATTAAGCTGAAATTTGGCATGCAGGTAGATGTTATGGCGTAGGCATCCGCTAAGAAAGGATTTCCCAAAATTCCCTCAGGAACGGAAATAACGGGACTTTTTAGTTAGTATGAAAAATCGACATTATTGAGTGTATCGACGTGAAACTTGGTGTACAGGTTCCTCAGTGAATAAAAGAGTGTTGAAAGAAAGGAATTTACAAAATTCCCACGGGAACGGTAATTACGGGACTTTTTTAGTGAGAATGAAAAATCGACATCCTTGAGTGTTTCGACGTGAAATTTGGTGTACAGGTTCCTCAGTAAATGTAGGAATATTGAAAGAAAGTATTTAACAAAATTCCCACGGGAACTGGAATAACGGGACTTTTTTGTGAGAATGAAATCTCGACTTCCTTGAGTGTATCGACGTAAAATTTGTGTACAGGTTCCTCAGTAGATGAAAGGGTGTTGAAGAAAGGAATTAACTAAATTCCCATGGGAATAGGGTTACAGAACTAATTATTTAGTATGAAAAATCGATTTCCTTGAGTATGCCAACGTGAAATTTGGTCTACAAGTGTGAGGGTGTTGGAAGGAAGAAATATACTAAATTCCCACGGGAACGTAAAACGGGACTCTTTAGTTAGAATTATAACAATGTATATATATTTCTTTATTTCCACGTAAAAATAGGAAAACGGGTTCTTCAGTGGGTCTAATTAGATTCAGAGTTCTATTAAGAAAAAATTAACCAAAATTCACATGGTAACGGAACATTCCCAAAAATATAAAGCGCCTAAAAATCTTCAATTTTTTTTTACTCGAGTAGGTACATATATTAGGTATGTAGGTACGTATATCCAACTACTTTTACCCAACCAGCTAATTGAGATGTTAGAAGTTTTAGTGTCTGAATGGTGGAGTGTAGAAATGAATTTATGGAGTTTCCACGGAAACTGAATTAAAGATAGATATTTTTAGGGGGTATGGGTGCGATCAGAAATTATGTCACCAAAATCCTGAGTCGTAAATCAACCAGTAATTAACGATTTTAAAACGACGATGAAAAAGCGCGTGCGAAGCTGCGGGAAAAAGCTAGTGAGAAATAAAGCAGGAAAAGCGGCAGGCCGATATCGATCTGAACCGCACTACGAAGTATTTTTAGTAGTGATGTGACAGA
This sequence comes from Euspilapteryx auroguttella, assembly GCA_951802225.1. Lineage (NCBI taxonomy): Eukaryota > Metazoa > Arthropoda > Insecta > Lepidoptera > Gracillariidae > Euspilapteryx > Euspilapteryx auroguttella. The sequence continues at coordinate 6,935,273 of OX637643.1, read as the reverse complement.
GAAAAATAAGGGGATATCGAAAATAAAACAGAATTATCGTAAAAGAACTGTAGTTTTTTTTTTATATTTACTTATGCCTCTCTTGGAAACATGTTACGCAAAGGTTTTGGTTGCATTTCCTGCATTTTTTTTTATTTTCTTGACTTTTTTTTGGCTATTGAAAATAAATCATCAAAATGCAATGAAAGTGTTAAGAAAAATCATTTTTATAAAGGATGGTATTACATAAAAATCCCCACGTTATTATGAGTGACTAAGGCTGATATGTGTAGGTAGTAAATAAAACTTACCGGTTGTGGTTTGTTTTCCGTGCACATTTGTTTCCAAATCATTTTTATTTTTCTTATTGGAAAATATTTCTTAACTGCTGTCACTATCACTGTCAATAACTGAAGGGCGAATTACTCTATTTTCGTTTAAATTTGTATTTTTCTTTTTTGATTGCCATCGTTGATTATATCAAACGCTACGACAGATCAGTTAGATAGCACAACACTAACTGGCAGGGCGCGCGCTCTGTGCGGTATCGGGTCGCCAGCTGCCTGTTTGGAGAGCGGGCCGAAATAGGCCCACTGCCGCACTTGCGGATGTTTTTCACCGTCAGTGCGTGGGTAGGTCGATAAAAGCCTGCCGTTATGTTTTGATGGGAAACGCCTACAATTTTGACCGCAAGATGAAATGTATATTTGTCTCTGTCCAATTTTTACAAACATCTTAGATAATCGTTTCGCACAAGTGAGAGGGACATAGTTTTCTTCGTCCGCACCAGCTGAAGTAGCGCGGCAGGCCGATATCGGCCTGTTAACACAGTGAACGTGTTAATGGTATAAAAATTCAACACTAAATTGTCTTTGTTTTGAGGTTCAATGTATTGACGATGAGATTAACACTAATCCTGCACTTACTTATATTGCAATTCTTCTAATGTACTTTTTAGTTTGATTTATAAAAATATAATATAATTTTTATTTATTTCAGGCAATATTTACATATTTAGTGGATGTTAAATAATATAAACAGAGGTCCATATCAAAATATCTTACAACTAAAATACAAAATAATAAAATTTTAACTATTTTGAACGTGTTACTAAGTAAGATACTTTCTGATTACTTAGTTGAATTTATAATTTTACTAGTCGACCCAGCGAACTTCGTACCGCCTAACCTATTACTATTTTTCTCATCTATTATACTTATAAACCTTCCTCTTGAATCACTATATCTATTATAAAAATACGCATCAAAATCCGGTGCATAGTTTTAAAGATTTAAGCATACATAGGGACAGACGCGGGAAGCGACTTTGTTATAAACTATGTATTGATATTGAAGTGACTATAACCAAAGGGTCAAGGGAATAGATTTTGGAAGTATTTAGTTGGGAATCTTATTTTGTACAAATTTAGACTTCACTAGTCGACTATTTTGCAATTATTAAAATTTCATGACAATCGGTCAAGCCGTTTTGGAGGAGTACGGGAACGAACATTGTGACACAAGAATTTTATATATAAGATGTATTGATCTTTGATATTGAAGTTGTGAAGTGATAACTTAGAGCGTTTTTTTAAAGATACATAGAACATCATTCAAAATATCATTCAAATAACAGAATATCCTTAAAATATTTAAAAAGATAGATGACCAAGTTGGCCCCAGCGAAGATTTTAAATAGGTTAACATCTTTTAAAATCTTCGCTTGTGGGCATCAAACACCCCGAACGTTGAGGCATGATTTGTCGTGCAAAAATGACATCTCCAGCACTGCCTTGCCATCCTTTGCCTGGCAGGCGGTGGCAGTTAGGTTAAGAAACGTGACTCTCCAAAGTGGATCGATACATATATAATAGTAGAGGCGAACGAGTGAAGCGGGTCACGCGGAAAGCCCGTGGGTGGCCCCAACTGCGGCCTGGCTTCGATTGCTCACGCGGAGCGACCCTTCTTAAGGAAGGCCATGTTATGTTAAAGCCTAACATCTATCTAAGTCCTAGCATCTGTCTTCTTCTATATGTGATTAAGAGTGTGAATAATGGAGTGGACCTACCTAACCAACCACTAAACAAGCACAAGTTCTTATAACCAAGAAAACTAGTAAGTATATTTATCGCGTATCTACACAAATCGGCATAGCGACAAGCACGTGTTGTAAACTGTAAACGCAACTAGGTATCGCAAAAACCGAGTGAATCTGCAGGCTTCGAAGACTCACCTGGCACTCATGACAGGTGTGCATTGAATAGGGCTGGTCGCAGTCATAACGCTCGAGGATGGTGGCGAAGTCGCACTGCACGCGCTCAACCATCTCGTCGAGCCGGAGCAGGTCCCACAACGTGCGCTCGCAGATAGCTCCGCCAGCTTGCACGTCGGCGCGCGCGCTGCGATCCAATGCGGAAACTGGAAATCGTTCGCAACAGGCGCGCAAACGCAGGTTCTTTAGGCGTCTCATGGGATTGGGGTCGTTGCACACAACCTGCACCGACTCTGGCGAGAGTGTCAGGTGTTTGGAGGTGACGGTGATGCCGCCGCCGCCGCACGCCGCCGCCGCGCCGCCGCACGTGCGCGCCTCGCTTGCGCCACCGTCCTCCAGGTCGCACGCACTCAGCCAGGGGTTGAGGCGCGCGAGCGGACTCACGGCCAAGCCCGCGGCCGCCATCAGCAGCAGCAGCAGCGGCGGCGCTCGCATGGCGGGGGCGGCGCCGCTAGCGGGGGCCGGCCCGCCGGGCGCGGCGCTGCCTCATACCGCATCGCGCATGGCGACCTACTCGCGCGGCCCGGGCCGCGGGACCGCCGCGCGGGGTGGGCGCGCCGCCATGTCGCTCGCTCGCCGCTCGACTGACTCCCCCCGGGCGCGCATCGATCCGCACGCTGCGCGCTCCGCCAGCCGCGCGTTATGTAACTCTGCGCGCGCAACCGCCCGCCCTCAGCCGCCTACCCCGCTTCAGCGCGCCCTCTCACGGTATGTTTCTATCATCTTGCTACAAGCATATTGAAAACAAGTCGTGTTTATTTTCTTGTTCCTCCATTTCATTATCCCCTCTACAGATGGCGTTTTACAATAATGAAACTAAACACGTTTCTAGGACATGTTTTGTTTTACATGACGTCTTTCTTAAAATCCCAAAAACTGACTGCAATCGCAAAAATGCTAATTAATTACGAACGTTTATGTTAAGAACATTTTTAACTCAAATGATATGCTCAGATTCAAAATGATAAAATTAGTTTACTTACAGTATTTTTGTGACCAGTGAGTAACAAATAAAAGGATTCATTCAACTCACCAATAACATAACATATCAAAATCTTTAAGAATATAAATGCAGGTAAGTATAGTGGTCTCATTCAGTGTAGCACTATTGTCTATGGTCTCGTGCGTATTATCTGGAATACCAAAGAACAAGAGCTATTTTGCAATACAGAATAAGAATACAATTAAGACTACAGTTAGTACACGTCCATACAAAAAGAGAAAACGTTTTTCCACTACCAACTTAATATTTTCCATCGCCATGTAATTTTAGTATGTCACTATTAATTACTAGGTTTGCACGTTTTCTTTTTTTTTTATTCGCAATAGATTCAAACTTATATGCCCCTGAAATACAGGTTTTTATATAAAAAAATTTGGTCGGATTTAATGCCGAAGCGACACACATCAAAATCATCGTGATTTGCTAAGAGCTCAAAAAGACGAGCGACGATGTGTCGGCGACGGCTGCGCGACAGCAGCATCGCTCGTTGGTTGAGCCCGTTGAGCCCTAAGATTTAGGTACCTACCTAGTAAATAACGTTTTCCCCCAAAACGCAAATTTAAACAAAAAAAAAGATCTCGTTCTATCGCACGGTTGTGGTTCGGGGGCGACAGCATAAGTTTTTTTTTTAATTGTTTCGTTGCTATACAATCATCTTAAGGGGCGAATGGGTGCGATACTAGTGTCCTGAGTAGCACACTGCCACCTTCTTTTCCGCTTGTGAGCGCACCATCGGCACGTCCATTGCGGCAGCGACGGCGACATCAAGCCAACCGCAAAGCGTGGAGGGATGACGGCCCGGCATCTACTTCCCTGCGTCTTCAGATTATCCGGGTGGATCTGTGATCCCAACGGTCACCGACGGTGACATCAAGCCGACCGAGGGCAGGGCATTCCCGGCATTTACTAGCGCAGAGTTTCTCATCAGCCGAGCCATCAATCTCCACGTGAGCGCGTCATTAGGGAGCTCCCAATTCCCGCAATCCACCTGCTCGCCATCATTCCCGATTCAACTTCTCTCCCTCTCTCTCTCTCTTCACCTAACTCCTCCATCTCTACTCTCCACTATGCTCTCTGATAGGGTAGAGAGCATGTAGAGCGCCACTCCAGCCAGATTATTAGCCACCGGGCGATCACACCAAACGGGAAACGAAAAGTGTGATCGACCGGTGTTGCCCAGGGTGCACCGCGTGGAGGTTCTCTGGCCAGCACCCCATATATCCTAAACCATGGCCGAAATAAAAAAAAAAGTCTTTGACTCCCTAGATAATCTTGCTTAAAATTTTTAAGGCTTTTTTAGTAGCTTTTAGGACAATACTTTTAGTAATATTCTTTTATGAACCTAAAGTGCACTTTAGGCAACAAACTGTTTATTCCTTAGATTTTGAACCTGAAAGCTACAAAACACGGCCTTAAAAAATTTAAGCAAAATTATCTAAGGAGTCAAAGACGCATATTTTTGATTTCGACCATGGTTTAGAGGACATTAATTAGTTATCGGAAGTGGAGCTAGTTTAAATTGTAATTATAGTAAGTTTATGATTTCATTAAAGTGCAATAATATGAGTAATATGCGTTCCATGACAAAACAATAAAACTTCTAAAATATAGATTTTCGCCTTTTCATTATAGATTTTTTAACACATCTATTGAAGTAACTCAAACGTAGGATAACATGCCCTATTACGGCGCGTTTTGACAACATTTTAAAGTAGGGTAAGGAATAAAGCATTTCTAAATATTTTAGCAGATATTTGAATTTTTTTTTGACACTCATAATAATTATATTTTCTGTTTCAGTTGTCTTTTTTTATTTTAGAGCGATTCATCATCATCATCATTTCAGCCGTAGGACGTCCACTGCTGGACATAGGCCTCCCTCAAGGCTCTCCATCTGTACCGATCGCAGGTGGCCTGCATCCAGCGTGGACCCGCAGCCCTGCGCAGATCATCTGGTCGGTGGACGTCCTACGCTGCGCTTGCCGATCCGTGGTCTCCACTCGAGAACTTTTCGGCCCCAGCGGCCATCTGTTCTGCGGGCTATATGACCTGCCCATTGCCACTTCAACGAGCTTATCCGCTTGGCTATGTCGGTGACCCTGGTTTCTCTGCGTATGTCATCATTTCTGATTCGATCCCGCAGAGAAATCCCGAGCATAGCCCGCTCCATAGCTCGTTGACTACTACTCGGAGCCTGTTCATATAAGCCCTTTAGTGAAGCACCACGTTTCAGAACCGTATGTCATCACTGGCAGCACACATTGGTTAAATACCTTCGTCTTCAGGCACTGAGGAATATTGGACGAGAAGACGTTGCGTAGTTTCCCGAACGCCGCCCATCTGAGCTGGATTCGGCGATTGACTTCCTTCTCGAAGTTGGACCTACCTAATTGGATGGTTTGGATTTAGAGCGATTGTTAATTTAAAAAAAAAATGTGATAATTCGGAATTCCTATTACGGCGGCATCAAAAAATTTGCAGCCCATTACGGCGGTAAGCACAGCCTATTACGAAGTACGGGATGGCAACACACTAACGATTAAACATTTTGCTCATTGTTCCCTGCAACCAGAAAATGGTATGCAATGGGTATAATTGTTACGGGCACTGTACATAAATACAGGTTCTTCCTAGTAAGTGGCTAATATTATTAATATTTTGTGTATCAATTATTTAATAAACGGCCTCGCGGTAAGAAGTTTCCGGTAATATAATTAGCTTAGGAATCACTACTATGTTCCTTTGCCAGACCTGAACGGGCGAATAATAAAACAACAATCAATCAATCAATCCACGGCATTGTAGCTTTCTCCTATCTCTCTGCACAACGGAAAGGAATGAATTAAATATGGGGACGATTTTCTTTTTATAAGCCGCGCCAGAAAGAAACGATTTGAAAATGGCGGCCAGACGCATGCTATCTCGCCTAGACAGTCCCATACCCCAGCCATTTTGAGATTGTTTCTTTATGAGCGCAGGTTATACCTATAAAAGCGTAATTTGTGCGGATTTGGAAAGCTTATTAGCATAATTTTCAATATTTGTTGTTAATCTACATTAAGTGAAGTTACAAATGATCATTGTTTGTTGTCTGTCGACCAGGTTGATATCTCAGTAGAGGCTCGACAGAAGTTTGTTCAAAAAAGGAAGATATTGGCACAATTTTTGCATTTTCTCCAGATTTCCATATATTTTGGAAGTTTTTAATATTTGTTAGTATTCTTTGGACGACAAATAAAATATCGTATTTTTTTTTAATTAATCGAGCCGTTTTGGAAATAAGTGCCTTTGGCAAACAGACAGACGGACGGATGGAAAAGTCATATTAATAAGGTCCCGGGACATGTACGCGAGACCTTAATAAATAAACTGATACAAACCTAATCTGAGAACTTACTCTTTTCTGAATTCGGTTAAAAATAGGTAGGTTTACTGGCGAAGCAGCGGGGCGCAGTCAGTGAAGGTTTAGTTAAACAGTAAAGAAAATGGAAAATGTACTACCCAAGCGGAAAAAGTTAAAAAAAGTGAAAGATACATTTTTTACAACATCGTTGACACAAACATACAAATGGAACACAAAATAAAACAACAACAAAACAGTTAACCAAAATACAATAATAAATAAAACATCCAACAAATCATAATCAGTTGTGTATGGTGTGTCAAAGTTGCGGTAAAATCTAGTAGTAAATTATATAATATAATTGTTTGTGTAAGTTTTTCAATTATTTACTTAAATTATTAGCTCTGTACTTTTCATACACCGTGTTAGGACTCCTTACAGCCTAATACGGTAGGTACTAAAATATCTAATGAGTTTTTATATCCTAATTGTGAAATATAATGTTAAGATATTCCGGTAATGTAAGTTATTACTTGCAAATAAGAGCACCCTGACTTTATCACCAAACTCTCTATTCGTTAGTAATCGTTGTATTAGACTATTTTTCTTCATTAAAACAAACACGTTAGGTTTCACAGTATTCTATCAAACTCTTTACAGTCAACTTTAAGCGTCAAAAACATGGATTCTAGTTAAAAAACACGTACCTCCAAAATTGGTTTTATACTTGAGAACTAATGATAATTACACTTAAATAACGAAATGTTCAATAATTGTATTTATTATACCACTAAATTTATAAATTACCGACACTGCGTTTTTCCTATTACCGATGGTACAGTGGCGGACACGGTCGGCGTAACACTTCCGGTTTTTCTGTATTGCAAAATAGCTCTTGTTCTTTGATAATACAGTATAGGGGTGACGAAACCATAGACAAATCTGTTACGGCCTCCTAGTCCGGCACTGTACCCACCGTAAAGGGCGGTACCCTCAAAAAGCCTTCCTCGGCGGACTTTTGTTTACTCATATTTACTTGTTCTATTTGATTTTAAACAGAAATCAACTTGATTAACTAAAAATACTTGAATGTAAAAAGTATTCGAATATAGTAACATAATCTTAAAGTGTTTGTTTGAACTAAAAACGAAGTCTGAAAATTCAATGTTCTACCGCGAGCCAGTCTGCGTTTGTATGAAACAGCTTCTCATTTCGCTGACGCTACACAAAATAATAAATTTAAGTAATTTTAAACGATTTTAAACGCACGAGTGCTAGGAAATAAGTTACGTGTTAGTTTCCCTTAGACACTATCCCTGTTATTCATAAAAAAATAAAGAGCATTTTAGTTATTTGACGTATATAAGAATCAAATAAGACTGGATGTCACGTTTTTACCATACAACAAACCAGAGATGTAGACCTCCAGTAAAGCTATTCAAAATGTACTGTATCTTTATGAATAAGACGGTATGTATACAGTGTGTCCGGGGAAGTTATAACATAATTTTAAGGGTGTATTCTATGATCAATTTCATCGATGAAAACACCCCATATGGGGGGTCGCAGCCTCACCCCCCCCTCAGTATGATGTTTTTAATTATTTTTTTGCAAAAGTCGACCCCGCCTACTTTTAAATTCACAGTTAAAGATCTAAGGCTCACAGAACCTTGATTAAGGTCTTGATCGAAGGCTAAGTAGTTAGGCTACCTAAGTTACTAACAAAATAACCAAGTATTGCTTTTACTTTTTTTTTTGAAGATGATAAACCAAAAAAAAAAATTTTTTTTGTGAATTTTTTACGGTTTTTCAAAGTTTCCACAAAAAAATGCAGTTTTTTTTTTTTTTTGTGTTTTATTGTTAGCTTTTGAGTTGTTCTCCAAATTGGTATTAGATTTATTTCTCTACGTCTATTACTTCAGAAATTATCAACTACCAAAAAGACCCTTCGCTTTTACCTTTAGTTTTAAGATTTCAGTTTAACCCACTTTTATTTATCTACATCTACACTAATATTATAAAGAGGAAAGATTTGTACCTATTTTTGTATGTTTGTATGTTTGTAATGAATAGGCTCAAAGAGTACTGGGCCGATTTAAGAAATTCTTTCACCAATAGAATGCTACATTCTTCCAATTTGACATAGGCTACATTTCATTTTGAAAAAAATTAGGGATCCTTGGTAAAATTTGAACAATGTAACCGAAGGTGTAGAAAAATGAGTCTTAAAATGTCTTTCGTCGAATGCGCTGCCGAAACTATTAGCGATAGAACAAAATAATGTACAACAATATTGAAGAACATCATAATGTCTACAAAAAACTCCGCGGTAGCATATGTCCAACTATTGTAGTTATGTCACTACAACAACTTTTTTCATTTTAAACATTAATGTAAATGCTAACCAAATTCAAACCATGCTATTTATGTGTTTATATTAATCCTTATACAAATAAATTATTTTATGGTCAAGATCATTTAAGTACCTATAAAATAGTTTTTAAATTATTTAAATTGGACTTTCCATTCAAAAGATATTACGAATTAAAAAATTCAAACAGTAAACAAAACCGCCATAGCGCCGTGGCCGTTGTTTGCGATGCAGTCTGAAAAGCGCGCCGGGCATCGCGGCGGGCGGGATGGAGAGGAGGGGGTGGGGTAGCCGCTTCGGCTTCTATCTCTCGGAATACCGAGGAGCTGAGGAACCTCTTCTGAGGAGAGCAGACTGCTCGCGGCAGAGAACGCTCGCCTCAAGGGAGAGGCGAAGGCAGCCAGGGAGGAGGCGAGGAGCCTCCATGGAGAAATGGCCCTCCTCCAAAGGGAGATGGAGGAGCTCCGGACGATTGCTCGGTCTGGAGCCCCCTTCGCCCTCAACTTGGAGGAGGTCAAACGCGACATGATGGTCCAGTTTGGGACCATGTTGAACGCGCGACTGGAGGCCCTGGACGAGCGCCTCCTCCCGGCCCAGCGACCTCGGCCGTCCTTGGCGGCAGACAGAGCCCCCTCGGCTCCAGTGCCTCGAGCGGCCCCGGCCCCTCGAGCTACCCCGAAGGCCAAAGCGGCCGCGGCCCCTCGTGCGGCCCCACCGGCCCCACGAGCAGCCCCGGCGCCCAGAGCGGCTCCAGCCCCGAAGACCCGAGCGCCCGCCTGGCAACCAGAGGCGGTCACTTCTTCTGCCCCCCACGTCCCTCCTCCCACTGGTTCGGCCAATGATGATGGCTGCACCCTGGGGACGGGGGCCGGAAGGGGCAAAAAGAAGAAAAAGAAGAGGAAGAGGAACAGGGACAAGGAGCGGGCTGCTCCAGTCCCGGCTGCCCCTACTCCAGGGCCGAAGCAGACGGCCTTGGAAAAGTCCAAGGCAGCAGTCAAGAAGCTGCGCACTCCCCGCACTGCGGCGGTGGTGGTCAGCTTTGGCCCGGAGGCTGTGCAGGGAGGTCTCACCTATGCTCAGGTGATCTCTGCTGCAAAAGAGAGGCTCGACCTGGCAGGTCTGGGCATCGACAGGATCCGCTTCCGTGCGGCTGCAACCGGTGCCCGCCTGCTGGAGATCTCCGGGCCTCCAGAAGAAGCCAGGGCCAAGGCAGACGCCTTAGCCTAGAAACTAAGGGAGGTGTTGACCGAAGATACGGTGAGGGTCTCCAGACCCATGAGCAGCGCAGAGATGCGCCTCGTGGATCTGGACGATTCCGTCACCCCTGCTGAAACCGCAGCCGCAGTCACGGCAAGCGGTGCTTGCAGGGTGGCGGACGTCCAGGTGGGGCGCATCGTCAACGAGAGGCCTCGGCGCAGTGTGGGTACGCTGCCCGACAGATGCGGCGCGGAAGATCGCACTCGCCGGAAAACTCAAGCTCGGATGGAGCATTGTCCGGGCTAGGCTCCTCCAGCGGCGTACGAGGCGCTGCTTACGGTGTCTGGAGACGGGGCACCCTCGGGCAGACTGCATCTCGCAGAACGACCGCAGTGGCCTCTGCTACTGCTGCGGTCGACCAGGGCACATTGCCCGAAACTGCGAGGCTGAGGTGAGCTGCCCGCTCTGCCAGGCGAGCGGCCAGCTTGCCTCACACAGTCTGGGCAGCTGCGGCAAGACCAGCCAAGGGGCCAAAGGAAAGGGGAAGGGAAAAGGAAAGGGGAAGGGGCCCGGTGCTCCCCCTAGGCCTGCCACCGCCGATAGCCAATTCGGGGTGGCCATGGATGTCGTTCCGCCTCAGGACCAGTAATGGCCACCCGGATCCTGCAGGCGAACTTGAACCACTGCGCCACAGCCATGGACCTGTTCATGCAGAGTCTGGCGCAGTGGCAAATTCACGTCGCGGTGGTGGCAGAGCCCTACTATTTCGGAGGATTTGTGCCCAACGGATGGATCTCGGACCGCTTAGGCCTCGCAGCCATAGCCGTCCGTCCCTCCGCGGACCACGTGCTCCGGCCAGAGAGTATAACGCGGGGAGAGGGTTTCGTGTCCTGCATGCTGGGGGAGATGCTGCTACTCAGCGCGTACTTCTTCCCTAGCCGCCCATTGCGGCACTCAGAGGCAGAGTTGGCAGCGGCGGCCGAGCGCCTCCGCGGCAAAAAGACGGCACCAGGCTTGGACGGAATTCCAGCCAAGGCCTGGTTCCTGTCGTTGAAGCCGGAGGCGTTGGAGATTAGGCTCCGCAGCCTGTTCTCCACCTGTATGGAACAAGTTGTGTTCCCTCTGCAGTGGAAAACGGGCAAGCTGGTCCTCATCAGAAAAGAGGGCCGGCTCGCCGACTTTGTCGCTTCGTCAGATTTCCGGCCTATCGTCCTGTTGGACGAGGCGGGAAAGCTGCTCGAGAGAGTCATAGCTGCCCGCATCAACCGACATCTTCAGTCGGTTGGGCCAAAATACAGGAGTGGGTCTTCGTCTTTATTAGGCAGCTCAGCGACGATTATTTTGTCGATCTGATCGGGCTGTATTTTTGTCTCCAGCCAAAACAACATATGACTAAATTGTCTACCCCGTGCGAAGCCGGGACGGGCTGCTAGTTAAAAAATTAAGTCAATATTTAATTCTTTTGTTAGTTATTTAGGTAGCCTACGTACTTAGCTTTCGTACAAGACCTAAATTAACAGTCCTTTTACGCGAACAGTGGCGCCACTCTAGAACAAAAAATTTTTCTAAAGAAAGGCTTTTTTTTCAGAAAAAAGTGCTCCCTTGTGCATAAAATCTTGGTCCCTAGTATTTTTTTACCGTCTTATTCATAAAAAAACCCTAAAATGGCCTTAACGTTCAATTTAGTTAAATCGTTTGCTAACGCTAAAATACTGATTTCAAAATAAATTATTCATAAACGCAATTTAGGCCTGCTATAACTACATGAGGCCAATAGTAGTTTTTTGCATTTTCAGGTTGTCGCATCAAAATTCACCAGGTCAATCCACGATCAATCATCCAACAAAAAAAACAAATGTCAATTTTCGGGGCCTTTGCCCAAGCAGTGGCACACCAAATTCTAGAGAAAAAAAAAACTTGTTATGATTGATTGACTCAATTGAGGTGACTGATGATTTTTTGTTTTGTTCAGGCATTACATACCGAGGTATTGTTTATAAAATTATTTAACTTTATTTACCTAGGTAGCTAAGCTTCGTTTAGTATTTTGAGGGCATTGAGCTAGTTTGCAAAATGGAAAAGCAAAAGATATTACGCGCTGCGCTGGCCTGGCACAGGATACGGCCCGCTCTAATGAGAATCATCCCTGAGAGGTAAGTAACAACAAAATATATTTTTCGTGCAAACAAAACTTTATTTTACAATACGATTTATATAACTGTTTCAGATCACATCCAAGCCCAGAAAACTGCAAAACTTTCGTCGGAGCGACCTGAAAAAAGGAACAAAATCAATATAATAGGTATAGGTATATTAAAGTTAAGAAAATGTTTATAAATTGAAAATAAATATTTTATGATCAATTTGTTTTTCTTTCTCATCATAAATAAGTTGTGTATTCAGATTTTAGTATTCAGATGAATACAAATAATTAAATTGGGCCTTCTAACTTGAGTAAGTATCTTTATTCTGGTTATCAAAGACAAAGATCCTATAGCCATGAGCGTTGCTAAAATAGTGTTATTCAGGTATTCAAAATGTAAAAAAGTATACACAAACACAATACATACTTCACGATATCCCCAACACCTGCAATGCTGGTGATTTGTCACACACAATCCCTTATGTCCAATTGCAAGACTTCCTTTACGAAAAAAAGATGATGTCCGTTTATCGTAGAGCGTTCGAACTTTATCGCGCAAAGAAATCCAGGTCGTACAATGTACATTATATTATTTTCGAAGTCGCGGAGGAAGTACGGAGGGTTTGGTTTCCGCTTCAATCTTCTAAAGCTACCAGCGCTTGCATTTTCAAAATTCACTTCACATCATTTACGCACGAGTCACGACACATCCTCGCGACCTCGCGACAAAACAACAAAAACAGCTGATCAGCAGGCGCCATCTTGGCAAAAATCAGTGTTTTAGTGCGTTAAAGTAGGGTCGGACGTACTTTAACTTACGGAGGCACTATAACGACGTTTTAGTGCTGATGAGCGTTTATGAATCCAACTTTTTTGACAACACGCCATTTTAGGCTAAACGTGTAGTTTAAGGCCACGTTAATTTTTTATGAATAAGACGGTTAGTATTTAAAATAATATCTAGGTTTAGAATGTTTATGGATTACTGTTTTTGCTAAAAGTAGCCACTTTTAGCTACTTTTAGAAACAAACAGTAATACATGAAACAGCTGTATAAACCTAAAGTGGCCACTTTTTGCAACAGACAGTAAAAGATAAACATTCTAAACCTAGATATTATTTTAAATACTAAAAAAATACTAGGGACCAAGATTTTATGCACGAGGGAGCACTTTTTCTGAAAAAAAAAACCTTTCTTTAGAAAAAAAAATTTTCTAGAGTGGCGCCACTGTTTGCGTAAAAGGACTCTTAATTTAAGTCTGTACGAAGGCTAAGTAGGTAGGCTACCTAAATAAACTAACAAAAGAAATAAAATTTGGCTTTATTTTTTAATAAAAGTGGGTTAAATTGAAATCTTAAAATTAAAAGGTAAAATAAATAAATAAATAGTTTATTTGTTACCAGTACATAATAACAATACACAAGGTATCTCCTTTTAGATATAAAATATCTGTGCCAGGAGACGCCTCATTCTTCCACAGTGCAAATTTATAAACTATCAGAGATCTAATTTTAACAATCAATTTTAATCTTAATTAATGATGTTCAAGAAAAAACATGCAAATATAAACACTAAAATAAAAATAACGCAAAGAAATAAAAATATAAGACATAAGTTGTTTTATATTTTTATTTCTTTGCGTTATTTTTATTTTAGTGTTTATATTTGCATGTTTTTTCTTGAACATCATTAATTAAGATTAAAATTGATTGTTAAAATTAGATCTCTGATAGTTTATAAATTTGCACTGTGGAAGAATGAGGCGTCTCCTGGCACAGATATTTTATATCTAAAAGGAGATACCTTGTGTATTGTTATTATGTACTGGTAACAAATAAACTATTTATTTATTTATTTATTTATTTTACCTTTTAATTTTAAGATTTCAGTTTAACCCACTTTTATTAAAAAATAAAGCCAAATTTTATTTCTTTTGTTAGTTTATTAAGCGAAGCGAAGGATCTTTTTGGTAGTTGATAATTTCTGAAGTAATAGACGTAGAGAAATAAATCTAATACCAATTTGGAGAACAACTCAAAAGCTAACAATAAAACACAAAAAATAATAAAAAGTATCTGCATTTTTTTGTGGAAACTTTGAAAAACCGTAAAAAGTTCACAAAAAATAATTTTTTTTTTTGGTTTATCATTTTTTTAAAAAAAAGTAAAAGCAATACTTGGTTATTTTGTTAGTAACTTAGGTAGCCAAACTACTTAGCCTTCGATCAAGACCTTAATCAAGGTTCTGTGAGCCTTAGATCTTTAACTGTGAATTTAAAAGTAGGCGGGGTCGACTTTTGCAAAAAAATAATTAAAAACATCATACTGAGGGGGGGGGGGTGAGGCTGCGACCCCCTATATGGGGTGTTTTCATCGATTAAATTGATCATAGAATACACCCTTAAAATTATGTTATAACTTCCCCGGACACACTGTATCATATATCACCTTTACCATACACAGTCACAACGAATAAATTGCGAAAGATAAAATAAAGCCGTAATAGGACGTGATTTTGATTACCGCGGTAATAGGGCGTTTTACCCTACCTAGTGCCGCAAATACTATAAACAAGTAGTGTAGGCATACTTAATTGATGACACCCTGTTCATATCAAGTGTAATGATTTTTCTTTGCATAACTATAGCTATCGCGGCTGTTGTTTTTACTTAAAATCCTCTCCATTTTTTGGGTTTAGTGAGACTAACGAACAACGATTCATGTGAACTGGGTGTTTCTGCCAAGGCTGTAATAAATCAAACGTGGGATTATGCTCACCATAACTAACAACTTTAGCAAAGCAAAATGGATCGAAATCTAAATTAAAAAAATAGTTGTTTAATACATTGGTTCGATCAGTTGATGGTCATTTTACTGGAAAGCTGATTTTTGTTTTGAGATTTCGATCCATGTTGCTTAGGGTAACTTGTAAGGGATGGTGAGTTAAATCCCTCCTTTGCTTTTTTGCCTTGTCTTTGTTTTTATCAAAAAACCCATAAAAAAATACCTTACTTTTTTTCTATGTAAAGAATGAGATCTTCTATTCGGGGTTTCTTTTTGTGTACCAACCAAAATTCATATACTTTTAGAAACCAAAGATTCATATAAGTACGTATATCGATAGATATACTTTTTAACCCCCGAACGAAAAATTCAGAGAGGGGTGTTATAATTTTAACGTGTGTATCTGTCTGTCTGTCTGTGTATCTGTCTGTGGCATCGTAGAGTCCAAACGGCTGAACCGATTTTCGTTTAGTTTTTTTTGTATTATTGATAACGAGCTATCCCAGCTTACTTCGTTACGCCATAGAATATAGATACTTCTAAAGACTTAGCTCTATAGACTATGTTCTTTTCATTTCAAAAAAACAAACAACAACTAACACATACATAATATCACGCCTTTTATTCCCCGAAGGGTTATTAGGCAGAGGTACCAGCTCAAGAGCCGGACCCACGTTTAGCCGATTTTATGCTTTATTACCAACGTGACAAGGGGCCAGCTTGTCGCCGCGGTTATAACGACCACTACTTACTGCGGCCGGGACCAACGGCTTAACGTGCCTTCCGAAGCACGGAATCAACTTACTTTTCGGACAATCAGGTGATTCAAGCCTGCAATGTCCTATCCAACCGAAAACAACCACAACGTGATTTTTGTGAGAAATCAATATGTGGTGTTTTCTTCGGGGATCGAACCCACAACCTGCAGTGCCCTTATCAAAGGCGCGACGCGCTACGCCACTGAGCTACGGAGGCGGCTACAACAACTAACCACCTGTCAAAATATGTAAACAACGGAAAAAATATTGCACCTTGGGTTACATTATTCGAGTTTAAGTAAGGATCCCTAATTTTTTTATTGAAATCTTATATAGCCTATGACACTCGGAGATAGTATAGCTTCCTACCAGTGAAATATTTTTTTTTATCGGTTCAGTATTTCCGGAGCCTATTCGTTACAAACAAACAAACAAACAAACAAATCTTTCCTCTTTATAATATTGGTATAGATTTCAGGCCGAGTGTTCTTAGCCATGTCTAATGAAGATCTGATCAGCGGTTTGAAGATGATCAGCTCTTGAATAATGGATGAGAGGATCTAACTAGCTTCCTTATGTCCGATAGATTTGAAATTTGGTACCATGTTACATCTATGATATAGAAAGTATATAGTAAGGTAACCATTACCTGATCAGCCGATTGAAGATGATCAGCTCCTGAATAATAGATAAGAGGATCTAACTAGCTTCCTTATGACCGATCGAGTTGAAATTTGGTATCATGTTACATCTTTGATATTGAAAGTATATGTTAAGGTAACCATGACCTGATCTGCCGTTTGAAGATGATTAGCTCTTGAATAATGGATGAGAGAATCTAATTAGCTTACATTACTAGGAATAGAAATCGACACAAACTTAAATTGGAAAAACCACATAAATAAACTAATATCAAAACTCTCCAGCTTCACATACGCGTTACTAGAACTAAAAAAATCCACCGACACCAAAGCTGCATTGACCGCCTACTACGCGTACGCCCACTCAACACTTCAATACGGAATAGTGTTATGGGGAAACTGCACAGAGATATCACAACTATTAATACTTCAAAAGAGATGTATCAGAATTATAGTCAACATCGAATCAATCGAAAGTTGCAGACCCTATTTTAAAAAATTAAATATACTTACTTTACCCTGTATTCATATAATAGAATGCTACCTCTTTGTAACAAAACATAGTGAATTATTTCCAGAGTACTCAAGACCACAAAACCTCAGACCAAAAACTAAATTATCAGCTCCAAACTCTACTCTAACATTAATTGATAACAGCCCATTTGCAACCTGTGTAAAAATATATAATAAGCCTAACCCCATCATGACACAAAATGACAAAAATACAAACATAAAAAATAAATTAAAAAATTACCTAATAGAAAAATGTTACTACTCTCTACAAGAATTAGACGACAAGGATTAAATAAAAATTGTTAAAACCTTTTCCCATTCACTTTATTAGTTTCTATTTTGTTTTTTTTTCATTGTGTAAGTTAGTATTTTTTTTTAAGCATAAACTATTATACTCAGTGAGAGACTGCAATAACCTTACCTAGTGTGATATACTTAGTGTAAGCTAGTATTTTTAAGTTTTTAATTTTTTTTTTTTTTGCTGCGCCCTTACGGGGTTTATGAATGTTTTGTACATGTTAACTGTGTAAATTATTTCATAAGAGCATTAAATAAATCTTATCTTATCTTATCTTATGTCCGATTGATTTGAAATTTGGTACCATGTTACATCTATGATATTGAAAGTATATGTTAAGGTAACCATGACCTGATCTGCCGTTTGAAGATGATCAGCTCTTGAATAATGGATGAGAGGATCTAACTAGCTTCCTTATGTCCGATCGATTTGAAATTTGGTACCATGTTACATATCTATGATTAGGAAGTATATGGTAAGGTAACCATGACCTGATCAGCCGTTTAAAGATGATGAGCTCTTGAATAATGGATGAGAGGATCTAACTAGCTTCCTTATTTCCGATCGAGTTGAAATTTGGTACCATGTTACATCTAAGATATTGAAAGTATATGTTAAGGTAACCATGACTTGATCAGCCGTTTGAAGATGATCAGCTCTTGAATAATGGATAAGAGGATCTAACTAGCTTCCTTATGTCCGATCGAGTTAAAATTTGGTACCATGTTACATCTAAGATATTGAAAGTATATGTTAAGGTAACCATGACCTGATCTGCCGTTTGAAGATGATCAGCTCTTGAATAATGGATGAGAGAATCTAACTAGCTTCCTTATGTCCGATCGATTTGAAATTTGGTACCATGTTACATCTATGCTATAGAAAGTATATGGTAAGGTAACCATTGCCTGATCAGCCGTTTGAAGATGATCAGCTCTTGTATAATGTACCTATGATAGGATCTAACCACCTTCCATTTGTCGTATCGATTTAAATTTGGTACGGTGTTACTTCAATAATATTGAAAGTATATGTTATGGTTACCATGACCTGATCTGCCGTTTGAAGATGATCAGCTCTGAAATAGTGGATGATGGGATCTAACCACCTTCCATATGTCCTATCGATTTGAAATTGGGTTTCGTGTTGCTTCAATTATATTGAAAGTATATGGTAAGGCAACCATGATCTTTTTAAGATGTTAAGCTCTAGTTCTAATTAAGTTGATGAGGGTCTGACTGGGTCAGGGGTTTTTAAATTTTTAAATTTGAGTTATTCTTAAATATGAGTCTATTAATGCATTTAAAAGGCATGTCAGTTATGAAAACTATATTAGATCCTTTTAACCTACAAACTAAACCCAAAACAAATAAGTAGGTACATATTATTATTTCTGCGAGTCTCGTGAATCGTTTTTTTTAGTTCCTGAAAATTTTACGTCTTGGCGCTTTGCAGACTTTGATTCTATATGCCTCCTTTGCCGTACGATTTGCTAGATCGCTATAATGAAATCCAGTGGTTTAACTAGTTCCCTAGGAGTTTTCAACAGTAATTGCCTATCTCTCATACCAGAGTATTGCTTAAAAAATTGCCCAGGCACGTATTTTAGCATCGTCATCGTAAATATGTATGTAGCTCGTTTCGTCATGTTTTATCCTACTCTGAGCTTCGAATGAAATGATTCGACGACGTGAGACAGTACTATCGTCGCGTAAGCAACCGATAAAGACGGAGTTTTGAATAAAGATAAGTGACCTTTTGCTTCACACTGCGCACAGCCAGCCGATCGGCAGCGACCGCGACTACCACCACCACCAGCCAGCGAGTGCATTCACTCTTGATTCACTCGCCGTGGTTACCGCTCGCCAGACCTGCGTACCACTTCTTTTCCTATACTTAACTTGCGCAATATAAACAAATAACTTCAAAACAGCAGATATGAAATAAAAATAAAAAGTGTTATTAAGGAAGTCCAAAATATTTTACCTTTTATCAAACGCAAACATAAAATCAGTGGATTAAGAATATAAACAGGTATTAAGAAATAAGTCCGAAGGTTGAGTTTCATCATAATGGACGCAACCAGTAAGTATTTTTTTGTTCTTTATTCTTTATCATGGCCATTTTATAATTTGTTGGGTAATGTTATTGTTGATGATGACGATATGGTGTTTTTAATTATAACCCTGCTAATTCTCACCTGTTTTTTTAGTAAAAATAGACCAGTATAACACGCATTAGTTATAGGAATCCCTAATTATACTTAAATATTTTTTATCGTGTTTTTTTGTATAGATACATAACTTTTTCTTTCAAAAATACCTTCATAACTCTTTCCTTGATCCATCACATTTTTTTATTTAAGTAGGTATATATAAAATTATCTTTATTTTTTATAGGTAATTAGTTTAAAAACTCAACTAAGCTGAAAACAGAGATTTAATGGAGAAACGTGAAATAATCATAGTGTTTAGCTTCAGTCATTGATTCTAGGATTTTCCTGTGTGGTTCTATTTGCGAAGTGATCTTTTATTTTATACGATCCGTGATTCTACTGTAATATAGCTCTAACCTTTAAAAACTGTGATAAGTATTAAGAACTAGGAAGGTTCGCGTTAATTACAAGAGTCACGCTCTGAATAGATTTGCTAACAACGTAGATCGTTAACCGAAAATACCAAACAGTTATGCCTTTTGTTAACATTAAAATAAGAGTAAATTTAAATAATACGCGCACAAACAATTGACGTCACGTTATCTTTAACATAATAATGACTTAAACATGTTACACAAAGTTTATGGAGTATCCATTGAATTTCAGTGGAAAACAAGATGGGTCTCCCACCTCCATACGAGCAAGCCACTAACCCAGCTCCACCGCCGTCTTACTTCGGAAACAACCCCCCGCCACCTCCGGGTATAAACGTGCCCCCATCAGCGCCACCCCGCACGAGGGTCATCACGACTGGGCAGCCGCAGACGCCTGGCAACAGCAGAATGGGCCCGGGCCCTACAGGCACCACGTGCCCCACCTGCGCAAAGCAGGTCGTCACCTCTGTGGAATATGCTCCAAATAATCGGACCCACATTGTTTCCGCTGCACTATGCGTACTAACTGGGTACTTAAGTGTTTTATTTATGATTCACGGCTGATCGCTGCACGAACAGACACTGTAGGAAGAAACTAATTGAACTTATTGCCCTAGATAGTGTAAAATTGAAGTGCATGAAGATGCATTATTAAATCTTTTATTTGAACCAAAAAAAATACACTAGCGGTGGTAGCATGACGGACAATTGATCGAATTTGTCGTATCTATCTGTCACTTTTGTCGAACTCTCCATACATTTTCCCGCATTTAAATGTCAAAAGCGTCCAAAATGACAGAACGATTCGACAAAGGGTCCGTCACGCTACGCAGGCCTAGTCAGAAGATTCAGGTTCGAATCCTGGCAGGGTCGCCATGTAATGTGGTAGTGTGCCCTTGTTTTAGTGATAAATGTGTGTTCTGCTTGAATAATACTTTAATTCTATGATCTTAAACTAAGTGTACATTGGTGGGAGGCAGTTGGGTGGCCGTGTAGTATGGAACTTTATACTGACCACCGGAACAGAACTGTTCCGAGTTGAGTCAAGAGGTAGACCAAAGAAAGCTACAAAATGTTGCTAAAAGTGGCCACTTTTGGCAACAATCTAGTTGGCACTTATTTCGGTGTTCTATGCCTCTTAACATAATTGCAAATTTTCTTAATTGCGAAATAGGCCCGGCCGTTCTCGAGTTTTAGCAAGACTAACTTACCACTATAAAATTTTATATATATAGTAGATATTAGATAGAACTAGAAATAATTAATAACTGTTTTCAGATGCTGCTGCGGCTGCATCATCCCCTACTGCATGCGCTCCTGCAAGACTGCCAACCACTACTGCCCGGCGTGCAAAGCTTTTATAGGCACATATTCTCCTTCTTAAAAACTTTTTTTAAACCCCGACGAAAAAAGAGAGGGGTGTTATAAGTTTTACGTGTCTGTGTATCTGTCTGTGGCATTGTAGAGCCCAAACAGTTAAACCGATTTACGGTTTTTTTTGGGTCACACATAATTTTATCCCGAGTCTTCATATTGAAGTATATTGGAAGTAAGTAGCACTCACACAACTCACAAATAATTTAGGGTTCGAAATAATCGCACGCAACGCGTGGCAGGTGGATTGGCTATCGCATTATGACTCTTCAAGTATTTCAGCGATGGACGCTGCAGTCCGTGCTACCGTTTTTCCCTATGTGGCCTCTAACTCAAACGAGATGATGATGATGGTATTCTGAGCCGCCGCCACAAGGCTACAGATAAATCTGTGATATAATATTCTTACGGCGACGGATTAGATACTAGCACCACTTCGATATATAATTAATATCTTCTAAACCATGACCGATATAAAAAATATGCGTCTTTGACTTCCTAGATAACTCAACTTTAAACATTTTAAGGCTCTGTTGTGTAGCTTTTAGTACAATGATCTTAGAAATAACGCTTAAGAAACTTAATTCGCCATTTTAGGCAATAAACAGTTTATTCCTTAGATTTTAACCTGAAAGCTACACAACAGGGCCTTTAAAAATTCTAAGCAAGATTTTCTAAGGAGTCAAAGACACATATAATTTAATTACGGCCTTTGTTTAGAAGATATTAATTATTTATTGAAAGTGGCGCTAGTTTTACACCGTGTGGCCCTTTATTACGTATTTGTAAGCAGGTAAGTACTATATTTTAATTTTATGTTAGACTTGGCTGTGTATATAAAGGAGATTTATTTATGGTTACAATCCCGACTTTAAGTGTTTTGTTTTTGTTTATAAATTGTAAATTATTACATACTATATTTTGTTTAAATATTTATTTGTAAGTATAATCAATCAATAATTACTTTTATTTTTTGTAAGACAGCCGAATTATCTTTAAAAGTTTTATATAAATATTAAAAAAAATATCTATACAATTCAAAACCTAATAAATTGGTGGTGGAGTGGATCTAATAAGGAGCTTGGAGGTAGACAATAAGCCTACTTTGATATGTATATCGTTGAACTGTCCTGAGAAAAACGTTATGGTAATTATGTGATGCAATAATGCTTTGTAATAAAATAAAAAAACAAATAAAACGTATACTTACAAATGATATTTTTATTTTACTACCTACTTACTCTTATTACACAAATACCACATACCTAAATACTATACTATAATATTTATTGGGACAAGTTCTTAACTAAAAACGATCGACTCGTAATTGTATTGTTAGCGACTTCGTTAACCATTGCCGCTTTAACAAAGGCAATTTCTGTTAATCGCCCAAAGAAAACAGCAATGATTAACGAAGTCGCTAACAATACAATTACGAGTCGATCGTTTTTAGTTATGAAACTTGACCACCACTATTCGAAAATATTTTGCTTGTCACTCTGACAGCGGAGGAAGCAGTGAGGTGGGGAAACGCTGCGCTTGAGGCTGCGCTACGAATCTTTGGGAGGGAGCCAGAGAATAAATTAGTTTGATTCCTACGAACAACAATATTGATTCAGATATTGTTCGTGTTTGTGTACACGCCGAGAAACCGGTGACAGCTGGGACAGTAATGCTCTACGTTCTTCCACCGTTTTACAAAATACGGGATAATACAGCAGCAAAGCCACCTGTAAAAAAGCCCTAAATTAAATACTAAATATGAATATCGATGGATGTTAAAAAAGTGTACTGGTTAACTGGCATCCTTAAAAAAATTAAAAATTCCATGGTGCAATAATAATATAATAATAATAATAATAATACGTTTATTTCAGACAAAGTCCATAGTATATTAGTAACAATAGTACTTAAACCTATGTTAAACTTAACTAAGTATAAAATAAAAAGAAACTAAACTAAACAAAACTACGTATTTACATATTTACAGTGCTTACCGGAGAAGTGCGATACCGACGGCAACCTATCTTATAGAGACATGTTTCCCTATCCAGTGTCGCATAAAGGGTCCGTCAATTCTCTCGGCAACTAGCGCCAAGGGTGCGTTAGGGCTGTCTCGTACTCTACTCATCAGGGAAGCTACTCTCTTTCGCAATATCGCAGAAAAACCATCCGTCCGTGCGTCCGCAAACATACCCGATGCGCTGCAATACCGAGGCAGCCCCATCAACACCCTAAAAGCGTTGTTATTCTGGACACGCAGGGCGTTGTAAGACTTCTGCGTATATCTGACCCATAAGCTGCAGGTATAAATGGCTTGACAAAAGGATCTAAATAATGTAAGCTTTACCTCTTTGGTGCATCTAGCAAACCTACGGGCCAGCATGTTGCAACGGACTGCCAACGCCCTACGTTCCCTGTCTATGTCCAGGTCATCCGTGAGATCATCCGTAACCCAGTGGCCCAGATACTTAAACTTATACACGCGTTTTAAAGGCGTTCCGCCCATCGAAACACTTGGCACAGTAGAGTAACACTTTTTGCCCGCCTTAAAAATCAAGAGTTCGCTCTTTTTGACGTTGTATCTGAGCCCATGGGCCGCGGCATATGATTCACAGATGCTAACCAGTTTCCTGAGTCCAGATATAGATGGGCTCAGCAAGACCATATCGTCCGCGTAGCTTATATTGTTAACCATATGGCCATCAATCGAACAACCAACACCAGCACTGCTGAGCTCACTGATTAACTTATTGATGTAAAGATTAAACAGGTTAGGCGAACTTTGCCCTCCCTGTCTCACTCCACAGCTCAACCTATACTCGCTAGATAGTGATCCCGCCCACCTTACAAAATTTGTCTGATTCAAATACCAATACTTAAAAGTCTCTATATATTCAGTATCTAAGCTGGTTTCTAAGTAGAGCTTACTCCAAAGCTTTTCGTATGATACTAAATCGAAAGCTTTCGACAGGTCCAAAAATACCGCATATACAGGAGTCTTGCGATCTGTATAGTAGCGGACAGTGAGCTTAAGACAGAGAATCGCAGATTCAGTTGAGAGACCGGGTTTAAAACCAAATTGCTCATCATTTAAAGATAGATGTTTTCCTAGCCTACGATTAAGCACACTGTCTAAAACTTTAGCCAAGATAGTAGCAAGTAAAATGGGCCTGTAATTATTCTTGTCCGATGCATCTCCAGTTTTATTTTTAACTATAGGGACCACATGAGTCCGCATCAAGGCCTCTGGTAGATAAGTGTGCCTTATACAAAAGGTGAACAGCAAAGCAAGAACTCTAGGTAGGTGGACTCCGGCATGTTGCAGGTGCTCAATGCTCAGCCCGTCATGTCCTGGTGACTTACCCCTTGTCATAGATTTTATTATATCAGCAATTTCTTTAGGTGTAATTCTTTCCTGGGTATTGACACTGCGCGCTACCGGGTGAGACTCTATCTTACAGATTGGAGAATCCACTGTGAAGTGCTGTCTGAAAACGTTTGCAATTTCGCTAGGATCATATGTACCTTCCACGCTGACAGGAAGGCTAGACCTAGGATTCAGCTTGTTTGTCTCTTTCCAGAACTTACAGAAATCTTTTGCTTTATGTTGTGCCGCAATTACATCCATTTTTATTTGATTCTCGTTATTTTGACACCATTTCAATTTATCTTTAAAGATTTTTCTAGTTTTACACATGGTTTGATAATAATAACCCTCTCTGGGTTTACCGTACAGAACCCACATTTGGAAACCAAGTCGAGCATCCCTGTGAGCACCCTGGACATACTTATTCCATCCGGCTATATGTTTGCGTTTTTTTGCCATAGAACTATTCGACGACAGCGCTGCCGCTTCCGATAAAGTAAGTATAATTTCATTATAGAGCTTATCTATAACGTGCCTGTGCTCTATTAAGGTGCACATAGAGTCACAGCAATTGCTTAATTCAACAGGAAAATCTATATCTTTTAATTTTTGCTCACATAACATATTATATGTATATATTTGTTCCAATTCACGCACACCCCATATAACTTTATTTTGACTACTGTTGCGATCAGAAAAAGATGTAGAGATTTTTGAAGATAATACATTTAGATTGCATTCTATTACTAAAGGAAAATGATCTGACCAAAAAATATCGTACATAATTTTAACACTATTAACCGTCTTTTTTCCCGCAGCTGTAGCTAGGCAGTGGTCAAGCCACCGTCTGCACCCAGGATGTATTTCACTTATATATGTATACGTGTCAATAGGCAGTAACTCGGCATCCACGCATGACCAGTTTTGTTCACAGCAAAAGTGCATAAGTTCAGAGAAAAAAACACTCACCGGGATGTGCGTTAAAATCCCCCAGCATAAATACGGATTCTGCGTCACAGCTTTCAATAATTGCATTTACCTCACTCAAGATTTCGGTGAAATCTAACAAATTTTCCGCTGATTGCGTAGGCAAGTATAACGAAAACACAAGCAAGGAACTACCACTAAGCGACACTTTTATTGCAACTATACGATCACTGTTAGATAATATACTAAGTACACCTGGTACTCTCTTCCGAGACTCGTGAACCACTTGACTGACACAAGTCTACATCAAGATCTCAGAGTAAGGAAACCGCCACTACGCTTATCAAGATGCTGAAACTGAGCGAGAAGGAAATAATTAACACGTGTTCGACAAGTTACGTTTGTGACGTAGACTTGTGTCACTCTGGGTTGCGCACGTTAATGTCGCGTAAACTTACCAAAACAAAATAGCCAATATGGCGGCAATGAGGTGTGTCCTGGTGGTGTTCCTGTAGGCGGCCTGCGTCATCACGTCCTCGTGGCAGTGGGGGCAGCGCATGCCGACCGGCTCCGAGCCCACGCGCAGCAGGTCCAGCTCGATGCTCACCGCGCCGGGCTGCTGCACTATGGGCTGGTAGGCATTCATATCCACTGGGAACAAGTTTCTAATCTATTTAAAACTAGCTGTCCCGGCGAACTTCGTATCGCGCCTTACAATTTTATATGGAAAAACTAATTCTTTTTACTAACTTACCCTTCCCTTTCTTTATTTGCTCACCTTTTAAAGCGTCCCTGGACTACTACGAACATTTCGAAACCAAAATCAGCCAAATCGGCCCGTCCGTTCTCGAGTTTTAGCGAGACTTACGAACCACGATTAATTTTTATATCAATATACATAGTATAAAATAAAGTCACTTCCCGCGTCTGTCCGTATGTATGCTTAAATCTTTAAAACTACGCAACGGATTTTGATGCGGTTTTTTTTAATAGATAAAGTGACTCAAGAGGAAGGTTTATAAGTATAATACATGTTCAAAATACCAAAATGTTAAGCGGTACGAAGTTCGCCGGGTCGACTAGTACATTTATATAGTAGAGAGTAGATATATAATATATATTATATTTATAGTAGATAACCCTTACTAAAAACAATTCAGTAGGTATATCACGTTTGCAAATGTGTCACATTACACATTAATCCTTTACTAACACAAAGGTGATGATAAGTCCTAATTGAATAGGTAGTTTTACCTTAACGGTATAATGGAAGATAGGTACTGAATATTGTAATGTGCACTTTATGTGCATATTGAAACCACTCAAAAGTCGTTTAAAAGAACGATTTCAGCTTAAGTTGATAATAAAAACCGTAATTTTGTGGAAGTGCTGTCATCTTTGGAGAAAAGGCTAGGAACGGCGCGTAAGTTTAGGCCTAGGCCTTAAGTTTGAACTGTAAACGCGCAGGTATTGTACTGGTTGCCAAAAACAAAGAGTACTTGTCTGTATGGTACGTACGTAGTACAGTACAGTAACGGTCTAGGATGGCGTACCTAACAGATTTGTCAATGGTCGTGTGCCCTATACTGTAATCCCAAAAGAACAATAGCTATTTTGCAATAAAGAAAAACCGGAAGTGTTACGCCGTCCTGAAACGCCACTGTACGTACGTACTATGCCAAACTTATGTTTTCCATTGCAAATTTTCCTGTTTTCATAGAAAAACCACAGCAAGTACCAAATTTTGATAAACCTACCTATTCTTATTTTCTTTAGCCTTCGCAAATCATTTTTGAGATCAAATATTATTAATGAAAGCCAATAAATCAGGTATACCGAATCTAAAACACTCACACTCATCCTTGTAAGACAGATTTTAAAACTAAGGTAAGTACCTAGATGTAGGGTAAGGAAGTACCTTACTTTAAAATATTTTGGTATCCTTGCAATTTTTACTGTAAAGCTGTTTTTTAAACAAACACAAAATCACACTATAAAGTTTACTTATAAGTCATTTTTACTGAATGTACACATTTAAAAGCAGCGTCTACAAACCGCCCTGAGCCTAAATAAAATGGCTCTAGTTGCACAAAACACTTCAACTTTCGTTTGATAAGGGCCAGTGTATTGTTATCATTGATGTTGTTATCAGTGTATGGTAGGTTACACTACACATTATATGTTATCTTACTATGTACCTACACAGACAGCAATGGTTAACGAAGTCGCTTACAATACTACAATTATTACAAGTCGATCGAATTTAGACCACCGTGTAGTATGTCGCTATATGGTCACTTTTGATAGAATAGAATAAATAGATCCTTTATATTTTTTTATATATAGTCTAGTCTTGACCTATCAACTATTTTTTTAATAATAAAGTTCAATTGAATCTGAGTAAACCTTAGAGTTTGTCATGTTTGTTCTGTATTCTGAGCTCAGATTCTGAGAGGTACTTAAATAGAACCCATAGCACAGATTAGAGAATTGTCCTAGTAAAATAAATGTAATTAGTACTAACGAGCTGTCCCGGCTTACTTCGTTACGCCATAGAATATAAGATACTACTAAAGATTTGGCTCTATAGACTATGCTCCTTTGAATGCCCAGAATGGGCGAATAAAAAAACAAACAACAACAAAAACAAACCACCTGTCAAAATATGTAAACAACGGACAACGGAAGAATATTGTACCGTGGGTTACATTATTTGAGTTTAAGTAAGGATCCCTATTTGTTTGAAAATCTAATATAGCCTATGTCACTCGGGGATAGTGTAGCTTCCTACCAGTGAAAGATTTTTTCAAATCAGTTCAGTATTTCCGGATCCTATTCGTTACAAACAAACAAACAAATCTTTCCTCTTTATAATATTGGTATAGATTATTCAGTTTAATTAGGTGGTACCAGCTTCAGTTTTAAGCGAACGGGAGCTTTTAGGTTGACGTGCAAAGACGTTCCATGTATTTATAGACGTGTACCTATTATATAATATAAGTACTTACCTACCTCCATCCCACCGACTTACTTACTTACCTACTTATTTTTTATTTCAGTAATAAAATACCTACAAAATATAGAGCAGTCTAACTGAATACAAGTGGCGGTCACGGAATGACTTTTAAATATGATAGAGTTCAAAAGTCGGTTGAAAGTTTGTTTGCTGTTTTTAAAACATCCCCAATGGGACGCGTTTGTACATACATATGTCGTGGCCAAATCGTTAAATTGGCCATTTCATGATATGACCGGCCATATTCGTTGGCCAGAGCGTCGAAACCTCAAACGTTTAACGATTTGGCCGACCACGTTTTGCCAAATCGTTATTGTGTAACCTAAAAATTTAAATTCCATTATTTGTAAAAGTTCCCATTACTAAATATAAATAATCTAACTCAGAACACAATAACAAGTAAAAAAAAAAGTTATATAAGTAACTATAATTCGAGTAATGTAATTTAAATACGGTCCTTAAAAAATCGTTCGGAACTTCATGGTTTTTGACGTGGCGTGGCTTTCGTTTAAGATTGGATTGCATAAAACTCACAAATCTTCGAATCAAAACCTAAGTTAGTTGTTCTGTACTTACTTTTATTGTATTTTTCTCACATAAATTAACTTTTTTCATTTTATTATTGTACTTAAACCATAATGGCGCGTCATATCAAATCATACAATACACGCAACAACTGCACCACTAGCGGAGAAATTTTTAACTATTCAACGATATGATCGCTAACGTTTGGCCAAATTTATGAAATAATCATACGATCTCTTGGTCAAATCGTTAAACGTTGAGATTTTAACTATCTGGCTAACGAATATTGGCCATTTCATGAAAAGTTCACATTTCATGAAATGGCCGGCCATATCATGAAATGGCCAATTTGAAGATATGGCCACGACACATACATACGACACGACGCGATTAAAAACTAAGTACTTAGAACACGATTCCAAAGTTACCTCATCATCATCATCATAATTTCCGCCGAAAGACGTCCACTGGACGACTGGACATAGGCCTCCCCCACAGAACGCCACAGCGACCGGTCTTGAGCGACCTTCGTCCAATGTAAGTATTCCCGCAGCCTTCACCAGGTCGTCTGACCACCTTATAGGGGTCTGCCTACTCTGCGTCTTTCGGTTCGTGGTCGCCAATCGAGAACTTTTCGGCCCCAGAGACCATCCCCTGTCATCGAGCTATTGTGCCTCTATTGAATCTCTATTGTATATAGTAAGATTTGATAAATAGGTTTTTTGCATTTTGCGAAAAATTCGTTATACCAACCATCCTTTGACGCTACAGAGAACCAATCAGAATAAGAGTTTACCAGCAGACAATAATCTAGCCAATCAGAGTAAAGGAAGATTTCAAAGTTTTCAAATATAGGGTAAGCAGTACAATGATTGGCCCCTTAAGAAAAGTTTTGACTTTGAACATTTCTATGTGCCGAATAAGGTTCAAAATTGAAAAACTGTTAATGTAGGATGGTAGCTCATTTATCTGAGAATAAGATTAAACCACAGGAATCGTTATTTGCTAGCTTATAAACAACTTTATCAATAAAAATATAAAAATGTAGCGAAAAGTACAGTCATGATTGGCATGACAATCATTGTACTTTTTGGGCACTGGCATGGCCAATCTTTATACTTTCCTAGGCCAATGACTATACTGATCCATTAAATTATTCAATAATGATGCCCAGACAATTTTTTTTTGAGCTCAAAAACTGAAAGGTACCCTTCATATACCTAAAATCGCACTATTATCTCTCGGAAATAAGAATACTAAATAAACAAGACAAAATAAAAAGAAAATAATCAAATTGGTGTATTATATAACTACAAATTTAGTACAATGATTGGCATAGGGAAAAGTATAATGATTGGCATGGCCAATCACACAAAAGTACAATGATTGGCCCTGCCAAAATCTAGTTCCTCTGATTTTATTAAATAAAAAGATTTAGCATTTTAAACGCAATTGTTGATAAGATTTGATTTAATATTTTAATATAAATAATATTAAAAAACAAAAAATACAATGATTGGCATAGATGCCAATCAACTGATACTTCATACTTACCACAGGTACTAATGTTGGCCTACCTATTTTTGAGGTTAATCTTTAGTGTTTTTCACGAATTACCGTAAATAAACCTGAATTGAAGTGTAAAATTATTCTAAAAGTTACGTACTTCTTACGATTTTCATAAGAAAACACACCCTCTGTTGTAGTCCAACACAAAGTATTTTTTTAATCAATTGCTAGCTGTTGCATTTAAAAACTATTAATTTCGTTGTAGAGTGTTTTAAATAAAGAAAAATATAAATATTTTTTCATTTCTGGTATATAAATACAACTCTTAATAAATAGATTTTTCATTGAAGGGGCCAATCATTGGAGGGGGGCCAACATTAGTACTGCTTACCTACTTACTAGGTTTTTTGCAAAAAAAAACTGATATTTTAATGTCAGCATGATTGAAAAAAAGCTGAGAAACAAAGTAATGCTTATATCAAATTATCCGTGTTTTCGCATAATCCCTAGTTTTTTTTGCAAAAAACCTGATTAATAAATCTTACTTCGACATATACAACAAATAACACAACAAACCATAGATAAAGTAGAACGCTGCGCAAACAACAACATTTGATTTATTTATCAATCAAACTACTGGCCAATATTGCCAACACGGAGTTTTTAGAGCTAAAATCAGATCCAAAACTTTTTTTTATTTACACTATACAAAAATATTTTTGTTTTATTTTAAGAAACAAAAAATCTTATTGTAGTGGCGGACACGATCGGCGTAACACTTCCGGTTTTTCTGTATGCTAAATAGCTCTTGTTCTTAGGTAATACAGTCTAGGACTGACGAAACCATAGACAAATCTGTTACGGCCTCCTAGTCCGTGACTGTACATAGGTACTTATTTTATATATTTATTTTATTCTAGCTCATTTACTTGTTTGCTTAATCCAAATGTCAACATTGGCTATGGTGCGTCTATGATTATTCTATGATAGCGTCGTCGTTGTAAATGGTTGGGTATTTTGTATTTTCCAATAATTTTCTAATCGTTTTAGCTGCTAAGAAAGTAGTATCATTGTTACTTCGACTTAGTGACTAATTGACTAGTAAATGAAGTTACTAATTTAGTGCCAGTGGTAAGT
Source organism: Euspilapteryx auroguttella (assembly GCA_951802225.1). Taxonomy (NCBI): domain Eukaryota; kingdom Metazoa; phylum Arthropoda; class Insecta; order Lepidoptera; family Gracillariidae; genus Euspilapteryx; species Euspilapteryx auroguttella. Next base: position 6,903,525 of record OX637643.1, on the reverse strand, counting down.
TCGCAGTGTTAAAACAGTACTTTGGTTGAGAACATAATTATTTTGTCACAAGCGGGAATATTGTAGTTTATAATATCATAGTAAGATGGCGCAAAATAAGGATTAAGGATCAAAATAATTTTGTTTCCATAGCCAAAAATAATTATGTTCTTTAGTGGTCTTTAGCTCCTTGTTACGAAAAAATCTAGCTCTTTTTTTGTTTTTTTTTTTTGATATATCGATCATGGAAATGCCAATTGTCGTAAGGGACAAAGCACGACTTTTCAGGAGAGCCAAAAAACAAAAAAAAAATTACAAATCCTTTTGTAACTTTTGATTGCCTTGATTTACAGCGATCAATGAAAAGAAGACCAGTGCTAATTTTTGAAGATCTTTTCAATTATTTTAGTTTGAATACGCTACAACTAATGGTTTAGAAGATTTTGTCCCTTACGCCCTACCAATTTTAGCAACATTGTCCCTTACGCTGAGCTTTTTTTCATCTTTTTCCCTTACGACCTATACATTATTTTTAACTTTATAAAATAATTGGTTGTAAGTCCCATATGTGTTTTTCCAATGTAGTCGTATGTCTATTATAATATTTAATTTTAAAATTAATATGTAAAATTTGAGGGGCGTAAAGGAATTAAAATACCAACAAGTTTGTTGTTATTAGTACTGATGAAACTAAAAAAAATATTTTATTGTGTCTATAGTGTTAAATGTTATTGTTTGGTTACCCTTGTGAAACAAAATGATAAAATTTCTCAAATAAGAAGTACAAAACATTAAAATAAAAAATGTACATAATTTTTATAAAATAACAAATACCTAGGAATTCCAATAGCGCCCTTGTAAGATTTAAACGAAAATAAGTTATTAATCTTCAATTTCTACAATAAAAATCAACACTTTAAAGAAGATAGATAGGTAGTAATTTGTTTACAGCCCAAGTTTAAAGTTATTTAGATTTTAACACGGTTAAGGAATAAATACTTCAGTTAGACCAATTAAAAAAATCACAAGACTTACATTAAAAAGCTTTTTTGTTATGGTTGGTATGTAACGTAATGTATTGTATGCATGTGTTAAAGATGTAATGTATTGTATTAAAGATTCTCAGCACCCCATCTCCCATGTATATGGCTAAGGCGACTAAAGGAAAAAAACCGAAGCACGGGCAGTAGCGTCCATCGATGATCCTACAACAGCTTAGTACAACAGCCATACTGCGATCTCCAACCTGCCTGCCAAGTGTGACAATTATGACAAACCAACTAGTATGATCATGGCTAAAATTTACGTTTTGGCCTAGTTTGCGCTTTGGTAGCGGTCAGGAAAATGTGGGGCAGGGAGTACGAACTAAAGTTGATCCCGGGCCAACGAAGCTAAAGCAGGAATTGAGTTCGTTACGGTAAAACATTATTGTTGAGGAGGGAGAACCACAATCCCAGGAAGGTTTCGGGTGCATAGTGAACAATTCCCTTCAAAGCATTGTAAATACCGATATTATCACGGCAAGGGTAGCGTGTCTTGTACGTCGATGAATCTAGCAGTATTTACACATATCGATACAGTCCAACGACAAAGTGGAGATTATGTATCCCGTGCTATGCATAGCCCAAAAACTTACGTCACAGTTGACATAGAAGATTCAAATGCGAAACGGTTCCATTCTGATATCAGCGACGGGATAACACCAGATGCGTGGAACATAAGTTTGTTAGTACTGTTCTTCAGGCCATAAAACCATCTGAAGAACATCTAAGCCACCTTTATAAATTGTTCTTGAGAGTCATCAAGAATCGTAGCGCGCGCAGGTTTGACGTCTTCGCCCTTCATACTTACATACATAATCTCACGCCTTTTATTCCCTGAAGGGTTAGGCAGAGGTACCAGCTCAAGAGCCGGACCCACATTTAGCCGAGTTTATGCCCTTCAAATTAGCTGATTCTCGTAAAGGCTACCATGGACCACATACATGCTTTAAGGAAGCTAATATAGAATACGGAAAAGTATAATCTGCCTCTTTGCCTATCATTTGTGAACTATGGGAAAGCCTCTGAAGCTGGGTAGTACTGGGTATATCGAAGTGTTTGTAAAAAAAACGCCACTTTGTCAGCTGGGCTACAGGATCAGAGCTCGAAGGCTGCTGAGGACTGGGTTCAGAAAGGGTTATGTTATATCCCTAAAACTGTTCACCGCAGCCTCTGTGCACTCGAGTATGTCTTTAAGATGTGAAATGAATAGAAATGGTGAGTTCGTCAGTTGTTATCTTTTACTATAGAGTCAAATAATTAAAACCCGCCGTTACGTTAAGATTAAGGAATACAACAAATTTTAAAGCTAGAAATCAATGCAAATTGACATATTTTGACGTCGTACCCACTAGAGATAGTTACATTTTGATGGCTGATTAAATAGATCAACGAATGGGTACTTTTAAAACACTATTTTTAAACAAATTCATACAAAATAATAATTAAAATCTGAGTTTTTAATAAATATAACATTAAGTTACGACCTTCAGCTTTAGATACTGTAACTTTTTTTTACGTCGTAAGGGACATATTGACAAAACCGTATAAAAATCTTCAAGAATATTTTAATTTATTGGCCCTTACGCCAATGTGGAAAAATTAAATGTTCCATAAAGCTTTTTTTTTAATAAATTTCTGAGCTAGGCCCAAAAAAAGTCAGGTCGTAAGGGACATTTTTTGGAAGCTAGAGAGGTTTCAAATATACCATTCGATAGAGCGTGAAAAACTGAGTATAATGGCATCAAAAACGAAATTTCGAAAAATGTCCCTTACGACAATTGGCATTTCCATGATCGATATTATGATCTATGATCTAGCCCTCTTTGATACCTATCCGATAAAACGTAGGTACCTATGCATAACGTATGTAGTGATCAGCGTTGCCAATGTTTGGGGAATTCCCTAAACTGCGGGGAATCCCAAAGCGATTGAGGAATTTGTGAGGAGAGGCACTGTACGGGGAATATGCGGGGAATTTAGCATTTTACCAATTCAAAAAAACTTAAACAACCCAAACATCCATTGATTTAATAAAGTTTAAATGAATTCGCGTACGTAAAAACTTATTTCCCACATTGTGATATATCGTTTTTGAAAGACAGACTTACCGATTTTGTGTATATTTAAGGAACTTGTTTTTTGGCCTTTTACCCCTTAGGGTGTTTCCTCAAGAAGCGATATCGCTCGCTCGATAAAAGTTCGATAGCCAATATGAATCGCTCGTACATCCGAATGATGCAATTCTGTATCGTCGCGATATGTAGCGATGTCCAGTCCCGTATGTAGGCGGGGCTGGGCAGGCCCGTGCCCCGGGCGCCAAGATCAGGGGGGCGCCAAATTCACACTACAGACGAATCAAATCATGTGTTTGATGTGTAAAATCAACGAGCGCTCTCGCGCAGCGAAAGGTTAGCGCTCCATCGCGACGCTATAGCGCCGTCTTTTTGACAATCCTGGGTGACAAAGCATTTGAGTGAGTTCTCAGCGAAATCCATCGAGCCAAAGAATATATTATCCTGGCCCGTTTCTTGGCACTAATGGATGGTCTGACATGACTGTTTTGACATATAAATGCGGAAAAATACATTTTTCCGCATTTATATGCCAGATGATGTCAAAAGAGGTCAAAAGTAACAGAAAAAATCGACAAAAGGTCGGTCATGCTACGGCCGCTGATAGGTGAAATTATACACATAAAAAAGGTAAAATTTAATATAACTGGGCAGGGGGGGCGCCATTTTTCAGTTTTGCCCCGCCTAAAAAAATTGGAGATCCGGGGCTGTATCGAGCGCGCTGTTTGTCAGACGAAAACGTCAACAAAAACACTTTTGGGTACCTACATCCATACATAGAAAAAAAAACCTAAACACAACATAACATATAAATAATTTTTAAAAATATATTTTTACCTTTGCATCGAATAGGCTCAAAACTACTGAACCGATTTGAAAAATTATTTGACTGTTAGGAAGCTACATATTACTTTTTTTTTTAAATGTGCTATACTAGTGCCACTTTGATAAATAATTAATATCTTATAAACCATGGCCGAATTAAAAAATATATGCGTCTTTGACTCCCTAGATAATCTTGGTAATGATCATAGAAATATTATTTTATTTGCCTAAAGTGGCTACTTTAGTTTCATAAAATAATGAAACTAAAGTAGCCACTTTAGGCAATAAACGGTTTATTCCTTATATTATGAACCTGAAAGCTACACAACAGGACCTTAAAAACCTTTTAGCCAAGGAGGCCTTAGGAGTCAAAAACCCATATTTTGACTTTTGCCATGGTTTAGAAAATACACATTTTTTTTCGGAAGTGGCGCTAGTTTCGCACCGTGTAAGCCCTTAAACTAAAAAAAATAACCCTAGGTGTAAAAAAATATTCTTACGTATTTTTTACATCGCGTACGATGCGAATATGTTTGATCTTAGTAATCGAATGTACTAATACGATATGTAAGAATATGTAAAATAAGATAAGATAATGTAAGATAAGATAGGATATGGTAAAATAAGGTAGGTTATGATTATAAAGGCACAGATGTTTTTAAACATCTTGAAAAAATTTTAAAATTGTAATCTGCTCCTCCGTCAATCCAAAACTACATCCAAAATAAACATATTTGTTTACCCGGTAAGTACCTACCACAAAGTTCGAGCAGGAGCAGGCAACTGAATTGCTTATCGATTTTTGCGTATTTGACGTCGCTTGCAGGTCGAATCGATGTCGAGCGCTCGACCTGCCTTCATACTATTCAATCTGTATCGCGCGTCATGTGAATGTACGTGCGATTCGATATCGAGCGGTCGTGTGATCGATATCGTTCGTTCATGAGGACACACACACGATTCTCCATATTATTTGTTAGGACTCGCGACGTTTTCGATATCGCACCGATATCGCCTATCGACGCAATTCTTGGTGATTTTGGGGAATCTGGTAAACAGTCATTGGCAACACTGATTGTAGGACTAGAGTAGGATTTCAGTCAGGTTGTGTTGAGTGTGCGTAATGATATACGCGTTCAATTTTCTTTTTACTAGATGGTATTATGTATAAACAAAAATAATAATAATATCATGATATAGACTGTATCACAGCGGTTGTGTTTTAATTAGGTGCAGGTTTTAATTAAAGTTGTTAATAACTTGTCAAAATGGATGTGGATTTGTTGAGACCAGGCACCGTTCCTTTATCCCCAGACACTATACTATGGTTTGAATTTCTGTTAGATCCTACACTTCTCAAAAAGCATCTTTGTAAGCCGAATCCAGGTTAGTAACATATTTACCTCATTCATGATTTATTGAATCTCTAACATAGTTAATTTAAAATTTAGGATAGAATTAATAATTTATTCATTTTCACTATTCTAGAGCCAACAGCATGCGAACTAATCGTGGAGTTTTTGTCTGTGGAAAGTAAAAATGCAGACTCTAAGCCTACAAGTGAGCATATTGTAGACATAGAAGCTCCTGCCAGCCCTCAAGCCTCAGCACCGACACAGTTGATGCTGCAATTCACCCGCAAGCAACTAGCCCTGAAAGTACTAGCATTGAAAGTTGCTGCATTTCTACATTGGAATTTGGGTATGCCTATTTTACTATACTTAGTTATTTACAGGCTTTATTTGCCTTTCACAATTTATGAATCAAACAAATATAGACCTAAATGTTTAAACATTAGATAAATAAAATAGGTAATAAATTTGAAAACTGTTTTCTTTGTTTTTTCTGTAAAATCTTTCTAGCTAATAGTTATTCCTTGTCCAGGGGGAACTCTCCTACTCAGAATTTATAAATCACTATTATTCATAGGACCACATTATGTAAAAATATGTTCAATATTTAATTGTTTCTAAAAAAAGAATAACTTAATTAAACATTAAATTTTATTATTATTTAGATACATTTGAAACAAAGCTGCCACCACAAATACAACACCAGCTAATGCAAGACCTGGTGTACACAGCCACTGATGGAGTATTTGCAGTGCCACCACAGGTAAGTAATTACTGCATTTCAGAGTTCTACCTTATACACTGTTACTGTTACTGGAGTTTTCAGATCCATGAAATAAATACATGACATTATGATGTGAGATTGATGTGATATTATTATACAATATTTGAAATGAAACTTTATTTCCAGGAAATTCCAACAGAATTACTGCACAGACCTCAAGTTCAGTTTGCTCTGACTTTGTATCACCAGTGGGTGCTTAGGTTTCCTGTAAAGGCTGCACTTTATGCCAAGTCAACCAAAATGCCTTTCATGCACATGTAAGTTACCTACTACATAATCTTAAACCATATTGCGCATATTTTAAATGCGTTTGAGGGTAGGTAATCATTCTACGGGTTAATATAAACCTGTTTCTAAAAAAAAAATGTGTTGCAAGTATCCCATCTTTATATATTGGAATGTGAAAATGAATTTTGCAAAGACAGAATCTACTATCATATATAAAATGTATCATGGTTTGTTAGTCTCGCTACAACTCAAGAAAGGCCAGGCCGATTTTGGTCTTGAAATGTTCATAGTAGTCCATGGAAGGTCTAAAAGGTGAGAAAGTATGGAAAAATGGATGGGAAGTTGGTAAAAACAACAATACAAATTTTCAATATTAAATTGTACGGCGCGATACGAAGTTCGCCGGGACAGCTAGTAATTCAATAAATATAAGCAACCTATGTGGTTTAGGTGGTTGCGACGTCAATTAATTACGGTGATTACCGAAACATGTAAAAAATATGTATTTATTTTAGCCCTGGACTAACCCCTGAAAACGTCTTCAGCCCTATGAATCCGAATTTCGAAAAGATACTTCGATTCTGTGAAGGAAGTCGTATTCAGAGTATAAGGTTCCTAGATGAAATTTTGTCATTTTATGAGCCGTCCAACACTGGGCGACGGGAGTCGCGCAAACTCAAGATTCCCACGTTAGAGACATTCGTCCACCTCACCGAAGACAGCTGCGATACCAAACACAACTGGGATTCCTCTGACGTCGTCATAAGCCAGTACGAGTTTGCGATGCAAATACATTATGATTTATGCTACAACTATTTCTTTTATGGACAACATGATCTGGCGAAAAAACATATTCTGGGTTGCAGAGAAAACTCTAACCTTTTAGAGAAAGAAGTGTCCCTCTACGGATATGGTCCGCACAGAACTACACCTTGGGGAGAATTTTATTATGCTAATGTACTGAAAGAAGATATTTTAGGCTACATTAGAGCTTTGAATTTGGGCTTGGAAGTACTGAACGAGGAACCATCGCTTCTACAAAAGCTTCAAGAGTCTGTAGCCAATCACTACACTGGTATCATAGCAGTGCTTCAAGCAGATAATCTAGCGAGAGAAATCGCTTTAGTGCATCGTCAAATTGTTGAATTAGACATTCAAGGGTCAGCTTCTAGCGGCGCCTTCACGGTCGCGAGAGACCTCTTGGTGCGAGTGGCTGCTCTGAACGCGGTGCGGTACACGCTGGAGGGCGGCATTCCTTCGACCCAACCTGATTTCCTCAACAAATTCAAAACAGTGGGCATCAAATTCTTTGATCATTTATTATGGGCGCTGGCCCCCGTCTTAACTTCTCCTTTATCTGAAGAAGATTGGGAAAATCTACGAACATTTTTCCTGCATTTGGCAACGTCACAGTGTAGAATCCCAATCGAGAAAGTCGATGAATATCTAAAAAAACACGTAGGCGAATCAGCGGAAGTGATCAGACGAAAACTGATCAGCGACGAAGAACTGGAAGTTATCAAGGCTGATATAAAGAGCTATGATGATGAAAGCATGGACATTCCGCAGGAGCTGCTGTCTGAGAGCTGGGATGCGCCAGACTTTGAAACTAAGACAGTACCAGAACTAGAAATGGGCAGGTTGAAGAAGCGTTTGATCGAAGCGTCCACAGCAGATGATGTGAGGATGTGCCTGGTGAAGCTGGCGAAGATGTCGCCCTCGCTGCCGCTGTGGAAGCTGAGCCCGGCGTGGAAGCCGGCGGGTGGGCTGGGCGGCGCGCTGCTGGCGCTGCCGCGGGGCTTCCTGCAGGACTTCGGGTACGTGGTGTCGGGCGCGGCGCGGGCGCGGGCCGAGGGCGGCGCGGCGCGCGCGGCGGCGGCGCTGCTGGCCGCGCTGGAGGGCGAGGCGCGCGGGCAGCTGTCGGCCGCCGCCTCCGACGCCGCGCTCTACCGCCTGGCGCGCCTGCTGGGCTGGGAGCTGCTGCTGCTGCAGGTCAACGTGCTGCTAGCCGAGTGGCCGCACCACCGGCTCAACCTGCCCGCGCTCGCCAACAAGTGCAAGGCTTGCATTGCTGCGGCCAGCTCCGGAGACGGCGTCGTCCCAAGGCCGCAGGTGACTGTTCTGATTCTACAATTTGTATTGAGCCCGCGCGCACTAGCGATTTTTAGCTGGCCGATAGTTGGTCGAACAGAGTAAGTAGTCATATTGGCAGTACGCGCACTTGAGAATAATCTACTCTATATACTAAATCCTCTGACCGATCCAACTATCGGCCGACTAAAATCGCTAGTGCGCGCGGGCTCTTTAAATAACTACACCTACATCACATTTTTATCCTTTAGTTACTTACTATGTCGTGACTTTGAACGTTGTTTTAAGAATGTATGTTGTATTGTAAGGATGTCGCAAGTTGGTGTCGAGAAGTGATACACGACTGTTTCTAATAAATTATGTTTATTGAATGCTTAGCCTAAACCCTACAAGCTAGTGGGTGGTGGGTGGCGTACCACACTACAGTATCACTCACTTCCTTTCGGTATAACCAAATTGACAGTTCTCCGAAGTTTGGTCATAGAATTGATTACCTACTCTCTTACTCAGATAATAGAGGCGTGCTGGGTGTGCATAATGAACGCGTGCGAG
>OX637643.1:6639633-6894399 GCA_951802225.1 Euspilapteryx auroguttella | reverse complement strand
TGTTTTTTATTCCATCCGACGAGAAAATTCACATATAAAAAAGCAGAACCTATTTACCTACCTAATTTTGCTGATTTAATTAGTAAGCATGTTTTGATCCCTCTTTACTTCAATCATTAATTTTAGTAGCAATAATACAATAATGCATCATAATTGCTCAGAGGTCAATAATGAATGTATGTAAATTCATAATTGACCGGCTATAAACCGTATGTGAATAATGAGGACTAGAGAACAGTAATCAAAAAGTCGACTTTTCGATCGAATGGGATAATAGTCTGTTATCATGAATTGCCAAGCAATTCATCCCTATATACTTAGTTAACGACAAAAAAGAGTTTAATAATTATTTGCTAATTATTTTTCAGTTCTCTCAATCTACAAGCAGGGCCAGCAGTCGACGTCGACGAAGCGGACCGCGAGCGGCGTGTCGGGCGCGGGCGCGGGCGCGGGCGCGGGCGCGGGCGCGCGGGACGGCGCGGCGGCGGAGGCGCGCGCGCAGTTCGCCGCCTTGCTGTGCGCGCTGCGCGAGCCGCTGGCCGTGGGCGTCGTGCTGTCTCTGCTGGCGCGCCTCTACAACGTGCTCACGGACGCCGACAGCTGCTCGGAGCTCGTCGCGGAGTACGCCGCGCTGTGGCCGCCCAGCGTGCCCAACGCCAACCACTACAGCGCCAAATATGTGCTCGAGGCGCTCACTGACCTGCTGGAGCGGACTCTCCGGCTCTACCCCTACAACACTTCCTGGTGAGATTATCGCTAAGTCCTTTTAGACATTTGCAAAGAACACTGCTTCCGTACTCCTACAAGACCTGATTTCGTAGTTGCCATGCAAACACTATTTTTTAATTTGAAATAGTAAAATCTATTTTTAACCCCCGAACAAAAAGTTCAGAGAGGGGTGTTATAATTTTAACGTGTGTATCTGTCTGTCTGTCTGTCTGTCGGTCTGTCTGTCTGTCTGTGTATCTGTCTGTGGCATCGTAGAGCCCAAACGGCTAAACCGATTTTCGTTTATTAATTTTTTCATCATAGATAATTTCAGGCCGAGTGTTCTTAGCCATATCTGATGAAGATCTGATCAGCGGTTAGAAGATGATCAGTTCTTGAATAATGGATGAGAGGATCTAACTAGCTTCCTTATGTCCGATCGAGTTGAAATTTGGTACCATGTTACATCTATTATAAAGAAAGTATTTGGTAAAGTAACCATGACCTGATCTGCCGTTTGAAGATGATCAGCTCTTGAATAATGGATGAGAGGATCTAACTAGCTTCCTTATGTCCGATCGAGTTGAAATTTGGTACCATGTTACATCTATTATAAAGAAAGTATTTGGTAAAGTAACCATGACCTGATCTGCCGTTTGAAGATGATCAGCTCTTGAATAATGGATGAGAGCATCTAACTAGCTTCCTTATGACAGATCGAGTTGAAATTTGGTACCATGTTACATGTATGATATTGAAAGTATATTTTAAGGTAGCCATGATCTGATCTGCCGTTTGAAGATGATCAGCTCTTGAATGATGAGAGGATCTAACCACCTTCCATTTATCCTATCAATTAAAAATTTGGTACAGTGTTACTTCAATGATATTGAAAGTATATATGATATGATATTTTTAAGATTATTATAGCTCTAGTTCTAGTTAAGTTGATGAGGGGTCTGACTTGGTCGGGGGTTTTTAAATTTTTAAATTTGAGTTATATCTCGTTTATTTATCAACAAGCCGACCCGGCGAACTTCGTACCGCCTAACCTATTACTAATTTGTGAATGAATTATACTTATAAACCTTCCTCTTGAATCGCACTATCATTTAAAAAAAACCGCATCAAAATCCGTTGCATAGTTTTAAAGATTTAAGCATACAAAGGTCATGTCTAATGTCCATGTTCTGCCTACCCCAGTTATGGTTGGGAACTCGGTTCTCGAAGTTGTCGACGAGTACGTATACCTAGGACAAACCATCCAGTTAGGTAGGTCCAACTTCGAGAAGGAGGTCAATCGCCGAATCCAGCTCGGATGGGCGGCGTTCGGGAAACTACGCAACGTCTTCTCGTCCAATATTCCTCAGTGCCTGAAGACGAAGGTATTTAACCAATGTGTGCTGCCAGTGATGACATACGGTTCTGAAACGTGGTGCTTCACTATAGGGCTTATGAACAGGCTCCGAGTAGCTCTACGAGCCATGGAGCGGGCTATGATCGGGATTTCTCTGCGGGATCGAATCAGAAATGAGGACATACGCAGAGAAACCAGGGTCACCGACATAGCCAAGCGGATAAGCTCGTTGAAGTGGCAATGGGCAGGTCATATAGCCCGCAGAACAGATGGCCGCTGGGGCCGAAAAGTTATCGAGTGGAGACCACGGATCGGCAAGCGCAGCGTAGGGCGTCCACCGACCAGATGGACGGATGATCTGCGCAAGGCTGCGGGTCCACGCTGGATGCAGGCCACCTGCGATCGGTACAGATGGAGAGCCTTGAGGGAGGCCTATGTCCAGCAGTGGACGTCTTACGGCTGAAATGATGATGATGATGATGAAGCATACATAGGGACAGACGCGGGAAGCGACTTTATTTTATACTATGTATTGATATTCAGCATTTACCCCTGCCCCTGTATTACGGCCGCTTTCGCAATATGACCTTAAAATTTCTTAGCAAGATTATCTAGGGAGTCAAAGACGCATTTTTTTATTTCGGTCATGGTTTAGATGATATTAATTATTTATTGGAAGTGGCGCTAGTTTCGCACCGTAAGCCTTGAACGCGCAAACATTACCACACCGCCCCAGGCGTGTACTATTTCAAAGACACGCTGTGTAAGAGCCTATATGCACATCAATTAGTGCGAGTGCGAGTGGTTAGAAGAAAACACCGTGTGGACAGCAAACTACGTGTGCGTGTGACACTACTCGCACTGTGCGAGCAGTGTGTGAGCGTGTGCCCGGTTGTTGGCAGGCTGCGGCTGTACGGCGACGCGGAGGCGGCGGGCGGGCGGCCGGCGGCGGCGCTGCGGCGCTACCTGTGCGCGCTGTGCGCCGGCTCCTGGTACTTCGGCGCGCGCGCGCCCGACGAGGGCGCCGTGGCGCGCCGCGCCGCGCGCTGCTGCCAGGTGCTGCCACTGCCACTACCACTACCACTGCCACTACCACTGCCACTACCACTGCCACTGCCACTACCACTACCACTACCACTACCACTACCACTACCACTGCCACTGCCACTACCACTACCACTACCAATGCCACTACCACTACCACTGCCACTACCACTACCACTGCCACTGCCACTGCCACTACCACTGCCACTACCACTACCACTGCCACTACCACTGCCACTGCCACTACCACTACCACTGCCACTACCACTGCCACTACCACTACCACTACCACTGCCACTGCCACTACCACTACCACTGCCACTACCACTACCACTGCCACTGCCACTGCCACTGCCACTGCCACTGCCACTGCCACTGCCACTGCCACTGCCACTGCCACTACCACTGCCACTACCACTGCCACTGCCACTGCCACTGCCACTACCACTGCCACTACTACTGCCACTACCACTGCCACTACTACTGCCACTACCACTGCCACTACCACTGCCACTACCACTGCCACTACCACTGCCACTACCACTGCCACTACCACTGCCACTGCCACTACCACTGCCACTACCACTGCCACTACCACTGCCACTGCCACTGCCACTGCCATTACCACTGCCACTACCACTGCCACTGCCACTACCACTACCTCATCCGAGTACACAGTACACCTTGATAGAATCTACGCTGCACCCTGATCCGAAAAACGCGTTCCTTGTGCTATACTAGGCACGACCAGAGCATAATTTCATGGTGTCAACCTAAATTGCTATTGCAACGACCAATGCTATTGAATTGCTTGCAATTTTAGAGAAATTTTGCGCTTAAAACATATTGTTTTATTTCTACCTCATGTGTAACTTACTTTTTATATACTATCTATCCCTGTTATTCATAGAAAGTTAAATCATTTTAGTTATTTGACGTATGTCAATTAAGACCAGATGTCACGTATTTACCATACAACAAACTAGAGAAGTAGACCTCCAGTAAAGCTACTTAAAATCTACTGTATCTTTATGAATAATACGGTATGTCTACAGGATGTGAAATGACACGTACGTCAAAATCTTCATCTAAGTACTAAGTATTTTTCTTCTCGTGATAGTGATGGCCAACAAGAACAGCCTCTTAGTTTCTTTAGATATTAATAACATAAAATTTCTTTTGACAGGCTATAGGAGCGCCCACGCAGGCCGTGGCGCTGTGCCAGCTGCCCGACGAGCCAGATTACGCCACCGCCTTCAAGTGCCTCGCTGAGAAGGTAAGTAAAGGTAGCTGACTGATAGAATTAACTGAGACCAGACAGGGCGCGTAGGAGCTCTTCTATGGTGCTTCAACTTTCGAATATTGAGGTGATGTGATGACGTTACAGAGCGGCAACGCAGCGGACGCGATGGACGCGTACTACGGCTGCCTGTGGGACGGCACGCTGCTGGAGACGGCGACGGCGCTGCACGCGCGGCGCGGGGAGGGCGGGCGGCGCGCGCGGGCCGTGGCGGCCGCCGGCGCGCTCGAGCTCAACGCCAACAACAGCGAGGACATCCAGCGCGAGGCCGCCGCGCTGCGCCGCGCCCGCCTGCTGCGCGCGCTCACCGCGCAGTACGTGGCCTAGTCCGTGCCGCCGGCGCGCTCGAGCTCCACGCCAACAACAGCGAGGACATCCAGCGCGAGGCCGCCGCGCTGCGCCGCGCCCGCCTGCTGCGCGCGCTCACCGCGCAGTACGTGGCCTAGTCCGTGCCGCCGGCGCGCTCGAGCTCCACGCCAACAACAGCGAGGACATCCAGCGCGAGGCCGCCGCGCTGCGCCGCGCCCGCCTGCTGCGCGCGCTCACCGCGCAGTACGTGGCCTAGTCCGTGCCGCCGGCGCGCTCGAGCTCCACGCCAACAACAGCGAGGACATCCAGCGCGAGGCCGCCGCGCTGCGCCGCGCCCGCCTGCTGCGCGCGCTCACCGCGCAGTACGTGGCCTAGTCCGTGCCGCCGGCGCGCTCGAGCTCCACGCCAACAACAGCGAGGACATCCAGCGCGAGGCCGCCGCGCTGCGCCGCGCCCGCCTGCTGCGCGCGCTCACCGCGCAGTACGTGGCCTAGTCCGTGCCGCCGGCGCGCTCGAGCTCCACGCCAACAACAGCGAGGACATCCAGCGCGAGGCCGCCGCGCTGCGCCGCGCCCGCCTGCTGCGCGCGCTCACCGCGCAGTACGTGGCCTAGTCCGTGCCGCCGGCGCGCTCGAGCTCCACGCCAACAACAGCGAGGACATCCAGCGCGAGGCCGCCGCGCTGCGCCGCGCCCGCCTGCTGCGCGCGCTCACCGCGCAGTACGTGGCCTAGTCCGTGCCGCCGGCGCGCTCGAGCTCAACGCCAACAACAGCGAGGACAAGATTATCGTTTTAAGTATGATATTTTATTGCAAGTTTGTAATTTAAACTGTTACCTTTTTTATTTATTTATTTTGTAGTGTGGTACATCACCCACCACCCACTAGCTTGCAAGATTTAGGTTAAGAATTCAATAAACATTATTAATCAAGAACAGTCGTGTATCACTTCTCTACACCAACTTGTCACATCCTTACATTGCGACCCTGCCAGCCGGCCTGCCACATCAGTGGCAGCGCCGGTCGGCCTGAATTTTAGAAGAGAAGTGCATTTATATGAGGAGAAGTAACAGTGAAAATTAAGTGATAAAGACACAGTGAAAATAAAGTGGAAAAGGACACAAATAATGTAGTTTTTAGAATCATATAGTTCCGGCAATATGTATTTTTGCCTTGCAAAAAGGTGGAGTAGAAACGGTTTTGACATATGTTGTTAGGGTATGGGGGGCTAATAAAAATCCAAGCTCTCGACCTCCGGCAGAGCAGGCGCGAGCCGCCATCTTGAATTGAATGTGTCAAAATTAGGTTCGAATAATATCTCACCAGATGACTGTGTGTCAAAAGTGTCTAGGGAAAGTTTAAGGAAGACAAAATTCTTTACATTCTATACTACAAGTTTATTTTGTAAGTCTTAAAGGTAAAAAATTACAAGCACTTTAATTTTTTTTTACAAAAATATGAAATTTCTTTAAATTGTTCAAAATCAAATAATTTCAAATTATTTGATTTTGAATTATTGAATTGAAAGAATTTGATTTTCGATTATTTTCAGTTTTGTAAAAAATAATATTTAAGGAGCTTGTAACTTTTTACCTATAAGACTTAGAGAATAAACATTTATGTACAGATTGTAAAGATTTTTTTCTTCTTTATACTTACTTCCTCTAGACACTTTTGTCACACAGTCAACTGTTGAGACATTATTCCTCAGAGTAAGGAAACCGCCGCCGCTACATTATTCGAAAAAAACCTAATTTTGACACATTTAATTCAAGATGGCGGCTCGCGCCTGCTCTCCCGGAGGTCGAAAACTTGGATTTTTATTAGCCCCCCATACCTTAACAATATATGCCAAAACCGTTTATACTCCACCTTTTGCAAGGCAATGGCTTATGGCTTCACCCCACGTACTGGACTAATAGTGATGAAGGTGAAAACCATGGAAAGAGGGCAGAAAGTCAAGGAGCGTGAAGGTCATATAGCAGAAAGGCTAAGGAGATGGACTAGGAAAAGAAAAGTGAAACGATCGAAGAGACGATAAAAGATGGAGTGGTGTTTTATTTGGTGAACTGTAAGGTTTGTGACTTTATAAAAACGTTGTGTAATGTGAAAGTGATGTAATTTCGGACTATTTAATTATGTAGGTGCCGCAAAAAGTATTCAAAAAAAAAAAACAAACTGAACAAGGGTCTCCCGGGTCCACTCCTCAGCCAAGGAAACAACTGGATTTCTTCACACACTATTTATTATAGGCGAATACTACCCATGGAAATGGACAACGAAATAAAAAACACTTCAACCATATATATAATAGCTGCAAGACAAAGCTAGCGCGATGTAGGCCACAAAAGCGCCATCTTGTGAGAAATTACAAAAACCATAAAACTATAGCTAAATCACTCTTGAACATTCCGCCCACCAAGGCATTAGTTTTCATACTAATGCATTAAGGGGCTAAAATTGGGAAAACGGCGAGAGGAGTGTTCGTATATACGACTTTAATAACACTTAAAAATAATACAGAAAGCTATTTTTTTTTTCGTAGCTTCTCAAAAGACTGAACTACAATTATAGTAGGTTTTCAAATAAAAAAAACTAAAGGGTTTTCTTATAAAAAAATCGTAAAGTTAATCAAAAACTGCAAAAACAGCTTTTGCTGTTAACGATTGTTTACTAGTTTAAAAGTAAGTTGAAGCAAAACAAAAATTGTACCATAAACTAGAAAGTCTGTTCAACTTTTATATTGTAATTACAAAAATATACATGTCCATTTTCATCTAGTTTTAATTGCTAAAACTTTACTAAAATTTCGGCGGAAATTCTCCATACTAAATTGTATGGAGGGATACAACGGCCGAGCGGCCGATTCGATAAGCAGAAACGGGCGCCAGTACGCCTCCGGTCTTGAGGCGGAGCGTACGTCATTCGTGCTTTGGCGCGCTATTACAAGACTATTTATTATTGTTTGCGCGAGGTTTGCGCAATGAATGAGAATTCTTTTTTAGTTTGGAAAAAGTAAGTACATTTTATTATTATTATATTAATAAATTTGAGCAATAGTAGACGTAAGTTTCTGTGATTTTTTAATATCAAATAAGTATCCCTACAAATTTATATTCTGAGGGGAAAAAAAAAGCACTTATTTTTACTCATTTTAAAAACGATATCTACATAGTACAGCTCTTAAAAATATATTTTTATATTGGGTTGTTTTCTATATCTTTCTTTTTTAAATGCAAAGCAATAAACTTTTCATTATTTTTATTTATTTTACGATTTGATATGTAGGGGTCATTGACCTTAGTAGGATTACCCACACGTCACAGTGTGTATGTACCTATCAGGAAAAATAAAAACGTAGTGCTTCTATTACTCTATCGTACACCTATATAGTAATTAGTTTTTTCGCTACCTACTTTACACAATGAAACTACAATAGGTATGGACGTAGGTAGGCAATGTTTGGTTGCATAAGGGTTTCGTATGAAAAACAACTTTTAGGGGATATCTCTCAAACAAGAACAAATTTAGGTGTAAGGTACTATAAACTATAGTAATAATAACTTATTATGCAATATGCAAGCCCGACCTGACATACGCGATCCTTTATCGTTGCTCGAAATTCAACACCTCGAAAAAGGTTTTTGCACATATTTATAAAAATAATATATTGAACTTCAATTTATTTGAAAAAGTTACTTTCTTTAAAAAAATTAGAGGTGGATTTAACAGAGTTCTAAATATCAATGTTATTTATTTTATTATAAAATTATATAAATAACTGCTTGCCAGTTGTGTTAAAAAAACAACCCAGTAAGATTAAAGTTAAGCTCGGAAAGTAACTTTTTATTCTATTTATAAAAAATGCAAGAATAGGTAAAAGGAAATGAATGTCTTTCTATGCTGCAAAAAAAGTTAAATATCCAAGAATGTTCTATGTACTGTTGGTTTGTCTAATAAATAATAATAAATCAGCTAAACGTTCTAAGTCGTTCTCAAGTTTAAGCGAGATAAACAAACCACGATTGATTTTTAAATATAAACTAGTCGACTCGGCGAACTTCGTACCGCCTAACCTATTACAATGTTATGCGTGTATTATACATTATAAACTTTCCTCTTGGACAGATGCGGGAAGCAACTTTATTTTATACTATGTACTAGAGGCTGCCCCGCGGTTTCACCCGCGCAGATTTCTCATAAACACAAAATTCCTGTTTGTTCCCGTTCCCGTGGGAATTTCGGGAAATCCCTTCTTAGTGCTCACCTACACTCCCTAAGGAACCTACATGCAAAATTTCAGCACGCTACGCCCAGTAGTTTCGGCTCTGCGTTGTCTGTCAGTCAGTCAGTCAGTCAGTAACGGAAGAGTTTTATATATATTATTTGAAGATGGTCTGTTATTTTGACCATCAAACTCTATCTATAGTCTTTTTTTTATCCAATTTTTTTTTTTTATTACAACAAGAAACCTTTTTGGCGGGAAACATTTTTCATAGTCAAAGAAGTCTAAAGAAAATCAATCAATGTGGCAGACAGACGTTTGTTTTATTAAAAGGTTTAATATACCTAAATTTTTGAATAATATAATGTACCTATTTAAAATTAATTCGAACAATAAATGTTCGTTATATTGAAATAGGTATTTTAATCTGTATGTGTGTATGTACTATGTATGTTTGTCCGCGATTCTTTCACGTTTGGCTGAACCAATATTGATGCCGTTTTCAGAGTAGTATTTGCTACATTCAGGACCGGGTTTAAGTGTTTAAACAAACTTTGAAAAAAGGCAGTTCTCAGTGTATGTATGTGTCAGTTTATTGAGCCGTGTGCCTTTAAAAAGAAAAAAGTATCATATTGTCACTCGTTAGCATTAATTGCGAGACTCTTAATGTCATACCTACGTAATTACATTTATTTTTATCACAAACAGTAAATTATTGCAAGTAATTATTTTATATTAATTATTAGCAACGAGTTTTCAGATGCAAGTTCCATATCTCCTTTTCAAAGATTCAGCTATCTTCTAACATAATAATGACAGGTATAAAGATAAACATACAACCAGTACTTAGGGACACGTAAAAAGTATCGATACTTTGCGGTATCGAGTACATTTCCATTCCTATCCTTACTTTGTACTCAATACTGTGCTTACGATACTTTTAATCAATGAGTACATACATTTTGGCAGGTATGGCATCATATCGAATGAACTGAAATGAATTCCCATATAAAACTAGCGACAATAAAGGTTCTGCAAACGATCAAATTTGTTTGACAAACACGTTTTCATATAATATTGTTTGACAAACTTCAAACACATCTTTTTTATATTACCCCACGATTAATTTTTTTGACATACGTAAAATTTTACAAAAAAAACTAAGTTAAACGGACACTTACACGGCTTCCGGCTATTTTTCATCGTTAAAGGAAAGCCAACTTGTTTTATTTTTTGAAGAACTTTCTTTTATTGTATTAAACTTGTGTGCCTAGCCTAAGTAAGAACTGGCCCTAAGAAAAGTGCTTCGGGGTATCGATACTTTTGTTTCTTGTTTTTTTTTTAACAACTTTTCCAATTATTGTATTAAATTTGTGTGCCTACCAAACGTAAGAAAAGTAAGTACTATAGGACCTCAGAGAAGTACACGATAGATACATTGAAGAATTGATACTTTTGTTTTGATACTACTCATTATGAGTACAGTATCGATACTTTCTATTCTTTACCATATATTATATGAAATAGTTTTAGGTTTTGTAACAGTTTTTTTAGCGTATTTATTGCTAGTGCTACCTGCACATAACACAAATAAATTTCGTGGATAATTTAATGAGTGGCTTTCAATTTGACATATAAAAAAAATAAGTTTTATTACACCGCTATGGTATGGCGCTTTGCAAAAGTCAACAGGTCAAGTTGAAATGAATCATTAAAAGAAAAAAAGAAAATTGAAACTCGTCACGCGTCAGTCAGATAGTTATTTTTGTTTTAAACTTTTTAAGTTAATTTGAACTGATTTGAATTACTATCCTATGTCTTTTACTTTAGACAACGCAATCTACGGGCGTATTATGAGACTTATTTTTGCTTTTTAATGACACAATGAAAACCCCTCATTAATTCATATTTGTTTTTTACAGAAATCAGAATCTTCCATCCCCCCGCTGATAAGAATTTATCACACCTTTATGAGGCATACTGCAGTTTATAATGTAAAACTGGAGTAGACGAGTGGAGTCGTCATGTCATTACGATAAATTTGAAATCTTTTGTAATTTAGGGGATATTGTTATTATATTTTATTGTAGTTAAAATTTTAAATTAATAAAATATTTACGTGTGAGTACTTAAATGAAATATATTTACCTATGTTGAGAAATTCAGTCCTTTAACAAATAAAAAAAAACCTAAAAGCTGAATATATTAAAATCACTCTCAAAGCCTAAAAATCAAGTAAAATCGACAATTTTTTATTTGTGGCAATAATTGTTTTCTATCTTATACCAGTTATAATTAATTAAAAATATACAAAAAAAATATAATATTGAAATGCGACTTTAATTTTTACCTTTAATGTAATCAAAAAGTCATAACCAACTTTTTGTATTTTTGCAGTGTTGAACTCTGACCGACGATCTTTTTTAACCGACTTCATTAGTTAAAATAAACATACTTTACCTTTTATTCAGTAAATAATAAGTAGGTAAGATATTTAGTTAGATAGTTAAAGTTCTAAACATTTTTTTAATGTTTCTAATAAAGTATGTTTAAGTACTCAACAATAAACAATTTGTACTAAAATAAAACCTATTAGGCAGTAAAAAAATTATATAACATCGATAAATCATATTATTTCGTAATCACAATTCAATAAACCCATAAATCATAGTAACGATACACCCAAGTTAATTCGCGCGAAAAATCAGATTTAAATATTGCGCCAAGAAATGTTCGCAACTCGGCCGCGTAACATTTAGCGCTAGGGTCGCGCGAAATCGGCGTTCAAATAAAAGAGGCCTCAGCCTTAAACGAACACATAAACTTAAAAGAAAACCTTAAATTTTAGCAAAACACTACAAAAACAACATAAATCCCTTTTTTAAGACAATAATAATTTACCGCCCACTGTGAAGCAATGTTTACAAATTATGTACTAACTACTTAACTCTAAATAACATAATATTATTTTCTAAAAACAAATTACTGTACTGCACACTAATTGTGTACAGGCAAAATACTTAACTTAGAAATGGGCCTCTTAATTAAACCGTTTTTACATTTCAACGTTACTACTCGGGTAACATTATCATTTCCAGTGTGTTTCTCAACCACCCTGCCAAGTAACCATTTTGCTGGAGGTAAGTTGTCCTCTTTTACTAAAGCTACATCTCCCACTTTAGGTTCAGGAATTTGCTTAGACCATTTATACCGGTGCATAAATTGATCAAGGTACTCTCGGGACCATTTTCGCCATATTTGTTGTAACATCCTTTGACAAAGCTGCCACCTTTGCAAAGGACTGATTGTAACTTGTTCAAAGTTACGATCAGGAGGTAAAACTAGTGGTTGTCCTACCAAGAAATGGCCCGGTGACAGAGGCATTGCCTCGCCTTCCGATGGGATGCACGATATTGGACGTGAGTTCAGGCAAGCCTCTATTTGTGATAAGATGGTGGTTAACTCCTCGAACGTAAGAGTAGAATTTCCTATTACCCTAACCATGTGATATTTAATGGACTTTACGCCCGCTTCCCACAATCCACCGAAATTCGGTGAATGAGGCGGGATAAAGTGCCATTTTGTTCCGTTATTTTCCAGATATTCAGCAACATCCTTTACTAGAGCTGACTCCACTTTAAAAAGTGCCTTAAGTTCCTTAGCCGCTCCAGTAAAGTTTGTTCCATTGTCTGACCAAAGATCTGCACATTGACCTCGTCTTGCTATAAATCTTTTGAAAGCAGCTAAAAATCCAGTCGATGTCAAATCACTAACGAGTTCAATGTGTACTGCCCGGGTCACCATACACACAAACAAGCAGATATACCCCTTAAACGCATGATGACCTCTTCCTTTTGCAGACCTAACCATGATAGGCCCAGCATAATCCACACCACTGTTAAGAAATGGTTTGGCTGGATTAGCTCTTGCAGGTGGTAACTGCCCCATTAATGGCGTTTTAGCTCTTGCTTTGCTTTTTGCACACACAACGCATTTTCCGACAAAAGATTTTACCGTATTCTTACTGCCGACCAACCAGTATTTCCGTCTTAAGTAAAAGAGTGTTGCTTGGTTGCCTCCGTGGAGAGTCTTTTCGTGCGCATCAGCCACAAGCAAATTTGTCATATGTGACTTTTTCGGGATCAGAATAGGATGCTTTTTGTTTAACTCAATTTCTGCTTCTTCTAATCTTCCTCCCACTCTGATTATGTTATTTTCGTCCACGTAGCAATTCAAAGATTTGAACTCTTTGTCTAAGTTGTTTCTATCGAAATTCTCTGCTTGACACTTTCTGATAACTATGTTCAACGACTCTTCCAATTCTTCCTTTGTTAGATAAACCTTTCTCTTTTCCTTTGCTTTTAAGAATCTTCGGCTATATGCCATTACTCGTATTAACTTTCTCAGACTCGAAAACTTCCACCACGTCTCGTTTTCATCTGCCACTGTAGTTGTATGGACTTTAACCTTTACCAACCTTTCTTCTAGTTTTATGTTATTTATCCTTTGTTCAGGATATTCAATTTCCTTTTTTTCCAACCATGCCGGACCTTTGTACCACAATTCCAAACCCAAGAATTCTGTCGGACTAATTCCACGTGAAGCACAGTCCGCTGGATTATCCTTAGATTTGACATGTGACCACTGGTTGCGATTCACAATTGTCAATATCTCTGCCACGCGATTTCCTATAAACGTTTTCCATCTGCTGGGGTGACTACTCAACCAAGCGAGGACTACCTCTGAGTCCGTCCACGCGTGTACCCTTTGTATAGGTATTTTTAATACCTCCGCAACCTCTGCAAGCAGCTTCACCACCATGACCGCTGCACATAACTCAAGTCTCGGAATCGACACTTGCTTTATCGGCGCTACTTTAGTTTTTGCGGTGACGAGATGAACGGAGACTGATCCCTTTGCTCCCACGGTCCTGATAAAAACAACCCCTGCGTACGCTGTTTCCGAAGCGTCGCTGAATCCGTGCAGCTCGATCAGTGTATCATCTTCCTTCCTATTCATCCATCTTGGTAAATTAAAGTTGGTAAGTTTATTCAACTCCTTATGGTAATGTGTCCATTCTTGCAGAAGATTTTGTGGTAATTTTTCATCCCAGTCAATTCCCGAAAGCCAAAGTTTTTGTATAAATACCTTTGCTTGAATTATGATTGGTGATATCCAGCCTAGTGGATCGAATAAACTTGCAATGGCGGATATTACTTTCCTTTTTGTTACAGGTTCATCGATGGGTGCCAGATTCACCTCATATTCAAATGCGTCGCGTCGTCGGTTCCAGGTAAGTCCTAATGTTTTTATTGTTTCATCAAATTTTAGTTGTAAGCTTTCTTTCAGGTTTTCTTCCTTATTTACTTCATCTGTTAGCCTTTCCATTAATTCATCACTACTACTTGACCACTTTTGTAATTTGAATCCTGCTTTGAGCAATAACTCGTTTATCTCTCTGTATATTTGTTCCCCTTCTTCTACCGTCTGACAGCCAGAAATCAGATCATCCATATAGAAGTCATTTAATATTCTTTTTCTTGCCTCCGGAAAAACCTCTCCCGCATCATGAGCTGTTTGCTGAAGTGCCCGAACAGCTAAGAAAGGAGCCGCTGCAGTGCCAAAGGTAACCCGCAACATCCTGAAGTCCTTTATCTTATCAGATTTATCTCTCCAGAGTAGCCGTTGGTAGTCCACATCTTCTTTAGCCACCAAAATCTGCAAATACATCTTCTGGATATCCGCAATCAGACTAATTGGGTATTCTCGCCAGCGCATCAGTAAGTGGCGTAAGTCACCTTGTAAGGTTGGCCCAATCATCAGATCATCATTCAACGAAACCCCGTTTTTATATTTGCAGGACGCGTCGAATACGACTCGCGTTTTTGTCGTTTCTTTATCCTCGCGAATCACCGCGTGATGTGGTAAGTACACCGCTGGTAAGTTGATATCTTCTTCTGGCACTAGCTCCATGTGATTATTTGCTAAATACTCATCCATTGCTTTTGTATATTGTTTCTTTGCTTCCAGGTTTTTATTTAGCTTACTTTCCAATCCTTTAAATCTCCTTTCTGCTATGACCCTTGATTCTCCTTCTCTACATTTTGGTTCCTCATCCCGAAAAGGAAGTTTCACTATGTATCTACCATCGTCGCCTTTGGTGGTAGTCCTGTCAAATATTTCATCACATCGACTTTCTTCCTCAGTTTTTATTTTCCGTGTTTGAGTATCCGACTCAATTTCCCAAAACCTTTTTAATAAATCCTCCGTTTGTAGTGTCACATGCATAACCACTGGACAACTGGAAGTCGTTTGCTCCACAGAACCAGACAAGATCCACCCTAAAGTGGTGCATTGTGCAATGGGTGACCCCGATGGCCCCCTTTTAACCCCCTCTTGTATCACCTGGCTGTAGACTTCCCCACCTAACAGGATATCTATCTTGTTAGGTGTGTGATACTCTGGATCTGCAAGACTCAGGGTATGTAGCTCCTCCCAGTCATCCATCACGACTTTTCTTGTTGGTAAGAAGGTCGTTATTGATGGCAACACGAATGCCTCAATTTCCATGTTAAATAGTGGATTCGACAAAGACTTAACTTTAAATCTCACCATTGATTTTGAGGTCATTTCTTTTTGTTCTCCGATCCCTGAAATATAACCTTGAATTGGGATCCGCTTTAAATCCAAATATTGAACCGTTGATTCCGTTATGAAAGATGCTTGTGCACCTTGATCCAACAATGATCTCAAAACCCGGTAGTCGCCTGTTTTTGACTCAGCTGCTACTAGAGCTGTGGCTAATAATACTTCCCGACTTCCCCCCCCTGTCGACAAACATGCGACTACATTTGTTGGATCCCCACTATTTACCGCCGTATTTGATCCATCTCCTACGCCTACTCCTTCTACCCCTGATGTGAAATCCTGTGTTCCTGAACTACCCGCTGAATATTTCCCGGGAGCACTTTTTGAATGAAGTAACGAATGGTGGCGTCTTGAACACACCCGACAAGAATCTGAAATTCGGCAATACCTGACAGAGTGGTTTGAACCGAGACAATTAAAACACACACCATTTCCTTGCACAAAATTGCGCCGATTTTCTACAGTTTCCGTATGAAAATCTTTACATAATGGTAACGTATGCCCTGTATCCCCACAAAACTTACAGCCATCATTTGTGACATGTAGTACCCTTGGCTTATACAAATTTGCGTTACTGGTATTGATTGTACGAGCCGATTTAAATTCAATATTTTCTAGTGCCCTAAAACGACTCTCTAAAAACCTCTTGAATTCTGAAAAGGTTGGCAGATCTTCTGACTCACTTTCACAAATTTTAATCTCCCATTGCTTTCGTGTTTCCGCGTCCAGTTTAACAGATACAATATGAATTACCAAAATATCCCATGATTCAGTATTCACGCCGATCCCCTTTAATGATAACAAGCAATCAGAAGTTGTATCCAGCAACTCCTTGAGTGCCCCAGCCGACTCGCCCATCGCATGCCGCTGACTGAACAACCTTTTCAGAATCAAATTCGACAAGTAGCGTTTGTTACTATATCTTTTTTCCAAAACCTCCCAACCATAAGCGTAATTTTGCTCTGAAATCGGTATATGACGAAGTAATTGTTCCGCTTCTCCTACCAGATGAGCTTTTAGATGTTGGAACTTCTGCACATCATCCAATCGCGAGTTTTTGTGGACCAATGAAGTAAATAAATCCCGAAAAGTGGTCCATTCTAAATAATTCCCTGAAAACTTCGGCATTGGAACCTCTCTCAACCTGGTGAGTGATTCAGAACAACCTGACGCTGATGGCTGTGTTGGGGGTAGTGGCTGCGCCTTTTTAAATTCCAGCAAAGCAGTTTTTAATAAACTCTTATATGCAAGATAAACTTCCTCTGTATCGTTAAATATATCCTTAGTGACATAAACCGATTCCGTTAACATCTTTACCTCCACCAATTTTACAATTTCCTTATCATTTGCCCTAAAATCTGCCCAACATTGTTCCAAATTCTCCAATCGTGCCTCAACATAGGACACCGTTAAACGATCCTTTGGAGACTTTTTATAATTTGATTTACCTCTTTCTATCTTCTCTTTCAAATCTACTTGTTGGCGCAAAAAGACATCCATTTTACCGCTTTAAATCGCTTACAGAACACTCAAGAAAATTTAAACAATTTTTTTTTTTTTAACTTTTTCTAAGTCCGAAATTTCGCAAATTATTCTAAGTCTTTGAACCGTTTACAGTCTATACAAAATCGGGCATAGGTTCCCCGTGTCTTCACTTTTTCACTAATTTTTCTAAGTCTAAATTTACTCTTGAAATCTTCTAAGTTCTTTTTTACTGACTGAAGGTCCAACCAAAATTCACTGCACTGATTCAATTTTGACTGAAGGTCCAACTTTAAAACTTTGAGGGTACTAACAATTTCACTTGTCACTTTTGACACCTGTCACCTTAGCGGCTGTCTCCTGACAGCTTGCCTTGCCGTCTGCAGCCGCTCCCCTCCACCGCACCGCGCCTCACCCTCTGGACTCCTGGGTTGGCTCCCGTGGCTCCCCTCCTCCGGTCGCAGTCGGGCTTCTGCGGCTGCGGGATGATGTTTCCCCTTGAACCACCTGATACTGGCCTGTAGGCTTGGGTAACTCCGGACAAGAAGACTTAAATGAGCTAGATCCTCTCCCGGATCATAAAATCTGAATCACTCCACAGTTTTCTTATCGAGCCGGATCCCAAATAAGTCCGGAGCGAGAGCTCGGCTCGGACGAACTCGCACGTCACGTCGTCTCAGACTTCTGAGGAAGACTGGGATGGGATGGGAATAAGAATAAGATTAGGATCGTTCGGATACTGCGCTCGCGCTCGCTCGGCCCGGCGGCGGGGGCCCGGTCGACGATTCGGTCACGCCCACTGTCAATGTTCGCGCGGCGGGCTGAGATTAGACGCGGACGGATCCAGATTTGATGACTCGCGCGAAGTGCTTGGAGCGTATGGGAATCGGAATAAGAAAGGGGACCCGGCTCGATAAGATGAGTAGAATCCCAGAGCGGATCCGGACAAGATAAGTCCAATCCCTCTCCGGAGCTGGGAGTACCCAAGTCTACTGGCCTGCTGCAGCGGCCAAGGCTGATCCGGCTCGAAGGACCAATGAACAAGGGTCTCCCGGGTCCACTCCTCAGCCAAGGAAACAACTGGATTTCTTCACACACTATTTATTATAGGCGAATACTACCCATGGAAATGGACAACGAAATAAAAAACACTTCAACCATATATATAATAGCTGCAAGACAAAGCTAGCGCGATGTAGGCCACAAAAGCGCCATCTTGTGAGAAATTACAAAAACCATAAAACTATAGCTAAATCACTCTTGAACACAAACATCTATAGGTAATCGCAGTAATAAACTTGTTTCAATTAATTTTGGATTGTTTAGCTTATTGTTAAGAAATTTATATTTTTACTGGCTGTTCATTCAGTTAGTAACAGTACCTATTTAGATTGAGCGTCTCAGGTCGCGAGCAATAATTTCATGTCAGCGTTTTTGGAGCGATGTTTTCAACACATTGCACACTTTTAGACACTTTATAATTTGCAGTGAATGAAATTTAACACCGTACAATTTACAATACATTATACCCATTGATTTTTTTATGTTTATCAGCAGTATTTTATTAGTTTATCGTCAGTGCATAACATAGTCATCCAAGTACACCAATGTACAAGGGAGGTATTTCAAATCCTACTCTGATCATGACGATGAACGAGATTCATTTCGTGAAGAGGCTGGACATGCATGAAAATGTTAAATGAGGATGCCTGTTATAGTATGATAATAACAATGAGTTATATTTTTTTACTTGTACCTTGCTTAAATAAATAATAATAAAAATGAATAATCGAAGAAAAATGGGGGCCCCATGAATCCCCCAAATCGGTTTAGTAGTTTTCTAAGGAAAGCGAGACAGACAGAGTTAATTTCGCATTTATAATATTAGGTGATATTAGTAAGTAGATAGGGTAAAATAAAATAAAACTTTTTATCAAAAAATAAAACCGCCGAAAAAAAAACTGAAAAGCATAAAATAATAATCGAATTAAGTACTTACTAAGTTCTTAAAGTAATGTAGGGTATACCAAGTAATTTTAAGTCGGCGCGCCACACAAGCAAATTCCTTAATGGTACGTAAAGATTGATGCGCGGCAGCGCACTAATTTTGGTTATTTCTTTAAATTTAAGGTACCTAATTTAGTGATCTTTGTACGAGGAATCTGTGGCGCCGACTCAAAATTACTTGGAATACTCTACATTACTTTAAGAACTTAGTAATTCGATTATTATTTTATGCTTTTCAGTTTTTTTTCGGCGGTTTTATTTTTTGATAAAAAGTTTTATTTTATGCTTTTCAGTTCTGTTAGGGTTTTATTATTTTCACACCGCATAAGGTTATCAGACGACGTGGTATACAGGGACGACAAGACCGGTCGGTATGGCGATTTGTGGGGGAGGCCTATGTCCAGCAGTGGACGTCTTTCGGCTGATTTTATTTCATTTCAAAAGATATTGTAAGTAGGTACCAAAAGTTATAGTGTAACACGGAAATGCAACCTGTGAGTGGATAAATCGACCCGCCGACCATAAAGTCACCCCTATTTTCCCACCCTTAGGGTGGGAATTTTATTTCCAAATTTTTATGGGACCAACTTCAAGGTATGCCCTGTCGATTAAAAAAAGAATTATCAAAATTGATCTACTTTGTAAAAAGTTATGCGTGATCATTCATTAAAAAAAATATATATATATATATACGTGTCGAATTGAGTACCTCCTCCTTTTTTTTCGTCGGTCAATGAATGGTATCAAAGTAAGTAAGTACTTACTTACTTACTTAAGCAAATAAATGACATTTTTTTTACAAAATTTAATCAAAATTTATTTAAAATAAAGCTTACGACCTGTACTTACCGACGATGATAAAATAATGGCAAAAAGGTCTCTTACGTATTTTTCATACGAGAAATAAATATTGAAATCATTTTCTATTTCTCGTATGTGCCAAGGTAAATGCTGCAATTTGGGCAGTAGTGGTCCGAGTTCTTAGCTGAAGCACTGCAGAATGGGATGCAGCAGCAGAAACTGTGCGAAAAGAGACAGTTAACACAGTTATAGCTGTAATATACATTTGATAACCCTGTATCGTTAGGTGCCGGTGGCACACAACTCCGTAAACTTACCAAGTCATGAAGCAAAGAGCGGCGGCTATGAGGGTGCGCGAGGTCACCTTGTAGCGCACGGCGGTCTTGACGATGGCGTGGCAGTAGTGGCACGTGGTCATTGTGGACTCTGGGCCTAGCATGTGCTTGTTCTGAAAGTTAGTTTTCTCTTTTAATTAATGATTGAAGTCATTTATTTATGTTGGAATAGTAACTGGTATTTATACAAGTACTAGTGGACCCGGCGAAATTCGTACGGCCTAACCTTTAACTATATTGTGCATGTATTTTCCTTATAAACCTTCCTCTTGAATCACTATCTATTCAAAAAAACTGCATCAAAATCCGCATGCAAATACATGGACAATATAAGTACTTACCTAGTTATAGGTTAGGCGGTATGAAGTTCGCCGGGTCGACTAGTCAATAGATAGTATAATACATGCACAAACAAAACAGTAATAGGTGAGGTGGTACGAAGTTCGCCGGGTCGACTAATCAATCAATACATAGTATAAAATAAAACTTTTTATTAAATAATAAACCGCCAAAAAAAAATTGAAAAGCATAAAATAATAATCGAATTACTAAGTGTTAATGTGAATAAGGTTTATAATGGACTGTATAGGGGTTGCAGAATATAAAAATACGTGTTTCGGATTTGGTGTTTTATTGACGACTGGTGACAAAATTAAAAAGTAGTACAGTTTAGGGTTCTTTACGTAACTTAACTTATAAATAGGGTTCCTTACACATGATTTATATACATGGGGTTCTAAAAGTGGGTTTTAATACAAACATACCGCCCTCCAAAAGGCATATGGCCTTTTAATAAATGAAAAATGTTTAAAAACTTATCTAAACAAATTGCTTAGCCTACTTCTAGTTAAGCTATTGTAAAACTAGTCTTCAATTGTGACAAAATATAAATTAATTGACTAACAAAATTATACATCTGCAAGCCGACAACGCAAATAATGATAATAAAGTAACCTTAAAGTAGTACTAGGAATACTAAGGCATTTAATTTAATTTATGTAAATTGCAAATTAAGAACTTCGACACTATATATTAGATATATAACAGGAAATTAACTTAATTTAGCGTGAACGAACTTAAATATTTCAACATATACTAGCACTTTTATAATGTTCATCACATTCACACTTTGGTCTTTAATTTTTGTCAATGGGTAAATAACACAATTTAGAAATGCACCTTTTTGTAACACTTCCACCACTTTTAACACTGTACACGCGAGTAGCTCCATCAGCACCGGGATGTTTGGCCATCACACGGCCCAGCAGCCATTTACCAGGAGACATTCCATCTTGTTTCACAAGTACTATGTCATTAATAGCAAACTCGGCTTGAGTTTTCAACCACTTCGGTCGCTGTTGTAATCTCGACAAGTACTCTTGTTGCCATATTTTCCAGAAATCCATCAGCAATCTTTGCGTATGTTGCCAACGAGCTAAGTGACCGATATTGGTATTACTTGTATCGGGTGCAGGTACTGTGATCGTTGGTTCACCAATTAAGAAGTGTGCAGGTGTTAGAGGATCTATGTTGTCAACATCTGTATCGTCTATAGGGCTGAGTGGCCTAGAATTTAAGCAGGCCTCAATCTGGCACAACAATGTAGAAAATTCTTCATATGTTAAGTTTCTGTTTATGATTCTCTTTAAGTGGTGCTTCATGGACTTGACACCAGCTTCCCACAAGCCTCCGAAGTTTGGACTATAGGGGGGAATGAAGTGCCACTGAGTACCATCCTGGGCTAGCTGATTCTCAATATTCCCTTTGAATTCTAGTTGTGCTTGTTTCCATTCATGTACTAGTTCTTTGTTGGCAGCTACAAAATTTCTACCTTGGTCGCTCCATAAGTGTGAACATCTGCCTCTTCGTGAAACGAATCTTTTGAATGCTGCTTTAAATGCCTCTGCTGTGAGATCACTCACGAGTTCTAGATGTATTGCCTTCACGGACATGCATACAAATATTGCCACATATGCTTTGCTGAGTTTAATGCCTCTGCCCTTCGACATTAAAATATTGTAAGGTCCGGCAAAGTCTACGCCGCTGTGCAGAAACGGTCGAGCTGGGTTCACTCTGACGTCAGGTAAGTCACCCATGATCTGGGTTTTTGTCTTTGCTCTTAACCGAGCACAAACAACACATTTATGCATGAATGTCTTCACGATAGTTTTAGCTCTTATAACCCAGTATTTGGTTCTGATGTAGCTAAGCATCATCTGGAGACCACCGTGCATTGTTTTCTGATGAGCATCGGCGACGATGAGTAAGGTAAGTTCACTCTTGTTATCCATTATTATAGGATGTTTGCTGCTGCTGCTGATGTTCGCGTTGCGGAGTCTTCCGCCTACCCGGAGAATCTGCTCATCATCGAGGTAAGGGTTCAAGCTTTTTATTTTACTAATATTCTTTATGTGCCTTTTTCTTTGTATAGCTTCTATGTCTTCTTCAAATGCTTCTCTTTGTGCTTTTCTTATACATGTTTTTAACGCTTCTTCAAGTTCATCTGTTGTTATCACTCCTTCCTTTCTATTCTTTTTGTAATTAATAAATCTTCTTATGTATACTATAGTTTTAAGCTGTTCTGTTAGGTTGTCGTAGTTGTCACTGTTCAATACTTTATTTTCATCGCTTTCTTCTATTACGTTCATGACTAAGATTGCTTTCTCTTTCTTTTCTAAATCTGTTGATACGTTGTTAAGTTTTTTAAAACTTATTTCCTTCTTTGACAGCCATTTAGGTCCCTTCCACCAGAGAAGATTTTGCTTCAGTTCTGTTACAGTGCATCCACGTGATCCTACGTCTGCTGAGTTATTTTCTGATGCAACATGGTGCCATTGGCCACTGTTAACATTGTCCAATATTTCGACCACCCGATTGGCCACGAATGGTTTCCATCTATTTGGAGAACCACTTAGCCATGCCAACACCACAGATGAATCAGTCCAGGCGTAAACTTGATTGGTTGATAGTCGCATTGCTTCATAGATATGGCGTAGCAGTTTGGATAATAGTACAGCTCCACATAGTTCTAATCGTGGTAGTGATATTGTTTTTACTGGAGCTACTTTCGTCTTTGCTGCCACGATTTGTATTTTAACTGTACCATCTTCTTGTTCTACTCTACAGTATACGACTGCTGCCATTGCGTGAATCGAGGCATCACAAAAACCATGTAATGTGACCTTGTCCATTTCCTTGTTCAGTGTGTGTATCCATCTTGGGATTGTGATATCCTTGACGTTGTTAAAATCTTCTCGAAGTGTTAGCCATTGCACCTCTATGTCGTTTGTCACCTTCTCATTCCAACCCTGTCCAGAGAGCCATAGTTTTTGAATGAGGATTTTGGCTTTCACTAAGACGGGCGATATCCATCCTAAAGGATCATATAGCTTTTGTAGATCAGCCAGAATGTTAAGCTTTGTGATCTCTTTTGCAACTGGTGGCAGAGTGAGTGTGTATTGAAATTCGTCTCTTCCTGGTTCCAAGACACGCCAAGTGCTTTGATGGTGCCGTCGATATTCAGATCTAGCGTAGCCTTTGATGTTAACTCGCCTGGATCTATGCTTCTTAAAAACTCTGGACTGTTTGAAGACCATTTTTGTAAGTACAATTTTCCTTTATTCAGTATTTCTTTTACTTGATTCTTTACTTCTATAGCTTCTTCAACTGTATCCGTTCCAGACATCAGATCATCGACGTAGAAATCATTTTGTATTATTTTTGCAGCTTCTGGATGCCTTTCACCTTCATCAATTGCGATTTGTTTCAGGGTCTTCACTGCGAGGTATGGTGCGGATGCTGTACCAAAGGTGACGGTAAGTAGTCTATATTCTTTTATTTTTTCGTTTTCATCATCTTTTCTCCATAATACTCTGTGATAATCTGTGTCTTCTTTTTTCAGTAGTATCATTCTATACATCTTCTGAACATCGCTTGTGAAACATATCTTGTGCATTCTCCAACGAATGATGATTGATCGTAGGTCTTCTTGCAGCGTCGGACCAATCAACAGTTCATCATTAAGAGAAACTCCATTAGAACCTTTATTTGAAGCGTCAAAAACCACTCTGGTTTTAGTAGTTTCTTTTTCGTGACGTACAACAGCATGGTGTGGTAAGTAAACTGCTTCATTATTCATTTCCATTTCAGGAACTAGTTCCATATGACCCATTGTAATATATTCTTCCATGACTTCTGTATAGGCATCTTTCAATTCTTCTGATTTATGAAATTTTCGTTCTAGTTGTTGTAGTCTTTTCATGGCCACATCTTTGGTATTTCCTTTCGTCGATTTAGGATTATCTGTCTTGAATGGTAGCTTAACTATGTATCTTCCTTCTTCGTTTCTGGTATGTGTTTCTTCATAAATTCTCTCACATTTTTCTTCTTCTTTTGTTAACTTTCGTGTTGTGTCTTTGTCTACTTCCCAAAATGTTTTTAGTAAGTCTTCTACGTCTAATACATGATGCATGATGATTTTGGGTTCTTCTTCTTCAGTGTTGTGTAATCCTCCAAAAAGTATCCAACCTAGTGTGGTTGATTGAGCACACGGGGCACCAGGTGGACCTCTGATAACTTCGTCTTTAATGATTTGTGCATATTCATCTACACCAAGAAGCATATCTATGTGGCTTGGTTTGTAGTACTCCTTGTCAGCCAGCATAAGGTTCTTGACGTGATGCCAGTTTTTTGTTTCGATTGATCTAGAAGGTAGTAAAGTAGTCAGTTGATTTTTTAGAACATATGCTCTAACCTTGAGGCTGAATTCATCGCTTCTTGATGAAACCTCGACCTGAACCACTTGTTTTACGCTCATTGTTGTGGATCCTACTCCAACAATGTTTCCTTTCACTGGATACCTTCTTAGTTTTAATAGTTGTGCTGCTCTCTCTGTGATAAAACTTCCTTGTGACCCTGGATCTATAAGCGCCCGCAAAACATTAGTGTGTCCTTCTTCGCTTCTGATATTCACTAATGCCGTTGCTAGTAACGCTGTCTTCTTTTTGGGTGTGTTTGTTTCAGGTGCCGTCATCACTGTGTTAACTTGCAGCTCTTCGTCTTCTACATGTGTGTGTGTTACTACTTCTGGTTGAGATTTGTGGCACGGAGTACCAGAAGCATCGTCTGTTGACCTTGGTAAGTGCAGAAGACTGTGATGACGTTTGTGACATATTCTACATGATGATGGTCGTCGGCAGACTTTGATTGAGTGGCCCGGCAGTAAACAGTTGTAGCATATGAACTTACTTTTGACATATTCATTTCTCTTCTCTGGGTCCATCTTCCCGAACTGTTTACAGTAGCAGAGTCTGTGGTTGTCGTCGCAAAGTGGGCATTTAAATACCTCACTTTCAGTAGCGGAGATGTGATGTAGTTGGACACGTTCCCTTGGCTGTGTGTGTGTGTTCGATGTACTTGGGGTGATAAGTTCAAATGTACGATATTTCGATTCAAGAAATTTCTTCATAATTGGCCAAGTAGGTAATTCTTCGCCACATTCTTTGTATGAATGCATTTCCCAATCTTTGTGCATTTCGGAATCCAGTCGTTGTACAATAAGAAAAATTATAATTGGATCCCAATATTCCGTAGGTACATTTTGATTTTTTAAACTGCTTAAACACTCTGTGGTCGTGTCCAATAAAGATTTTATTTGATTTGCGGAATTACCATATATTTTCTTTTGATTAAATAAGCGCTTCATAATTGAAAATACGATTAATCTTTTGTTTCCGTACCTGCCTTTTAGGGTTTCCCATCCCTGGTCGTAGTTGTCTTCCGTAATTTGAACATGACGCAGCAATAACTCAGCTTCACCAGTAATACTAGATTTTAAATAATGCAATTTTTGTACCTTGGTTATGGACGAGTTGGTATGGATCAGCGATGTAAACATATCTTGAAAGGCGGGCCATTCTTCGTACTTTCCACCAAAAGTTGGCAGTTGTATTTTGGGTAATTTCGCTAAGGTAGACGTCGCCGTCGGTTCATGGAATTTAGTAGGCGTACTCACAGTGTATTCCCTTTGTACGCACTTTAAACTTGTTAACATGTCGTTTAAATCCGCGATTAAACATAGGTACATTTCTTCGGTTTGCTCAAATTCTTCGTTGGTGAAATAAGAAATAGAACCTTGATCGGTGCTCGACGTAATCATGGATAGTTGTGAATGCGCGGCTAGGTAGCTCTGCCAATATTCTTCTGCTAATTTAATTCGAGCTTCAATATATACCATGGTTAATCTATGTTTTGGACATTTCTTCAAATTAATTGCCGTTTTTTGCAGCATTAAAGCGACGGTTTCCAGCTTTTTTAACATCTCCGTACTTGCAGTACTAGTAGTAGTAGTCATTTTTCCACTCAATCACACAAATAAAACTCCAAAAAGTTCCAGTCTAACACGATTGAATTTCACTAATTATTTTAATTCACTTAAAACTGTGCACTTGGGCCGGTTTTATCTCAGGAATGTGGTCATCTATTGTTCGCAACAATGTAAGCGGCTCGGGCTGACCACTGTATTCGGCTCGATGCAGGACCATATGTTAATGTGAATAAGGTTTATAATGGACTGTATAGGGGTTGCAGAATATAAAAATACGTGTTTCGGATTTGGTGTTTTATTGACGACTGGTGACAAAATTAAAAAGTAGTACAGTTTAGGGTTCTTTACGTAACTTAACTTATAAATAGGGTTCCTTACACATGATTTATATACATGGGGTTCTAAAAGTGGGTTTTAATACAAACACTAAGTTCTTAAAGTAATGTAGGGTATACCAAGTAATTTTAAGTCGGCGCGCCACACAAGCAAATTCCTTAATTACGTGAAGATTGATGCGCGGCAGCGCACGAATTTTGTTTTTTTCCCGAAATTTAAGGTAGGTACTTACCTAATTTGTACCTTTTACCTTTGTACGAGGAATCTGTGGCGCCGACTCAAAATTACTTGGTATACCATTACTTTAAGAACTTAGTAATTCGATTATTGCTTTTCAGTTTTTTTTTCGGCGGTTTTATTTTTTGATAAAAAGTTTTATTTTATGCTTTTCAGTTCTTTTAGGGTTTTATTTTTTTCTTTTCCCACAAGGTGTTCAGTGGTCACACCGCTTAAGGTGATCAGACGACATGGTTTACAGGGACGACAAGACCGGTCGGTATGGCGATTTGTGGGGTAGGCCAATGTCCAGCAGTGGACGTCTTTCGGCTGATTTTATTTAATTTCAAAAGATATTGTAAGTAGGTATCAAAAGATATAATGTAACACGGAAATGCAACCTGTGAGTGGATAAATTGACCCGCTGACCAAAAAGTCACCCCTATTTTTCCCACCCTTAGGGTAAGAATTTTATTTATGGGACCAACTTCAAGATATGCCCTGTCGATTAAAAAAAGAATTATCAAAATTGGACTACTCTGTAAAAAGTTATGCGTGATCATACATTAAAAAAAAAAGAAAAAAATATATACGTGTCGAATTGAGTACCTCCTCCTTTTTTTTCGTCGGTCAACAAAGTCGCTTCCCCGTCTGTCCCTATGTATGCTTAAATCTTTATAACTATGCAACTGATTTTGATGCGGTTTTTTTTAATAGATAGAGTGATTCAAGAGGAAGGTTTATAAATATAATTCATGCACAAAATACCAATAGGTAAGGCGGTACCGTGTCGACTAGTATACCTAATAAAATTATGAAACAGACAAAACAATCTACTTACGGGTGTGGGTAAGTTAACGGTGCCATCTTCAATCTTTTGACCCTGCAAATAAGTAGGTATAGGTAAGTTAGTGTAACTCACAAAAAATAAAAAAAAGTGTAAGTAAGTATGCATTTTTTTTGTTAACTTTGAAAAACCGTAAAAAATACTCAAAAAAAATGTTTTTTTTTTTGTTTCACCCACATTTAAAAAACAAGTAAAGGCAATACTTGGTTATTTTGTTAGTAACTTAGGTAGCCTTACTACTAAGTTTTCGATGAAGTTTCTGTAAGCCTCAGATCTTTACTTAACTGTAAATTCGGGTCCGACTTTTGCAAAAAAAAAAAAAATTAAAACTGGCTTTCGTCGATGAAATTGATCATAGAATACACCCTTAAAATTAAGCTATAACTTCCCTGGACACAAACCGTCTTATTTATAAAGATACAGTACATTTTAAGTAGCTTTACTGGAGGTCTACTTCTCTGGTTTGTTGTATGGTAAATACGTGACATCCATCCAGTCTAAATTGACATATGTCAAATAACTAAAATGCTCTTTAACTTTTTATGAATAACAGGGATAATATGTACTTACTTAAGTACAGAGCATTGGTCAATGGTACAGTGGCGGTAGATTGGCGGTCTCGGACGGCGTAACAGATTTGTCTATGGTCACGTGCGCCCTAGACTGTATTACTAAAGAACAAGAGCTATTTTGCAATACAGAAAAACCGGAAGTGTTACCCCGTCCTAGACCGCCACTGTACCTATCTGAAAGACTCTTCTTTATGATAGACAAATAAAAGATTAGGAAGTTAACCAAATAAATCACACCCAAGTTCATAAACAGTTACTTATTCAAGAACTTAGGTAATTTACCTTTTTCAAACTTTTATGGCAACTCACATATGATGGCGGAATATCTATGAGAGCCTGGGAGTCCATGCCAAAATCTTCCTGTTTCTGCAACTGTGAATTAAATTTCAGCCTTTATGGAAGGGATGCAACGATATCTACTCAGATTAACGTAGCGGCGGTTTCCTTACTCTGAGGATACCTATCTAGAAACCGATATTTTCAAAGCCAAAATATTCAAGTAGGTAAGTATATATCGATATTTTTGACAAAGGTGGACAAAGGTAAGTAACCGAGTTAATGTTTACAGTGGCGGTCTAGGACGGCGTAACTAGAGAGTAAATTTTTTCTATGGGCGTAACAGTTTTGTCTAGGGTCTTGTGTGCCCTAGACTAGAGAGTAAAATTTCTAGGGCCTAGACAGTGATACCAAAGAACAAGAACAAAGTTTCAATAGGTACAGAAAAACCGTTTACTTTACCGTCCTAGACCGCCACTGTAATAAAATAATTAATTAACATTTTTATTTATTATAAAATACAAGTTTTTTTATTTACTTAACGTAAATCAAACGTAATCAGACTGCTCCGTGGCTCAGTTGGCAGTGATGTGGACTGAGTAAGCGTGTGCACCCGGGTTCGATTCCCGGGCGGGGCAAATATTAATAAGATGAATATCGATGTTTGTTTCCGGTCTGGGTGTGATGTTCGTCTCTGTGTGTGTTTCGGGCTCCCTAGATACAGGTTCTTCCTAGTTAGGGGCTCTGAGTGTAATGTGTTATTATTATTATTATAAATAGGCAGGTTTTACGGGCCATCATGGGACCCCCCGTTCTTAAGATAGCCCAGTGACAGGTTTTTTTTTAATTTGAATAAATCTCTGAATCATAAAAAGTACATCATAAAAATCAAAATGTTATATAGACACATGCACATCAATATCAATCAATATATATAAAACTCTTCCGTTACTGACTGACTGACTGACTGACAGACAACGCAGAGCCGAAACTACTGGGCGTAGCGGGCTGAAATTTTGCATGTAGGTTCCTTAGGTAGTGTAGGTGAGCACTAAGAAGGGATTTCCCGAAATTCCCGCCGGAACGGGAAAAAAACGGGATTTTTGTGTTTATGAAAAATCTGCGCGGGAAATACCGCGGGGCAGCCTCTAGTACATAGTATAAAATGAAGTCGCTTCCAGCGTCTGTCCCTATGGATGCTTAAATCTTTAAAACTACGCAATGGATTTTGATGCGGTTTTTTGTAATAGATAGAGCGATTCAAGAGGAAGGTTTATAAGTCCAATACATGCACAAAATAGTAAAAGGTAAGGCGGTACGAAGTTCGCCGGGTCGACTAGTATTATAAATACAGAGATTGTTTTAAGATAGCAAATATACATATTGTACCTTATTTTGTTAAATTTACGACTGTTTGAAGGTGGGCCTTTTACATGGCACCACTGCCGTGTGAATTCAAAACACTGTATCTCGTATGACAACTTTAGAAAACGGCGTTCTAAACTTTAAAGTTTTACTGGATAGCAGCTACATTTTTAGCGATAAGTATATTACGTATAGGATCGTTTTAAAGGTAATTTCAGTAGCTACCTAGCCATCTAAATGTTATATGTATAGATGTAAAAATTAAGAAACAATCCTTACAAACGTGTATTGCCTTAATATTTTATTCAAATTGATACCCTGATTGTTTAGGCAAAGCACTGTAACTCGAATTACGGTAATTTGATTTATCGACTCAAGCATATTTAGATTCAAATTGTTACATTATCACCATACAAATAAATGAATTTTTGGTTTTCAAATTATAAATTAATAGTCAAGCGCACAGAAGGTGGCGGGGAACAGGGTAGAATGGAGAAGGCTCCACCGACAAGAGCACAGCTCTTAGGAGAGAAGAAGAAGAAGAAGTCAAGCGCACGCGCAGGCTTCTCTTTAGGATACATATTTTTTATATTTGTTAATAACATTTATAAATAACACATGAACACTTGAGGGAGATGTTCTTCTTTACGATTACTACGGTTTTTAAGTAAAAGGCATGATTATGCTTTACTTTTATGCAAACTCATTGAACATTTAACACCTTCTTCAATATAATAATGTTCTTGTAATGTAACGAGATATCGACATCTCACTTGATTCGACATTGATGCTTCTGACGATCAGGCAGACATACAGACTTATATATTGACTAACAAATGGAAAGCGAGAGAAACAATAAGTAAGGCTTAACTAAAAACTTCGTTTCAGTATAATTGCTCCGTTTGCATAAAACGTAAAAAAGCAGATAGATATACTGCTTCAATTATTCTGATAGGTAGAATCGTGATCCTCAGGCAGACAGACATACAATCCTTAAAAATTTAGTAGTTACAGTGTAATTTGTATGCAGTTATCTCGAAAACTTTCATATACTGGGTGTTTCTGACAAAGCGGTAATAAATCAAAGGAGGGATTCTGCTCACCATAACTAACAACTTTCCCAAAGCAACATGGGTCAAAATCTCAAAAAAAATAACAGCTGTTCCATACATTGGTTCGATCAGCTGACGGGGTCAATGTACGGGACGGCTGATTTTTGTTTTGAGATTTCGACCCATGTTGCTTTGGGAATGTTGTTAGGTATGGTGAGCAGAATCCCTCCTTTGATTTATTACCGCCTTGTCAGAAACACCCTGTATATTGAAAAAACTGATAATGCCAATAAACAGTGTGTCCGGGGAAGTTATAACATAATTTTAAGGGTGTATTCTATGATCAATTTCATCGATAAAAACACCCCATATGGGGGGTCGCAGCCTCACCCCCCCCTCAGTATGATGTTTTTAATTTTTTTTTTGCAAAAGTCGACCCCGCCTACTTTTAAATTCACAGTTAAAGATCTAAGGCTCACAGAACCTTCATTAAGGTCTTGATCGAAGGCTAAGGAGTAAGGCTACCTAAGTTACTAACAAAATAACCAAGTATTGCTTTTACTTTTTTTTTTTAAAGATGATAAACCAAAAAAAAAATTTATTTTTTTCATTTTTTACGGTTTTTCAAAGTTTCCACAAAAAAATGCAGATACGTTTTTTTTATTTTTTGTGTTTCATTGTTAGCTTTTGAGTTGTCCTCCAAATTGGTATTAGATTTATTTCTCTACGTCTATTACTTCAGAAATTATCAACTACCAAAAAGACCCTTCGCTTTTACCTTTTAATTTAAGATTTCAGTTTAACCCACTTTTATTAAAAAATTAAGTCAATATTTAATTCTTTTGTTAGTTATTTTGGTAGCCTACCTACTAAGCCTTCGTACAAGACCAAAATTAGGAGTCCTTTTACGCGAACAGTGGCGCCACTCTAGGAAAAAAAAACTAAATTAAGGCTTTTTTTTTAAAACAAAGTGCTCCCTAGTGCATAAAATCTTGGTCCCTAGTATTTTTTTAGTATTTAAAATTATATATAGGGTTAGGGTGTTTATGACTTACTGTAAACCTAGATATTTATTTAAGAGGTAAGGCACGGTTGGAGGAGGTAGGCCACGAAGAACGTTCACCGAACAAATTGGTGACGTTCTAAGGAAAGGCCGCGTGAAGAGTTCACGAAACCGACGTGCGTTAATGAAAAGGCTTATGACTGTAAAAGAAGCGAAATAAGTGTGTCAGGATCGTAGCAAGTGGAAATCAATTGTCTCTGCCTACTCCGATGGGATACAGGCGTGACGTTATATATTATGTTGTACCTATGCATGTATGTATTTGTAAATAGGTACTATTATATCATTCATTAATAATAATAAAAAAAGAATTATTTATTACAAAGAGTCGGTAGTAGAAATATTAATCGAACTTTTTTTGCCAACCATACATTACGAAAAAATAAACGTCCGCCATTTTGAGATCTGTTCATTATCGGCGCGGCTTATATCAGAAGGTAGCAAAGTAATATTTTTACGGCTAGGGCGCTTTTTTGAATCCATAGCGAAGGAGAGATTCTAGAGAAGGTAGAATACCAAGCGAAGCGTGGCATCAGGTGGCATCACTCTATTCGATGAAATAATAAGAAAATTAGGTAGGTATCTCAGGTAGGTATATATTGTTCAGTGGCCTCTGACCTATGTTATAGCGGATTCCGTGTCTATGGTAGGTAAGGCACCTGTCAAAGAGCAGGTGCGTTATTTAGGTAGTTTCATGGAAGTACGGCCGCATTTAGGATCACGCGGGGCGTCGTGCGGGGCGTCGTGCGGGGCGTCGTGCGGGGCGTGCTGCGATTAAATCAAACGTATGGTAAGTACTATTAGGTATTCTGTGGTATAGCAATGTATGAGACCGTTTACGGAGACGCGTTGGCGGGCACCCGGCAGTGCCCACGTCATAACGTCAACATAGGATTATGTTCGATATCGTATTATGGAAACGCGTCGGGGTCCGCGTTGGAGCCCGCACGACGCCCCGCACAACGCGCCGCGTCTTCGTAAAGGATGCCTAAGGTTGGGAAACGCTAGTAGTTTGTAGTAAAAGTCTGCGCGCGGTCAAAATAAATTGGTTCATATTCTGAACGCGCAGACTTAGCTGGCTCGCACTCTACCTATTTATTCACGTCATAGAAGAGTCTTAGGCTGACATTCACAGTCAGTGTTTGGAGGCTACTCGATCGAGTATGATACTCGGACAAGGAATTCACGAGTACTGATTATGCTGGCTTAAGATGTCTTCAACTCCGTCGAGCATATGTTTTACTGTCACGAAGTCGGAATTCGACTATGTATATATCAATTTGAAGCAGAGAACGATTTAAAGTTACATTTTGATAGTTTGGAGAGCGAGTTCGAGCTGCGACACGCCTGTGAATGTCAGCCTTATAGACTATAGAATATAACGAAGTAGGCAGTGATGTGAACTGAGACGTGGGTGCACCGGGTCCGATTCTCGGCGGGGCGAACATTGATATGATGAATATCGATGTTGTTTCCCGGCCTGGGTGTATGTTTCGGACACCCAAAATACAGGTTCTTCCTAGTTACGGCTCTGAGTCTGATTGTGATGTGTTTTATTATTAATATTATAACTATATAGATATCAATATACTTATATGTCGTAGTAAGATTTGATAATTAGGTTTTTTGCAAAAAAACTAGGGATTTTTCGAAAACCCGGATAATTTGATATAAGTCCTTACTTAAGCATTACTTTTTTTTTCAATCATCCTGACATAAATCAGTTTTTTTGCAAAAAAAACCTAGTATAATTGAAAAATCTGAAACCTGCCACTTGGCTAGATAATTGCTTGCTGGTAAACTCTTATTCTGATTGGTTCTCTGTAGCGTCAAAGGATATTTTAACGAACCAATCAGAATAAGAGTTTACCAGCAAGCAATTATCTAGCCAATCAGAGTTAAGGCAGAATTTCAGCAGAGGTTTCAGATTTTTCAATTATACTAGGTTTTTTGCAAAAAAAAACTGCTTTATGTCAGGATGATTGAAAAAAGAGTAATGCATAAATCAAATTATCCGAGTTTTCGCAAAATCCCTAGTTTTTTTGCAAAAAAACCTAACTATCAAATCTTACTACGACATATAAATGTCGTACGGAGATTTGATAATTAGGGTCATGGACAAACTCATGGACATGTGTATCCTCCCCATCCTTACCTACGGAGCTCAGACTTGGTCTTTGACGACATCCAAAAGTCC
This sequence comes from Euspilapteryx auroguttella, assembly GCA_951802225.1. NCBI lineage: Eukaryota > Metazoa > Arthropoda > Insecta > Lepidoptera > Gracillariidae > Euspilapteryx > Euspilapteryx auroguttella. The sequence goes on along the minus strand of OX637643.1, from coordinate 6,859,936 downwards.
AGACTCGAGGTTTGCCAGAGAAACATGGAGCACAGCATCCTAGGCGTTCGATTAGTGGACAGGGTCCGAAACACCGAACTGCGCTCCAGCACTCAAATTTTATACGTAGCTCGGAAAGCGGCGGAGCTCAAGTGGGACTGGGCCGGCCACGTAGCCCGCATGCAGCCAGACCGTTGGGCCAAACGCACCACCGTGTGGTTCCCAAAAAATGGCAAGGGGTGACGTGTTCGACCTAGGAAACGGTGGAGAGCGATAAGCTGGGAGCCCACATTAAGACATGGTGGGAATGTGCCCAGGATCGGGAGAAGTGGAGAAAGGGTAAAGAGGCCATTGTCCAGCAGTGGGACAATACAGGCTGCAAATAATATAATAATAACGGAACAATCCTAAAATTTAAAGCGCTAAAAAAGATTTAGGTACACTTTTTTTATTACTCGCGTAGGTACATATTCCAACTAGATAATATCCCAACCAGCTAATAGAAATGTTAGAAAATGTAATTTTCTAAGACACTATGCGGTGATTTTCTGAATCTTCAGCATTTCAAAGGATGCTAAAATTTCTCATCGCTCTTTGTAACTTATCTTGACTTGAGACTTGATTGAGACTCCGCTCATGCCATACTTAGTTACAGATTAGATTAGAATACTTAGTTACTACTATATAGTGGTATATAAGAATAAAACCGTTAAGTCACATTGTGCTTACTGAAACATCACAATCTATATATAAAACTCAAAGGTGACTGACTGACTGACTGACATAGTGATCTATCAACGCACAGCCCAAAGTACTGGACGGATTAAGCTGAAATTTGGCATGCAGGTAGATGTTATGACGTAGGCATCCGCTAAGAAAGGATTTTCCAAAATTCCCTCAGGAACGGGAATAACGGGACTTTTTAGTTAGTATGAAAAATCGACATTATTTAGTGTATCGACGTAAAACTTGGTGTACAGGTTCCTCAGTGAATAAAAGAGTAGAAAGTAATTTACAAAATTCGCACGGGAACGGGAATTACGGTACTTTTTTAGTGAGAATGAAAAATCGACATCCTTGAGTGTTTCGACGTAAAATTTGGTGTACAAGTTCCTCAGTAAATGTAGGAATGTGGAAAAAAAGAATTTAACAAAATTCCCACGGGAACTGAAATAACGGGACTTTTTTGTGAGAATGAAAACTCGACTTCCTTGAGTGTATCGACGTGAAATTTGTGAACAGGTTCCTCAGTAGATGAAAGGGTGTTGAAGAAAGGAATTCACTAAATTCCCATGGGAATAGGGTTACAGGACTATTTATTTAGTATGAAAAATCGATTTCTTTGAGTATGCCAACGTGAAATTTGGTCTACAAGTGTAAGGATGTTGGAAGGAAGAAATATACTAAATTCCCACGGGAACGTAAAACGGGACTCTTTAGTTAGTATTAAAACAATGTATATATATTTCTTTATTTCCACGTAAAAATAGGAAAACGGGTTCTTCAAGGGTTGGGTGTAATTAGATTCAGAGTTCTAATAAGAAAAAAATAACCAGAATTCACATAGAACGGAACATTCCCAAAAACATAAAGCGCCTAAAAATCTTCAACTTTTTTTACTCGAGTAGGTACATATATATTAGGTATGTAGGTACGTATATCCAACTAATTTTACCCAACCAGCTAATAGAAATGTTAGAAGTTTCAGTGTCTGAATGGTGGAGTGTAGAAATGAATTTATAGAGTTGCCACGGGAACTGAAATAAAGATAGATATTTTTAGGGGGCATGGCTGCGATTAGAAATGATGTCACCAAAATCCTGAGTCGTAAATCAACCAGTAATTAATGATTTTAATGTAAAAGCGCGTGCGAAGCTGCGGGCAAAAGTTAGTCTCCTACTATTATACTAAAATAGAAACTAGCTCAAATTTAAAATTTAAAAAACCCCCGACTCAGACCCCTCATCATCTTAACTAGAACTAGAGCTAATCATCTTAAAAAGATCATGGTCACCTTACCATAGACTTTCAATATCATTGAAGTTACACGGAAACAAATTTAAAATCGATAGGACATATGGAAAGTAGTTAGATCTCCTCATCCACTATTTCAGAGCTGATTATCTTCAAACGGTAGATCAGGTCATGGTTACCTTACCTTAAACTTTCAATATCATTAAAGTAACACTGTATCAAATTTTAAATCGATAGGACAAATGGAAGGTAGTTAGATGCCCTCATCACCTAGAAAAGAGCTGATGATCTTCAAACCGCTGAAATTATCTATGATACAAAAAAAAACTAAACGAAAATCGGTTCAGCCGTTTGGGCTCTACGATGCCACAGACAGATACACAGACAGACATACAGACAGACAGATACACACGTTAAAATTATAACACCCCTCCCTGAATTTTCGTTCGGGGGTTAAAAATAGAAGGGGTACAAAAACTCCAGTTACTTACGTGCAAATTCCTCATACAAATATACCAACCAAATCAAATATATGGGTTACTTACTTTGAAGTTTTGATGATGAGATTTTTAACCGACTTCAAAAAAGGAGGTTAACAGTTTGACCTGTATGTATGTATGTATGTTTTTCCGCGATTATCTCGAGTTTGTCCGAAACGATTTTGATGCGGTTTTCACAGAAGTATTTGTTACATTCAGGAGAAGGTTTTAGTACCTATTTTAACCGACTTCAGAAAAGAGAGAGTTCTCAGTTTTATGTATGTGTCAATTAATTGAAGGAGGGTCTCTTTAAAAAAAAAGAAATTATTGCAGCTACTTATAAGAGCGGTCTCGGCCGTATACTAGCGCCAAACTCTAAAATAAATTATTTAAAAAAGTAAGTAATAGAATATTTTTTAAGCCATAGCCAAAATAAAAAATGTGAGCCAGGGATGCATCATGCTTAATCAATATAGGTATATGTCGTAGGAAGATTTGATAATTAGGTTTTTTGCAAAAAAACTAGGGATTTTGCGAAAACCTGGATAATTTGATATAAGGATTGTTTTTGTCCAATCATCCTGACAAAAAGCAGTGTTTTCGCAAAAAACCTAGTATAATTGAAAAATTTGAAATCTTTCTTAACTCTGATTGGCTAGATTATATTGCTTGCTGTCTAACTCTTATTCTGATTGGTTATCTGTAGCGTCAAAGGTATTTTAACGAACCAATCATAATAAGAGTTAACTAGCCAGCAATAATTTAGCCAATCAGAGTTAAGGAAGCTTTCAAAATTTTCAATTATACTAGGTTTTTTGCAAACAAACTACTTTTTGTCAGGATGATTGGAAAAAAGTAATCCTATTATCAAATTATCCAGGTTTTCGCAAAATCCCTAGTTTTTTGCAATAAAAACGAATTATCAAATCTTCCTACGTCATATATAAAACTCTTCCGTTACCGTTACTGACTGACTGACTGACTGACAGACAACGCAGAGCCGAAACTACTAGGCGTAGCGGGCTGAAATTTTGCATGTAGGTTCCTTAAGGAGTGTAGGTGAGCACTAAGAAAGGATTTCCCGAAATTCCCATTGGAACGGGAAAAAACAGGATTTTAGTGTGTATGAGAAATCTGCGCGAGTGAAACCGCGGGGCAGCCTCTAGTATTTTATATGGAACTAAGTACAGTGGCGGACTAGGAGGCCGTAACAGATTTGTGTATGGTTTCGTCAGCCCTAGACTGTATTACCAAAGAACAAGAGCTATTTTGCAATACAGAAAAACCGGAAGTGTTACGCCGACCGTGTCCGCCACTGTACATATTGTGTAGCTTTCAGGCTAAAGATTCAAGAAATTTACCTACTGTCTGTTGCCTAACACCTTAGGCAACAAAAACATGGTTTAGATTCTATTATGTATAATGATTAATGTTATATATGGGTGAATATTTAGACCTTCAAAAACATGCGTCCGGACGTGAAACTGCGAGATTGAAGAACCTATGAGCCTGAGTTTTTAATATGTTATTATTTATCCCAAAAAGGACCTAGAGCTAAACAGTTAGTAATAAATTGGATTTAGGAAACGTGGAAAAAAAATTTTTTTTTCACCTAAAATCGGCCGTCAGCGGTGCGTCCGGACTCCGACCAGCGCTCAAAATGATGTTATAACTTTTTAACTATAAGAGACTGAACTAAAAACTTTATTTTAATCGATGGTTGATACGTTGTTTAACATTAAAAAAAGTATGATAACTTAATTTAATTATCTGTTAAAGATATTATTCAACTTATACGAGCGTCCGAAGTTTAGTACTTTTTGAACTACCGCGCAGTTCTTCTTACATAACTCGCTAACCAATGGGTTTTAAGTTTTGTAGTGTCAGTGCCGTGAACCCTTACTGATGCTGAGTAAGTCACAGTAGTGACACATGTACTGAGATGCTTCGTTTCGACTCAATCACGTTATGTTTGAGCGCGGTTACGCTTGGTCACCCTTTCTTAAAAATCTGTTCTGTAGCATAGAAAAAAATCAAGCCATTATATCATTGTTGTAATTAGATTATAATGAAAAACTATGGGTTTTGCATACTATTGTAGTATTATTTACTTGCTAGACCTTTTATTTCCTTTAAATAATCCACTTTTTTTTTTAATTGCTAAGATCGCTGTCCATAAGATCGCTGTCATTTCTGAGATCGCTGTCCTAAGGACAGCGATCTTATAGTCAATGACAGCGATCTTGTAATTTACTTTTCAATTTCACTGTTACTATTTTTTTTCTAGAATTCTTCTTTATTATGTAGTGTAAGTATAATGTTTCTGATAAAGGTTATCATCAGTTCAACCACAGGTGAACTTCTGAAGGCGGGTAGAAAACCGATCCTTAGGGCCAACACCTACAGTAGGTAATTGTATAATTCCGTTTAGAGGCATAGCACAGGTAAAGTACCGCCACCCGCTAAAATATTTAATATCTTCAAAACAAAGGCAAATATCGAATATTTCACTAGATGATGAAGCCTTTGTAGGCGGGGAAACTCCTGACGACTGCAGCCCCCGGGAGAGCCGCAGGATAATGTGGTTCGCATCCACTAAAACACAGCCGATGTCCTCCTCGGCTGTTGGCAAGGGGGTCACGGCAGATCTTTGATCTTTATGTGTAACTCTGCTACCTCCTCCAGCATCGGCTATTAAGCCTCTTCACGGGGGGCCAAGATGGTAGTCCCCAGCGCGTGGATGGCACTCCCAACGCTGAACGACGGAACTGGACACTGCGTTCCGTCATCCTTCCCAGGTTTGTTATATTTGCAGAGCTTGTTACTGGGGGGCCACGGCGGAGTGTTGACACCGTGGTGGCAGTTGAAAGACCCTGCTACTTTTTCCTCGACCGCCAGGTGCTACAGCCATTCCATCTTGGCCACAGCACCCAGCGATCGCGCGTGGCAGTGTCCTAACACTGACACTCTCTCATATGGGGCTTGTAAGCGCCTGCGTGATGTCGCCATTGCTGTCAGCGATGGCGACATCAAGCCGACTGCAAAGCGGGGAGGAATGAAAGCCCGGCATCTACTCTCCTGCGCGTTCGAATCAACCGGATAGACCTGTGATCCCAACGGTCGGCGACTTAGTCATCAAGCCAACCGTGAGCAGGACTATTATTCCCAGCATCTAATAACGCAGGGTTTCTAATCAGCCGAGCCATAAATCTCCACATGGACGTGCCATTGGGGGAGCCCCTAAGTCCCGTAATACACCTCTTCGCCATCTTTCCCTCTTCCTCTTCAATTACTCCCTTCTTCTTTCTCCTCGTTTAGCAGGGCTTTTTAACCCCCCCACGGAGCTGGGGAGTACGCCGTGGTGGGGGTACCAAGCCCCGCTCTCCTTATCGACTCAAACTATGCTCTCTGATAAAGCAGAGAGCATGTAGAGCGCCACTCTCGCCATGTTATTAGCCACCGAGCGATCACACCAAACGGTAAACGAAAAGTGTCATCGATTAGTGTTGCACGTGGAGGTTTATCTGGCCAGAACCCCAGATTATGTAGCCTAGTATTTTAAAGGCACTGTTGTATAGCTTTTAGGTTTAATACCAAGGAAATCTACAGAATGTTGCCAAAAGTGGCCTTTTTTAGCAACACTTTGAAGCTTTCTATGGTTTTTAACCACCATTGCTCTAAAAATACTAGGCTATATTATCTAGGGGAATACTGTTTCACTTTTCTGATACTTGCCTCAGTTTAGAAGATATTTACTCATTTCGTTTGCTACTTTAGCTGTTTATGCCTCATAAGTATCAGAGATTTGAAAACTCCAGAAGCACGGAAAAGAAGAGTAGTAGTATTGTTCTTCCAAAAGGATGATAAAACCTTGCTGAAGAATTACATGCCGATCTAACTTTTTTTTTTAGCCATGTTTACAAACTGTTCTTGAGAGTCATTTGGAATCGTATTGTGCGCAGGATTGATGAATTTCAGCCACCCAAACAAGCTGGTTTCCGTAAAGGCTTCAGGACCATAGACCAGATACATGCTTTACGGCATGTTGATTAGATGTTTGAATATTCCACAGAAATAGTAGGTTCATCCAAAGAACCAAGGATATCGTTTCTTTAACATTAATATTACGAAATAAAATCTAAATAAGAAGCGATGGAGTTTTTTATGTTACTTTAATCTTAATCTGTAGATGCAAGCTTGTTAAAACTGTGCCAAGAATTCTATTATTATTTCTTGAAATAAAATAATAACTTTTTACAATAAAATATTATGTACAACATGTTTTTATTTCAGTTATATGAGATGTTCTAAGATCGCTGGCAGTGAATATAAGATCGCTGTCCTAATTTTTTCAAAAGCGATTTGCAGAGAAACTATTGGGTAAAAAAAAGTCCCTCCATCATGAAAACTATAACTTTTTGTTTTTGTATACGATTAACTTATTAAAATAATCAAATTCTAAAAAAAAATCATGGACAGCGATCTTAGATGAAGAATATTTTTTGAGAGAAATACCCATATCTTCTAAACTTTAGAAGTTTTACGGTAAACCTAAGCTTTTCCTAAGGTTTCCTAATGCTTTCGAAATCGGGGGCAACTTGGTAAAAAGCTACACTTATTATATTACATATAGAACATATTTACTCACTTTCAAAAGTTTATCAAACTAATAAGTAATCACTGACTTGCTGACACACAACTATAATTCTCAACGTACACTTGACTACTGAACGGAACGAGAGAGAACTTTGCTGTTTTTCGTTTCTGCTAACAAGAATTTGCGTGTAGGTAAGGTATTTGTAACGAGTTTTTTAAACCATCTGAGACGAGACGTCTTACGAAAACGCGGCGTGTTGTGCGGGATGTCGTGTGGGCTCCGCCGCGGGACCCGACGCGTTTCCTTATACAATATCGAACATAGGCCTATGCGCGTCTCCATAAACGGTCTCATACTATTGCTATTCATTTGATTTGGGCGCAGCACGCCCCGCACGACGCCCCGCGCAACATAGATAATATTGAATATACACAAAATCCTAAATGCGGCCTAAGGGTGGATAAAATAGGGGTGACTTTTTTATTCACTCACAGATTGTATTGACATATTTAATTTACATCAAAACTGCTCGCATAAGTATATATATTTTTTATATGAATGTAAATTGTGGCATTCCTCCAACCTTTTTGTAACCAAACTTATTTTTGATACTGTTACTTTTTAATTTATAGAAGAAGATTTTAAAGTTGTCATTGTTACCTTTCATAAAGTCTTTTGTTAACTAGGCAGTTCATCTCAGCCGCTGTACACATTCACACGTATTAATTTTCTTGTAAATAGTGTACCTAACCATGTGTAACCGCATGCGCATGTGTGTTATATCATCCCTTCTTCAACCTCTGGAGTTATTTCTACTGCAGGCGGACGGACCTAGGAGTTCTCTTAATTGGCGACCTACGACGATTGGATTACAAAAACCGCAAAATTTTCTCCACCCGCCCCACGAGTTCCATTGTAAGTGGTGATTACCTGCTTTTTTTTAGTTTTTGCTGGTTTTTTGTCTTTTCGTTAAACTTAAAAATTCTTACTATAGTAATATGACTAAAATGTAAGGTGATGCAATTTTCAGTCCAAAAATCAAATAAAAACAATCAGCGGTTTAAAAATAAAATTGAAAAAACGGAACAAAAAGGGGTAACATTGAGATTTTTTTCTATCAACTAAAATTAATTAGAGCCTAATTCCCTGTAGTATCATGACTAGATTAGATCCTTAACATTCATATATTTTTTTCAGAATGATTAAACGTACTTACATAAATTTTGTATGTCTCAGATTGTTTAAAAAAATCTCAATTGTTTAAAAAAACAAATTTTTGAAGCACTAAGCCTTAATTTTTTTTTGTGTTATGGGTGAATATTCAGAACGGCGATATTCAGCTGACTCCTCTGGCAGTTTTCAAATTTAGTTTTTTTGAAATATCAGTTAACTTTTATGAAAGTATGCCTCATTAGCTTTAATATTTTCGATTGGGCACCATTTTTGGACCAGGTCTTCCTATGAATAATAGAGTTTTCAAGTTTTTGGTCCAGAGCAATCAGAAAAGTGCTTCCAGAGTAATCACAACGATAAATTTATTTGAATTTTAGTAGTTTAATCTTCCAAAAAAAAGGTATTTATCATACATGAACTAGTTCTAGTAGTTTTTTAATGAAAATACTGAAATGAGACTTAGTAAGACCAAGTTGCGATATTCTAAAGATGTTATTGTATTCTCACTCAATTTCTCATCATATTTTAAATTAGTCATATTTATGCTTACAAACATATCACCAGCATCTGCTTAAAAGTGGTCCATACCAACTGGTATTGTGTCCTGCTCTTGCTCATATATCTTTGAAATTGCAACCACTTTTTGTGGACCATCAATAGCGCAGTGCCAGCAATCAGTTAGGGATTCATTGACCCGAACACGCAGGTTAGGTGAGAATTGCCAAAAAAAATTACCGGACAAGTATTCAAATGCAAGATACAAATTTTGGAGTCCTATTAGAACTGTGAAGACTTAGATAATTTATTCCACACAGCTTTTGAGGCCATGCTGCCTACTGGAATGGCATGTAATATAGTGGAATAGTAGAATGCCTAAGAGCAGGTTTGTGGTCAGTGCAGCGTCAATTTGTGTGACACATAACTATAATCATCACAATAATGTCGATAGAACGCAGGAGTTTTGGAGTCTTCAATTCAAAATCTCCCGTAATAATCTAATCCTATTTGGTAATCCTCATGTAATTCAGTGTGCGTTGTAGCTGGTCTTCAGATCAGCGAAGCTGATATAAATACTCTAGCTTAAGTTTGGCTGGCTAGGCTGGTCAGTGTTTGTCATTTGCGGTATAATGCTCCTGCCTAGAGTTTACAAAAAAGCCTTTGATTTGTATTTGATTTGATTAAGGATAAGTCAGTGCTGCAGTATCTCTAGCGAGGCCAAGTGGACTATATTAGCTACACTTCGCTAGTGTTAATGTTTTTATAAATGTAATTTCGACTTTAGACAAAGACCTCGAAGGATATGAGACTGCAGCAGTTAGTCAGACTGGTAAATTGCATAACGCCAAAATTGTTCATCGCTGTACTCTAGGATGTCTTCAAGGCTCCGGACTGGAAATAACTAAGCTAGGCATCAACATAAACGGTGAATACATCAATCAGACTTGATGTGATATCGATATCATAGTTATGGATCCAGACCGCGCAGGATCTCACTACAATGCTGGATGACTTTAGTTGGATTCTCAACATGGACAAAACCAAAATTATTTTAAACGCCCATTTCAAATGCTACTGTTAATATCGGAGTCTGTACGTACGCTCGAAGAGTAGTCGATGAATACGTAGCCAAACTATCCAACCAGCTTGGTCCAATAGGAAGAGGGCGATGGGCAAGCTTTGCTACATATTTTCCTCCATATTACCATAAGCAAACCCATTACCGTTCGCCATATCATGCTCAAGACAAGGTCTACGATCAACGTGCTTTACCTGTGATGACTTATTACCGGACCGAGACATAGCTCACTACGTGCCTAATCAAAAAGCTTACCAGTCACTCTAAAGGACTATGCTTGAAAATTTTCAGCATAATCCAATCAGAAAACTCCCACGTAGCCAAAATAAATTGCATAACTGTATCGTAATGGGCAAGTAAAAGTTCTCGATTGGCGCCCGACCGCGCAATCCAAGATGTGATTAGGCCTATTTTGACTAAAATAATTATTATGATGATAACAATAGGTTTGACATCTGATTTTCAGGTTAAAAGTGCTAATCTGCTGAAAATTGCTGATTCCTATGGTAAAAAAACCAGAGATATCAGACCATAGGAATCATTAAAAAATCATAAAGTGATCCGTCCAGCCTTAACGGGGTAGAATAGAAAACTAGGTATTTTATGAGGAACACCCAACTATACATGACATACAATATAATCTTTAGACATGACATAGCTATTTTATAACATAAGATAAACATTGCAGAGTAATCAGAGTGACCACTGAACCACGATCAGAGCAATCAGATATTTGGCATCATAACTACTAAACGAAGCACCTTAGCTAGCAATCACCTCATATACACTATAAAGCATAGCTTGGGACAGCCCATCCATAAAACTGCTGAGTTCTACATAGCTTAGTTTTACCATGAAAGTGATTGCTGCACGCGCCAGAGAAATCACACGGTACACGCGGACAAATCTCAAGCCTCGATTTATTTCAAAACCAGCTTCAGTAATCAATCAGGGACAATTAATTTGTAATAAACAACTATTTGACTATGCTTAACTGATCTTGAATTTTATATATGTTTGTTCAAAAAAAAGTTATGGAGTCATTTATAGTAAAAAATGGAGCCCGGACGCCCCACAGGAATCAGAATATTCCGGTTTTTTGGACTTTAGGTAAGATTTTAGCGTACTTAAACTATGTATTTTTTAATAAACTTTGCGGGCCCAAACAGAATGGAAGCTAAAGTTTGAATCTAAATCTTCAAATTAAAAGTTTTCTTTGGAAAGTCACAAAATAAAGCCCCGGACAGAAAAAAATCAGGCTCTGAATATTCACCCTTATAGATAATTTTATCCCGAGTGTTCCTAGTCATGTTTCAATAAAATCTTATCACCCGTTTGATGAATTACTATTGTTACCTCTCAAGGTAAGGTAACCTGACGGGCCTCTATAGTCTCTTAAACTTACGATTATACTTCTATTCTATTACTATTCTACTATTACTCTATTACGATTGTGTCAAAATTGTCTCGTAACTTTGATCCTGTAAGAATAGTAGAATGAAAGAAAGAAGTCTACTTTACATGTAGGTTTGGTAATTACTTAATTTCCAACTAATTTCACAATAATTCTCCTTTTTGAACATAATTTACGTAGAAATTATATATTATGCCAAAAACCTTCTAGCTAGAGGATGTAATGTCATGGCCTGCCTCTCTATGATAACCGGTTGGAGTTGCATGATTCAAATCTGCTGAGTCGAATTTGAAAGTGATCCACTTGTTGACTGGATGTTTATGTTAGTGGTAAGTATAGGTATAAGCCGCGCAGATAAAGATACGATTCGATAATGGCGGCCGAACGCATGCTACCTATCTCTCGTAAGTATATTAGTATAAGGAAAGAGTTAAGAAGAGAGACAGTACATACAACGGCCGCCATTTTGAGATCGTTTCTTTATGTGCGCAGGTTATACTTACCTAAGTTATTCATATTACAAAACTAGTTTTTTTTTCGCGACATCACCTGCAGCCAACAGCTTGTTATTGTGCCGTACGTATATATGCAAATACGATGACGATATATTACATAGAGAGAGAGCGGACAGCGTTTCATTCAGAGCGAATATTCTTCAAGTAGGTACCACAATACAGGCTTACGCTTAGTGTGGAAGCTATTGTTAACATTACTTAGTTTAAGGATTTAATATTTTAAATAAAAGTTTTTTATTTTTTTTTTTTCACCTAAGTACCTACTCTAAAGATGTGAATCTCACACTTTTTAGGGCATACTGAACATCTTTTTATACTTACTAGCAGTCTCTGGGCAAACTAAACGCAAAGACAGTATAGGTACATCGCTCTACGCGTTTAATTTAATAAATCAATGAATGAGTGAAGTGTTTTTAAAGACGAAAAACGTATTTATTGTACGAAAAGTATCCTTGTTTGATCAATTTACACACATTAAGAATCCATTTATGGTTCGAGATGAAATATGACAATTGGTTCTTTACAATTTGAATAACTATTTTATTCAAAACAATAACAGTTATAATATTAAGTAAGTATATTAAAAATTAAAACAAAATATTTAATAAGTAATTTTGAATTTGAGCATGTAAGTAATTCAAATAAAATGTACCTATTTTGTGTATGAAGTAGAAAAATTGCACCTACCTACTTACCTACCTCCAGTAAGAAAAAATAAAAACAGACTAGAGGCTGCCCCGCGGTTTCACCCGCGCAGGTTTCTCATAAACACCAAAATTATTTATATATATATTAAACCCGTTTGTTACCGTTCCCATGGGAATTTCGGGAAATTATTCCTTAGTGCTCCTTTACACTCCCCAAGCAAAATTTCAGCCCGCTACGCCCACTAGTTTCGGCTCTGCGTTGTCAGTCAGTCAGTCAGTCAGTATCGGAAGAGTTTAATATATATTGATTACTTTCTTTCAATGTTCCTAAATTTACTGAGGAACTTGTACACCAAATATTACGTCGATACGCTCACGGCAGTCGATTTTTCGTTCCCACTAAAAAGTCTCGTAATTCCCGTTCCCATGGGAATTTTTTGAATTCCTTACTTTTATCATTCCTACATTCACTGAGGAACCTGTACACGAAATTTCACGTCGATACACTCAATGATGTCGATTTTTCATTCTCACAAAAAAAGTCTCGTAAGTCCCGTTCCCGTCGGAATTTTGGAAATTTGTTTCTTTCAACACTCTTAAATTTCACTGAGGAACCTGTACACCAAAATTCACGTTGATACACTCAAAGATGTCGATTTTTCATACTAACTAAAAAGTCCCGTAATTCCCGTTCCTGAGGGAATTTCGGGAAATCCTTTCTTAGTGCTCACCTACACTTCCTAAGGAACCTACATGCAAAATTTCAGCCAACTACGCCCAGTAGTTTCGGCTCTGCGTTGTCTGTCAGTCAGTCAGTCAGTCAGTCAGTCAGTAACGGAAGAGTTTTATATATATTGATTCAAATACTTACTTAAATTACGTCACGTATACTGACTTACCTTAAGGCGGTAACTCACGGTATGGCGCGAAATTCAAATTTTTTCACGATTTTTAATTATTTTGGCGAAAGTATTCATTTTTAATAAAGTTTCAATGAATTCGCGTATGTAAAAAACCATCTCCCACATTGCAATACAACGTTTTTGGAAGACAGACCTACAAATTTTGTGTCTAAGGGGTAAAAGGCCAAAAAACAAGTACCTTGAATATACACAAAATCAGCAACTCTGTCTTTCAAAAACGATATATCACAATGTGGGAAATAGGTTTTTACGTACGCGAATTCATTTAAACTTTATTTAAAACTAGAGGCTGCCCCGCGGTTTCACTCCCGCAGATTTACATACATACATAATATCACGCCTTTTATTCCCCGGAGGGTTAGGCAGATGCACCAGCTTGAGAGCCGGACCCACGTTTAGCCGAGTTTATGCTTTATTACCAACGTGACAAGGGGCCAGCTTGTCGCCGCGGTTATAACGACCACTACTGCGGCCGGGACCAACGGCTTAACGTGCCTTCCGAAGCACGGAACCATCTTACTTTTCGGACAATCAGGTGATTCAAGCCTGCAATGTCCTATCCAACCGAAAACAACCACAACGTGATTTTTGTGAGAAATCAATATGTGGTGTTTTCTGCGGGGATCGAACCCACAACCTTCCGTGCCGTGGCGCAACGCGCAACGCCACTGAGCTACGGAGGCGGCAGATTTCTCATAAACTCAAAAATCCCGTTTTTTCCCGTTCCCGTGGGAATTTCGGGAAATCCCTTCTTAGTGCTCACCCCCCAAGGAATCCACGTGCCAAATTTCAGTTTTCTACGCCCAGTAGTTTCGGCTCTGCGTTGTCTGTCAGTCAGTCAGTCAGTCAGTCAGTCAGTAACGGAAGAGTTTTATATATATTGATGAATACTTTCGCCAAAATAATTAAAAAACGTGAAAAAATTTGAATTTTGCGCCATACCGTGAGTTACCGCCTTAAGTGTAAGTGGCCTTTGCGCAGCATGGGCTACACTTCAGAAATAAAACAAAATTTTCAAAATTATTTGGTTGCCTATTCATCGGGTACCTAGTAGGCACAGATTAACTATAATATTTTAAATGTGTTTCTGACGCTGATAGGCTGATAGTAGGGATTCAGCTCACCATACCTAACAACTTTCCCAAAGCAACATGGATCGATATCTCAAAACAAAAATCTTTCCCCCGTACATTGACCCCGTCAGCTGATCGAACCAATGTATGGAACAGCTGTTTTTTTTTTTTTTTTTGAGTTTACCACCCAAGTTGCTTTGGGAAAATTGTTAGGTATGGTGAGCTGAATCCCTCATTTGATTTATTACCGCCTTGTCAGAAACACCTTGTTTATATATAGAGTGTGAATCTTTGGTTAGTGCACATAAAGAAACCCTGAATAGAAGATTATGTAGCTTTAAGGTTAAGGACCAAAGAAAGCTACAGAGTGTTGCTAAAAACGGAATCACTCTTGGTTGTAGATGTACAACAACAATATAGGTATGAATAATTACTATATTATAATAAAAAGTACTTACAACAACAAGAAAAATAAAAAGGCGGATAATTACGTACTTATATGTTTGTTTATATATTTAGTATGAATAATTATTATATTATTATAATAAAAAGTACTTAAAACAACAAGAAAAATAAAAAACTTTTTATCAAAAAATAAAACCGCCGAAAAAAAAACTGAAAAGCATAAAATAATAATCGAATTACTTACTAAGTTCTTAAAGTAATGTAGGGTATATACCAAGTAATTTTAAGTCGGCGCGCCACACAAGCAAATTCCATAATTACGTAAAGATTGATGCGCGGCAGCGCACGAATTTTTGTTATTTCTTTAAATTTAAGGTACCTAATTTAATGATCTTTGTACAAGGAATCTGTGGCGCCGACTCAAAATTACTTGGTATATACCCTACATTACTTTAAGAACTTAGTAAGTAATTCGATTATTATTTTATGCTTTTCAGTTTTTTTTTCGGCGGTTTTATTTTTTGATAAAAAGTTTTATTTTATGCTTTTCAGTTCTTTTAAGGGTTTTATTATTTTCTTCTCCCACAAGGTGGTCATTGGTCACACCGCATAAGGTGATCAGACGACATGGTTGACAGGGACGACAAGACCGGTCGGTATGGCGATTTGTGGGGGAGGCCTATGTCCAGCAGTGGACGTCTTTCGGCTGATTTTATTTCATTTCAAAAGATATTGTAAGTAGATATCAAAATGTATAGTGTTACACGTAAAATGCAACTTGTGAGTTGATAAATCCACCCGCCGACCAAAAAGTCACCCCTATTTTCCCACCCTTAGGGTGGGAATTTTATTTCCAAATTTTTATGGGACCAACTTCAAGGTATGCCCTGTCGATTAAAAAAAGAATTATCAAAATTGAACTACTCTGTAAAAAGTTATGCGTGATCATACATTAAAAAAAAAAAAAAATATATACGTGTCGAATTGAGTACCTCCTCCTTTTTTTTTCGTCGGTCAAAAAGGCGGATAATTACGTACTTATATGTTTGTTTATATATTCACCGTCTTATTCATAAAGATACAGTAGATTTTAAGTACCGTTACTGGAGGTCTACTTCTCTGGTTTGTTGTATGGTAAATACGAGACATCCGTCTAAATTAACATACGTCAATTGACTAAAATGCTCTTTAACTTTTTATGAATAAGAGGGTTAGTATGTAAGTATGTATGTACTAATATGAGTACTTAAATTTTTCTTTGCTTTACTAATTTAGTTAACAAAAATAAGGTTGAAGTGAAGTGAATTTAGGTCAACAGAATTAGGTAAGTACCAAATATACCAAGGTCTGCATTTGGGGTGCTGGCCAGAGAACCTCCACGCGGTGCACCCTGGGCAACAGCGGACGATCACACTTTTCGTTTCCCGTTTGGTGTGATCGCCCGGTGGCTAATAATCTGGCGGGAGTGGCGCTCCACATGCTCTCTGCCCTATCAGAGAGCATAGTGTGAGTTGAGAAGGAGAGCGGGGCTTGAGACTTCCACCACGGCGTACTCCTCGGCGCTGTGGGGGGACTAACAAGCCCTGCTGAACGAGGAGGAAAAAGAGGGGAGAAAGAAGTAAGGAATAGAGAAGTGGAGATGGCGGCGTGATGGGTGCGGGAGTCGGGAGCTCCCTAATGGCGCGCCCACGTGGAGATTGATGGCTCGGCTGATGAGAAACTCTGCGCTAGTAAATGCCGGGAATGGCCTGCCCTCGGTCGGCTTGATGACTACGTCGCCGACCGTTGGGATCACAGATCCACCCGGCTGATCTGAAGACGCAGGGGAGTAGATTCCGGGCTGTCATTTCTCCATGCTTTGCGGTCGGCTTGATGTCGCCGTCGCTGCCGCAATGGGCGCACCGATGGGGCGCTCACAAGCCCCGTAGGAGAGGGTGGCAGTGTCCTACCCAGGACACTGTCACACACGATCGCTGGGTGCTGCGGCCAAGGTGGAACGGCTGGTAGCACCTGGCGGTCGAGGAGGAAGGGGCGGGGACTTAAGACTTTCACCATGGCATTAACTTCCTAGGTGCCATGGGGGGACTAACAAGCCCTGCTCCTGCTTGACTGCCGGATGGGGCGGTCGAGGAGGAGAGCGGGCGGGGCCTCAAAGGTCCCACCACGGTGGGAGGAATACGCCGTGGCGGGGCCGACAGGCCCCGAGCCGCCCTGCAGCACCGCTGCAGGACCCCGGGGTCGTTGGGTGCACGAGGCGGGGGCCTCGTGTATTCACATAACGGCCCCGAGAAGGACGACGGAACGTGGTGCCCAGTTCCGTCGTCGAGCGTAGATGACTAAGAGGGGACCCCGGGGTCGTTGGGTGCACGAGGCGGGGGCCTCGTGTAGTCATATAACGACCCCGAGAAGTACGGCGGAACGCGGGGGTCCCGTTTCCGCCGTCGAGCGTAGGAAGAGCCATCCGCGCTCAGGGGGGACTATCACCACCTGTCTCCCCGCGAAGAGGCTTCACAGCCGATGCTGGAGGGGGTCGCAGAGTTGAACACAACGATCGAAAGATCACCCGTGACCCCCTTGCTAACAGCCGAGGAGGACACCGGCGGGGTTTTAGTGGATGCGAACCCCCATAACCCTGCGGCTCCCCCCGGGGCTGCAGGGTACTCGTTAGGAGTTTCCCCGCCTAAAAAAAAAAGGTATCTGCATATTTTTATGTTTTTATACCGGGTGTTTCTGACAAGGCGGTAATAAATCAAAGAAGGGATTCAGCTCACCATACCTAACAACTTTCCCAAAGCAACATGGGTCGAAATCTCAAAACAAAAATCAGCTGTTCCATACATTGGTTCAATCAGCTGCAGGGTCAGCTGATTTTTGTTTTGAGATTTCGACCCATGTTGCTTTGGGAAAGTTGTTAGGTATGGTGAGCTGAATCCCTCCTTTGATTTATTACCGCCTTGTCAGAAACACCCGGTATATATTTTTAATGTATAATCACGCATAACTTTTTACAGAGATTTTGATAATTCTTTTTTTAATCGACAGAGCATACCTTGAAGTGTGGGTCCCATAAAAATCTATACCAATATTTTATAGAGGAAAGATTTGTTTGTTTGTAACGAATAGGCTCCGGAAATACTGAACCGATTTGAAAAATTCTTTCACTGGTAGGAAGCTACATTAACCCCGAGTGTCATAGGCTATATTATATTTTCAAAAAAATTAGGGATCCTTACCTAAACTCAAATAATGTAACCCAAGGTGCAATATTTTTTCCGTTGTTTACATATTTTGACAGGTGGTTTGTTGTTGTTGTTTGTTTTTTATTCGGCCATACTGGGCAGTCAAAAGAACATAGTCTATAGAGCCAAGTCTTTGGTAGTATCTTATATTCTATGGCGTAACGAAGTAAGCCGGGAAAGCTCGTTTGGAAATAAAATTCCCACCCTAAGGGTAGGAAAATAGGGGCGACTTTTTGGTCAGTGGGTCTTTTATTATCTCACAGGTTGCATTGCCGTGTTCTCTATTTACATTATAACTTTTGATACTTACTTACTTAAATATATTTTGAAATGAAATAAAACAATAAACATTTCAGCCGAAAAACGTCCACTACTGGATATAGGCCTCCCCCACAAATCGCCATACCGACCGGTCTTGTCGTCCCTGTCGACCGTGTCGTCTGATCACCTTATTAGCGGTGTAACCTCCTTGTGGGAGAAGAAATAATAATAAAACCCTGAAAGAACTGCAAAGCAAAAAATTAAACTTTTTATCTAAAAATTAAACCGCCGAAAAAAAAAAACTGAAAAGGATAATATAATTAATTATCTTGTTACTAAGTTCTTAAAGTAATGTAGGGTATACTATACCAAGTAATTTTGAGTCGGCGCCACAGATTCCTTGTACAAAGATCACTAAATTAGGTACATTAAATTTAAATAAATACTTACTTATCCAAAAATTGTGTATTTAATCAATCTTTACGTAATTAAAAAAATTGGCTTGTGTGGCGCGCTGACTGAAATAATTGGTATACCCTACATTACTTTAAGAACTTAGTAATTAGATTATTATTTTATGCTTTTCACTTTTTTTTCGGCGGTTATATTTTTTGATAAAAAGTTTTATAAAAATAAAACTTAAACATTACGACTAGAGATGTGCCCACTAGTCGTTAAAGACGACTATCCGGCCACTTTTGTAGTCGGCGACTAGTCGGCGATTAGTCGGCAAAACACGCCGTTTATCCGGCCTTTAACCCGCAACTTATTTCACAATAAATATATAACTTTATTTTAGCTTTTCTTGTAAACATGGTTAAAGTTTGATTGATCACTTCCATTAAAGTAGAAAGACACATAAGAAGAAGCGGATATGGATATTTTGTGTTCACTCAGTTCGGCACAGCGCGGGCGGACCAAGGCGGGTAGCGCGCCTCGCTCAAGACTGCCGCGTTTTGAAAACAGAGCGTTGCCTCATACAGCGCAGCATAGCACGGTTTGTGTGACCAAACATAGCACAGCGCAGTACAACGCAGCATAGCTTAGCTCGATGTTGATTTGCTGGTTTTACGCCCACGTTATATAATGTTCCTACTATTAAATATTAGATTTAAGAGGTTCTACTTATAAACGTTTTATTATAATTGTCAGTAGAAAAGGTAAATACTTAATGAAATGAGACAAGCGTGGCCACTGGAGTCATTTCCCTGCTTCAATTTTGGTACAATAACCAGCGTAACAGCGTGAAGTGGGCGGGACGATACTCTGAGGAGTATAGTCTGGAATGTGGGGTGAGGCAGGGTGGTTTGAGTTCACCCTGCCTCTTTAATCTGTATGTAAATGGTTTGATTGGAGAGCTCAGTAACACTAGCATCGGGTGTCATATAGATGGTGTATGTATGAATAATATTAGTTACGCGGATGACATGATACTTGCGATTTGCGAGTCGTATGCCGTGGCCCATGGACTCGGGTACAATGCCAAGAAGAGTGTGCTTATGACTTTTAAGGCTGGCTCCAAGACCTATAAAGCTGTACCTGAGGTCTCACTCTGCGGAATGCCCCTGGGTAGAGTTTCTAGGTTTAAGTACCTGGGTCACTGGGTCACGGAAGACTAAGCGATGGTGAGGATATTGCGAGGGAGCGTAGGTCGTTGTCTGTCCGCTGCAATATGCTGGTACGGAGGTTTGCACGTTGTACATACTAAACAAGTGAAGGTGACGCTGTTTAAGGCATACTGCCAGTCATTTTACACGTGCGGCCTCTGGACCAACTATACCAAGCGGATGTACAGCGAGCTGCGCGTCCAATACAATAACGCGTTCAGGGCTCTGTTGGGGCTGTCGTGGAGGTGCAGTGCGTCTGGCATGTTTGCAGAGGCGCATATACGGATGATTATTACGCCATAATCAGGAAACGGTGCGCCTCTCTACTGCGCCGCCTTCGCGAGGGCAATAACGGGCTCCTGAGGGTGTTTGCCGATCGATGGGATTCTCCAATGCTGCGTCATTGGGTGAATATACACATTGATCGGAATTAGTAAAAATACATCCTTGTATATATTAGTTAAGTCTTACTAACATTAGCTATAAGTAGGTTTTTGTATGTACTAACATTATATGGACTCTGGTCTGAAATAAATTATTATTATTATTATGTTTCTGAATACTCTTCGGTATCACGGGATGGAGCCCGGTCCTTTGAGAGGCATGCGAGGGGACGAATCCAACTCGTAGAGGCCCTTTCGAGAGTTTTGCTATATTGTATATGGATCACCAACCAGGCACCGCCACTAAATGCACAAATAGATCATGCACCCAGAGGCGGCACCCAGAAGGTGATAGGAACTATTGTAAAATGGATGACAAGAAATGGTTTATGAGGGTGAACTGTTTAATGGACCGGTTAACTGGTGCTATGGAGTGAAATACCGGTACGCCTGCCTTTAATGCAACATTTCACAAATTATCATGGCAGGCGGTGACTCGCTGTCCACTGGGTGGGCTTCCACTAAGTCGCCGATATATTGGCAACGGGTCGCAACACTGGGCGTGGACAGCTAAGGTTGTCGAGAGGTGAGACTGCGGGCAGCATAAGATGCACCCGGCGTTATGACATTTTACACTTCCAACCTGGAGCATAGGCTTCGCTCTTGCTACTCCACTCTGGCCGGCTGGTGAAGGCAAGCTCAGAGGCGGGGGGGTGTGTGTGTGTGATGACTGCATGTAAGTGTGCGTGTGATGACTGCGTGTGTCCCCCTGGAGGTATAGGGTCCGTGGTGTCGCCACTCACCATCGACTCGCCACAAGCCGTCCCTGCGGTGACTAATTGCAATGGAAGTTCCAGACCGAAAGTACTGGAATTTCCACTGGGCGATGGGGTCGTCACATCCCTACGCCATTTTATTATTATTAGTAAACATACTTACACCATGAGGATTATAAGGAAATAATAACTGTATGTATTCTTATAACTGTATACCTAACACACAGCACAGATAAAGAAAATATCTCATGATGATGGCATGCTATCTTGCGTTTATTAGTATGAGAGAAGAGTTACGACGTGAGACAGTCCATATAACGTCCGCCATTTTGAGATCCTTTCTTTATGTGCGCAGGTTATACTATTAAAAAAAAAACACAGCAATCAAAATGCTTACGCAGAAGTTCTAGGTTTGCTGAAATTTTAGAGGTAGGTAGGGCGGTTAGTGTTTAAATAGTGCCCTGGCTTTAGGATAAACTTAAAAAACTTAATCTTGCTGCAAAAAATTACAGACTTTAGAAGCCTAAAATTAACTGTAACTACTAATCCCTTTTAAATGCTGCATGTATGCACATCTAAAATGGCTAAAATAAGGACCTAGTATAGCAGCTACGCTCCAAATAAAAGTTTTAACCCTTTAACTGATGTAAAACCAAAGACTAGTTATTTAACCTAAACAGTGTTGAATATATTGATTGTTACTAAGTACCTATACATCATACATAAACCTATAAATTCAGACGACAAACGCTTCCAATGTCAGCATTGAGAGGGCGGCTATGGCGGCCACCGCCGGTACCGTCACCACCCACGCGAATATAATGTTCCTGGAAAAAACGCTTAAGTAGGTAATTTGAATACCGACAACATTTAACGAACGTCAGTTATACTAAAAAATTCAAACGGTTTATATTTTATGTATACTTTCTAATACTTAAAAACACTGTTAATATTTCACTAAAGTACCTACTTATATATTTTTTTTATTAATGTAAGAAGAACACGAACTCTCATGGTTCTGGCAGAATCACAGCGTTACATCAATGCTATTTTATTGCTTGCAACATACGCTGAGTCAGGGCTATTTTGCGCCCACAACACTTACAATACATTTGATAATTTTATTTCATTTATTTATTTATTTTATTCATAACATCATATTGCCATTACAGGAAACCCTAATGCGACAATATAAGACTTAAAACACAATAATTTATCACCGTATGAATTTACGATCTTATCATATAAAATTATAAAAAAAACAACATCAAACAACATATATAAAATGATGAGTAGCATATATACAGTTTTGCTGCCTGTACGATTTATTCTTTTTGTCTTTTTCAACTAGTGTTTAACTTATTATTGTATGTTTTGTGTGCGCAAATAAAGATCTGTTTATGTCTATGTCTTGCCACCAAAACTAAATCTAAAAACCGTGGGTTATTTAATAAGCATTAGTTTAGTCAAAACCTTTACCCTACCGCTGTAAAGTTGTATTCACCGCAAACTACCTAAAAAGTTTAGCTAGGAACCCTGGTTTCACTGCCTACCTGAATAAGCTCCAATCGACCGGCTTGTCAGAAAAGTGTCCAACGCATACCACGGAGCCGACCTTGCAGTGCGTGGTGGACACCGGCAGCCCGCACTTGCTCGCTATGAGCACCGTCAGAGCGGCGCCTAGCTCTATAGTGAAGCCCCTGGTTCAAACAAGAATACAATTGTACGGAAAATAATTTCTTTTTTACAAAAAGAGACCCGCCTTCAACGAACTGAAACAAACATAATCTGAGACCTTCCTGTTTTTCGAAGACGGTTAAAATAAGTACTAAAACCTTCTCCTGAATGTAACAAATACATTACTGAAAACCGCATCAAAATCGGTTCAGCCAAACGCGAGATAATCGCGGACAAACATACATACATACAGGTCAAACTGATAACCTCGTTTTTTTGAAGTCGTTTAATAATACATAGGTAGAGATGCATAGAACAGATGGCCGATAGGGCCAAAAAGTTCTCGAGTGCCCACCGCGCACCGGAATACACAGAGACGACTAGGGAGATGATGATGATAACGTTAAACAAAAGTCGTAAGGCAAGGCGTAATTTGTTTGCCCTAGCCAATTGGTGGGCACCCTGATCTAGCTCGCCTCTCGCAGTATAGGATACTTTACCATATAAGGTGAGGTGAGGTGGGTATTAATACCAATTAGATTAGTCTAATTGACTTTCAATAGGTGATATCTTGTATTGTATCCATTATTGAATAAATCATTTTTGAATTTTGACTTTTGTTATAGTTATAACATTACCTGTAAATTATACTAGAACTTATATTTTTCTAGTAATACATCATATCGTTTAGGAGGTTGTAATTTGAGATCATGTACATGTTCGTCTCTGTATATGTTTCGGGCACCCTAGATACAGGATCTTCCTAATTAGGGGCTCTGATTGTGATGCGTTATTATTATTATGTACGATGTGTAGGAAACTTACGTGTCGGGGGTGATGCTGGTGAGGTCCTCGCCGACGGTCCGGATGACGCGGCGGCCCCACAGCCACAGCCCGAGCGCGATGCCCACTCCGCCGAACACCAGGATCGCAAGCGGCGTCTCCGCGCGCGCGTGCGCGCCGCCCTCCGAGTACAACAGCCACAGTGCCACTAGAGGACCGATGGCATTGCTGAAATATACTTACTTATTTATAACAGTTAGTAACCAAATTAACAATAATTGTATAAGAAGTAGCTTTACGTGGTTCTACGAACCTAACATCATTCCCACCATGGGCAAAAGCACCAAATGTAGCAGTTAGAACTTGGAGAAAGGAGAATAGCTTCAGGGTCTCTTGTGGTGGCTCTTCAACGGAGGTGCGGGGAAGGGAGGTGGCCCGGAGTAGCGGGGCGGCGCTGGAGTTCGGAGTGATGGCTGGCAGCTTGGTCTGTGGGAGCCCGCATTCGATGCTCCACGCGCTCCCACATGGCTCCTAAATATAACAACAAAATTATAGGTACCGAACACAAAATGCAATAATTCCTACCCGTACTTAGCCAATGATGAATATAAATAGCGTGTCAGGCGAGGCTCGGTTAGTGTGAAAAGCAAATGGATAAGGAGGTGGCGAGCAAATTTTCTAAATAATAAGCACGCTTGGCAGACGCTATTAATAGCGATAATAATACCCTAACAAACATCAAGGACCGCGTCTGCCAATATGGTAGCCCTGCGTTTTCAATTGACAAGGTTTCAAAAATGTAAAAAAAAAACTCTACTAAATCATTTGCACGTGTCTGCCTCTGGGGCTGATGATAACAGCCATCCTGTTAACACGTAAAATCGAAGAGGCAGACATCTAGGGCTCTGACTTTTGTAGTTATGAATTTTTGAATTTATTTTTATGATTTAAAAAAAATTCATTATTAGCACGCTTGGCAGACGCTATTAATAGCCATAATAATACCCTGACAAACATCAAGGATCGCGTCTGCCACCATGGTAGCCCTGCGTTTTCAATTGACAAGGTTTCAAAAATGTAAAAAAAAAAAACTTTACTAAATCATTTGCACGTGTCTGCCTCTGGGACTGATGATAACAGCCATCCTGTTAACACGTAAAATCGAAGAGGCAGACATCTAGGGCTCTGACTTTTGTAGTTATTAATTTATAAATTTATTTTTATGATTTAAAAAATATATATATATTTGCACGCTTGGCAGACATGTATAGTTTGAATAAAAACGATAAAAAGGACCTCGGAAAAATAGTCTGCCAACATGGTGGCCCTGCGTTTTCAATTGACAACGTTTCAAAAATGTAAAAATTAGAAAAACTATACTAAATCATTTGCACATTGTCTGCCTCTGGGGCTAATGATTATATAGTCATCCTGTAAACGTATGACGGAATTAAAACTATATGGAATCCTATTTATCAGATAAAATACACGCATTGCTTTGATTCCGTGAATTTCAAACAGTCGTATAACCTAAAAATCAGCGAGCAGTGTCTTCCAAATGGTTTTTTTTTTATCCAGGGAGTCCAAATGAATCGAATGATCACGATTAGAATCGAGAGCAAATGATTTAGTAGTGTTTTTTTTACATTTTTGCACCTCCGTCCCATGAAAACGCAGAGTTCGTGGTTTTTAAGATGATTGTCATCATGAACCCCAAAGGCAGACACCATGCTAATGATTTAGCATAGTTTTTTTTTTACATTTTTACAACTCTGTCCCATGAAAACGCAGAGCCCTAATTGTCTGCCTTTTCGATTTTATTTAGTTTCAAGATGATTGTAACCATGAACCCCAAAGGCAGACACGTGCAAATGATTTAGCATAGTTTTTTTTTTTGACAAGTTCAATCCGCTGTAACGCGAAAACGCAGCGACATAGGACAAAATTTTACTGAACCAAATCAATTCGTACTGACCTAAACTGCAACCCACCGCGATGTGGATTCCGTGCAAGTACTTTACCGAAATGCTACCCACCTCCTTAACCTGTTTCTATGAAGCTAAGATCTTTAAAAAAATTAAAATAATAAACTCCGAAATTAAAAAAAAAAAAAAACTGAAACTATGGGTTCCTTGTTTGACTACACAGAACCGTGAAAAAGAACAAACAATTAAAATAGGTAAATAGACATATAAGTCGTTACTTTTTCAGTTCTTGGCGGAGGCGTATCAAAGTCGTTCGCGCCAGGGATGATTCTTGAGATTGCAAATCGATCAAAATCCTCTCGGGCTATCGTATCGCAAGAGTCAGCGAGAAACATATTTCTTGAGTCGTAGCTTTCGCCCATGCCCGCTAGTTGGGCGGAGTCGAGACTCTTGCAGCAACTGAGCGTCTCGTCTATGAACTTCATGTGATTAATCTGAGGATCTGCATCGACTAGCTGGAGCCGCGACCTGTGCGGGGGACTGAGACTTCGCGACAAAATACTGCAATCGTCCATGGTGGCCAGCAGCGCCCGGTTCCGCGCGTTCATCTCCCTGACGCCCAGTGAGGCTTTGTCCGCGTCGCTTAGAGTAACCATCTCTGAACTCTCAGCGATTGCTTCAAGAATCTTCCCGTTTTCTGAAATCAATGATGTAGGTCGTTGCGGTGCGTTGTTCTTAGTGATATGAGTCGGCGTGTCTGCTGGTGTAGTTTCTGAAAACCGTATTAATAAGTAATATCATTAAATCAGATGCAACTTTTTAACTGACTTCAAAAAAGGAGGTTATCAGTTTGACCTGTATGTATGTATGTCTGTATGTAAGTTTGTCCGCGATTATCTCGCGTTTGGCCGAATTGATTTCGATGCGGTTTTCAGATAAGTATTTGTTACATTCAGGAGAATGTTAGTACCTAATTTAACCGACTTCAAAAAAGAGAAAGTGCTCACTTGATATATGTGTCAGTTTATTGAAGGCAGGTTCCTTTTTTTGTAAAAAAGCAATAATTGGTTCATACTAGCGCAGTTCTAAAGCCAAAAGTCGTAAACTCGATCATAAAGTTCTTCAAGAGATTGATTATAGAAGAAAATGTATTTAAAGCAAGCAGTATGTAATAATTGCTTTCCTGGTCGTAATTTTAATTATATTACAAATAAACTTTTAGTCAATGATTGGGAAAAAAATGTTACTAAGATTCTTTTACTAGGCGAAAGTTCCAACACGTGTAAGAAGGACATTATAAATTTTTTTAGTTAATTATTATTAAAAATAGAAAATTGCGACATGGGAACAGGGAAAATTATTATTTGTTATTTTCCGTTCTCAAATTATAACTCCGTAGAACTTAATAATAAAATCCATAGCCTAAATATTTTAATGTATAATTTGACTTTTCGTCATAGAGACAAAATATTATTATTTGACATAAATAAATTCATTAGGAACTTTTATATACACGTAGATAAAATATATCTAAAATCTAGTTGTAGGAGACATCTTGCTAGCCTTTTAGCGTACAATTTATGTGACCCAACCACTATTGTGGGTAAGTCGATAGATTTAGTTAAGGACCCGACGGTTAGTAGTAATTCTAACAAACATTTACAAACAAGGAGTTCTTTAAACTCCATAGCCAGACAACAGAGAAGCAGCCTTGTACACTTAGTCTAATTCACCAGAACATAAATCGCTTCTCTGGCAAAATTTTAGAAATAGAAATGTTTCTAGAAGATTTTAAATGTGATGTTCTTTGTCTGACAGAAACATGGTTACAACCACACAAAATGAACTTTAGTCTCCTAGATTTTAAAGTAACAAGTGTATTTAACAGGAAACTTTCTCAAGGCGGTGGTTGCCTTATATTAACTAGGAATATTAATAAAGTTAAAGAGCGAAAGGATTTTGTCAAACTTTCAGTTAAAAGCACCTGTGAGGTTGCGTGTGCAGAGCTAGACCGCTATATAATTCTATGTGTGTATCGTCCTCCTATTTCTGCCAATTTCGATAATTTTGTAACTGCAATGGAAGACGTACTGGGTAAAGTAAGCGGTTCAAATAAAACAGTAGTAATTTGTGGAGATTTCAATGTTGACTTACTTACAGACACGACCCAAAGGACCACTCTATTAGGCCTATTCCAGTCTTTTAATTTTAAGTTTTTGTTCAACGAACCCACTAGAATAGCGGGTACGTCTGCAACTTGTTTAGATAACATAGCAATGAACGGTAATTACTCCAAAAAATCATTGTTAACTTCTTTAAGGTCAGATCATAAGGGTCTAAATGTTTTATTGTACACAGTTGAACAAGAAAAAGAAAACTCGTTAGTTTTTAGGCCAATGAACCAAAGTCGTATGGAAAGATTTTATCATAGTCTTCAGATGCGCCTTGCCTTGCTGAGCTTTGAGGCAGATGATCCCAATACACTATATCAAGAGTTATTTTCCGCGATACGGATTGAATTCGATCTTATATTTAAATTCAAAAAAGTTTGCAGTAATAAAAATTCAAATTTTAGTACTTGGGCGACGCCAGGAATTAGGAAAATCAGAGATGCCCTATATGAGTTATATGATACTTCATTTCTTGAACATGTTAAGAATTATTCTAAATTGTTTAAGATAGTTTGCACCAAAGCTAAATCTATTAATTTAAATAATAAAATTAGAAATTCGAAAAATAAAAGTAAAACTGTCTGGCGTATTATTAATAAAGAAACTGGTAAACCTAACGGTAAGGAAAGCATTCAAGCTTTAAACTTAAATGGTAAAGTCGTTACAGATAAGTCGGAAATTGCGAATGAATTCGAATCATTCTTTGCTAACATCCCATTTCAAACCACTAAAGACCTTAACGCATCTGCCAGCGCCGCGGAATCTATACTTAAGGAACATGTTGACATCGCCCCGCCTCCACTCACGTTTCGCCATGTTGGACCGCAATGCATTATTAAGATATTTAAGGAACTCAATTTAAAAAAGACAGAAGACTTATGGGGGATATCAATTAAAGTACTTCAACCTGTTATAACACTAATAGCGCCTCATCTAGCATTAATCTTTAACTCTTGTATCGAAAAAGGCATTTTTCCAAATTTATTGAAGTACAGCAAAATCATTCCTATTTTTAAATCTGGAAATACCGAAAACCCCACTGATTATAGACCAATCGCGGTTCTTCCAGCCTTAAGTAAAATATTTGAAAAACTTATTCTTGCACAATTAGCGTCTCACTTCTCAGTCAATAACTTCCTACACAAAAATCAATTTGGTTTTAGGAAAGGGCGGTCTACCTTAGACGCAGGTCACAAACTCATCAGCGATGTCTATGGAGCCTGGGAGGATTCTCACGATGCTATTGGGGTTTTCTGTGACCTCTCGAAGGCTTTTGACTGCGTTGATCATGAGACTTTGCTACTTAAATTACAGCACTATGGCTTAATTGATAAATCACTTGATCTACTTGCCTCTTATCTTACTGATCGCGACCAACGAGTGGACGTGGGTGGTGCGGTGTCTGTAGGTTGTCCTATCAAGATTGGTGTACCTCAGGGATCGATATTGGGGCCTTTCCTGTTCCTAGTCTACATAAATGATCTCCCTTACATGTTAGATAAACTTACAGATGTTGTCCTCTTTGCAGACGACACCTCTTTAACAATTAAAGCTAAACGAGGTGACTCCCTCAACTTAGATATAAACAAAACATTAGTGGAGATTTCTCAATGGTTTACTTCTAATAATTTACTTTTGAACGCAAAGAAAACTAATTGCATTAAGTTTTTCTTGCCAATTTTGACTGCTTATGATACAGACATACATTTGGACAATAACAAGCTTAATCTGGTAAATCAAACTGTATTCCTTGGTATCACTCTAGATTCGAAACTTCAGTGGGGCCCCCATATCTCAAATCTTGCGGCAAGGCTCAGTTCGGCTGCGTACGCAATCTGGAAAATCAGAAAATTAACTGATGTGTCTACCGCGAGACTTGTGTATTTATTTCACTTACTTTCATAGCTTAATGACCTATGGCTTGCTTCTATGGGGAAGAGCTGCAGATATTAACGTCATTTTTATACTACAAAAACGCGCAATTAGAAACATTTATCAGCTTAAAGCTCGCGAGTCCCTCAGAGTAAAATTCAAAGAAATTGATATTTTGACGCTTCCGTCCCAGTACGTCTTTGAAATTATTATGTATACTCGTAAAAACTTACATATGTTTGATAAAAAATGTGATAAAATTAAAGACCTTAGAACGCGTAGCAAAAACAAACTAAGTATTCCACAGAACAGACTAAAACGGACAAACAAATGCTTTATAGGAAACGAAGTAAGATTTTATAACAAGATCCCAGAAGAGATTTTGATCCTGAATGATAATGAGTTTAAAACTCGTATCAAAAAAGGTTTGATTAAGAAAGCTTATTACAATGTTGATGATTATGAAAACGACAAAGACGCATGGAAGTAGTCTAGCTCTGCACGATATTTTCATTATTTCATGTATGTACTTTAAATCTTATTAATTTATGTTCTTTGTATTGTAAATTAAATTGTAATGTCACATAAGAACAAAAAAAAAAACAAAAAAAAGAGATAAATTGTAAAGTAGAGTTTGTTACCCCTTTCTTCTCTACGCTGTAAAATCATTGCGAAAGGGAGTAGAATCATTTGACAGAGGAGGGCTCGTTTGGGGGCGTCTCCAGGCGACCATTGTCGTAAGGCAAGGCAAACATTTGTTTGCCTGAGCCAATTAGTGGGCACCCTGAACTACCTCGCCTCTATCAGTATAGGATACTTTACGAAATAAGGTATCAATATTAATTAGATTAGTCTAATTGACTTTCAATAAGCGATATCTTGTATCCTGTATTGAATAAATCATTTTTTACTTTTACTTTTTACTTTTAAAAATGTACTGGTTTTAAATTAAGGAATTATATTTTTAACCGACTTAAAAAAAGGAGGTTCCTCAGTTTGACCTATATGTGAATGTTTGTTCACGATTATCTCGCGTTTGGCTTAACCGATGTTGATGCAGTTTTCAGAATAGTATTGTTACATTCAGGAGAAGGTTTTTGTAAATATTTTAGCCGACTTCGAAAGACAGGAAGTTCTCAGTTTTTGTGTGTCAGTTTATTCAAAGCCTTTTTTAAAAAGAAATAAATTATTAATGTATCCGGGAATGTGGTATTTTATAAGTTTTTCCATGCATAATAGTCTTACCATTGGACTGTCCAAGAGTGAAATTGACTGG
This sequence comes from Euspilapteryx auroguttella, assembly GCA_951802225.1. Classification (NCBI taxonomy): domain Eukaryota; kingdom Metazoa; phylum Arthropoda; class Insecta; order Lepidoptera; family Gracillariidae; genus Euspilapteryx; species Euspilapteryx auroguttella. Next base: position 6,829,211 of record OX637643.1, on the reverse strand, counting down.
AGGCGGCGATAATTGACGTCTGTAGTACGGAACGAGGAACGCTGCCACCAGCGCAGCGACCACCAGGCCCAGGGCCGTGGACCCCGTCATGGCTGCCCAAAGAGGTATTCTATCCATTGCCAATACTGAAAACAAATAAAGACTTTTTCGTAATTTATTTCAAGAAATGTAAGTTAAACGTAAGAAAGTATACTTATAACATTGTGTTGTGTTCATCAAATGGTTTATTCAATTAATCATTTAATATTCACTGAAATTGCGTCATTTCATAGTATAAGTACCAAAATAATTTCACAAGAAGTACTTAATTATACTTACACTTGGGTCCATCATGCACGACACTCAAAACATTAACCGCGACAGTAGCTCCATAGAAGCTTGGCAAGGAGCGCAGACCCGCCTTGATTGGCTGCGAGGCTCGCAAGATGAACTTGCGAACGGTCCAGTAGAGCAGCGCCGACGCTGTGCCGCTCAGCGCCGGGGAAATGAACCAGGACAGCACTTAAATGAAACAGTTCAAAAATATAAGTAAGTATAACCTACATTACGGCCGTTTTCGATAAAACTAATCTATTGGAGGTGTGCCGACTACTTAGTTTGTAAAGGCAACTATCCGGCAACTTTTTTAGTCAGCAACTAGTCGGCGATTAGTCGTCAAAACTCGCCGACCATCCGGCCCCTAATTTCTCAATAAATATAAACTTTTCTGTTAGATCTTTCTTTCTAAGATGGGCTAACAAGCCCTTCTCTAAAACATGATAAATTTTTAATTGATTACTTTCTTAAAAGCACACAAATATACCGTAAGTACACTATATAATACTAAGTACTATTTTATTTTCCTCACATACAAAAGTAGTTCTGACTTATCAATGGTTAAAAAAACTATGAATTTAAATGTAACAAAACATATTTCGACTCGCCTACACAGCTCGGTTGCGCTTCGCTTATTGTAATGAAGCCAGGAGAAAATTGCAGAACGTCTCCAAGATCACGATCGGCCAGGCCGATTAGTCGGCTTCATTACAGTCGGCTGATCGGCTAGTCGGCCAAAGTCCTAATCGGCACACCTCTACTATCCATTAATGTCTAAGCATTGTTAAATTAGGTTTAGTACCTAGTGCTCTTGACGTACGTCAAGACAGAGCAGACTAACTCACCTATGGCACCAAGCGTAGACCATCGCACACCAATAGGGCCTTTAGCTGTCAGCGTGAAGCCAACTGTCGCGCCCACAACTGAATGTGTACCGGACACCGGGAGCCGCAGCGCCGTGGCCACGATCAGCCACACGGCGCTGGCAATGAGCGCCGAGAGGCAGCCCGCCGCCAGCAGCCGCTCGCCCCCGTCCGCGTACAGGGATACGTCGAGGATGCCCTTGCGCATCGTATCGGATACTTTATAACCTGTTGAAAACAGCACGTTTAATGTTTGTTTCAAAATAATCTATAAAATTGATTTTAAATAATTTTAATAATTAAAACTAATTTTAATTTGCATGCGTAATTGCTTGATTTACATTGCTCACATAGTCACAACATTTTATGCTTTGTAGATACGTCAAAGTTATTAAAATCCTATTTCAAAATCTTACATGATTCCTTTAACCTGATTATATAGGTACTTAACTTACCAATGAGCACAGCGCCAGCAATCTCGAAGATGGTTGCAAGAATGCATGCCTGCGTGAGTGTGAGCACCTTGGAGCCGACGCTGGTACCGAAGGAATTGGCCACATCATTTGCGCCGATTCCAAATGCCAGGACAAACGCGACAATAAACCCAACTACCACCAACCAAAACAGATTTTCGTCGTACGGAACCATCTCTTTAATAGGTCTTTAATTTTTACTCAACTTCATATGCATATCCATATTTTTTTTAGCCCAAAATTTTGTTTAAACAATATTTCTAGTAACATACATATAGACTAAAATATTCCATAGAATGACTAGATGAGATCTAATTTAAGCGAATTATTATTTTTAGTTGATTTTTTTACTTAAATAAATACCAAACAAACTTACAAAACAGAAAAATAATATAGGTATTAGTTAAAGGCTATGTCAAATATAAAATAAAGTTTTTAATTAAAGTTTTATATTATGCGTCACAACGGAAAATCTTTATAGATGTTTAAAAGGTGTTTTTGGTGTTTTAATGACGGCTTCATCATGATCTGTAATAAGAATACAGAGTTTTAGTAAAAAAAATACCTACGCTGATTGCGGAACCTTCTTAAAACATTACAACTTAACATACAAAACAATATTACGGTAAAACTTTGCCGGACTAATAACACTCTCTACGTTATTTATCTCTATAAATATATCAATATCTAGTCTAGCCTGGTCAAGAGTGAACCGTTTGAACACTGGAACTATAGAGCAGAGGGTTTTCCCAACCTAAATCTGAGAACTGACACTCTACCAATACTGTCTTAAAATACGCTAGGTGCTTGCTTAGTTATATTGTAGAACTAGCTGTCCCAGTAAACTTCGTATCACCTACCTACATCGAAACATTATATACTTACTTAAAATATTGCAAAATGAAATTGTTGTTTTTACCGTCTTTCTCGCAATTTTGCCATATTATCTAACGTTTAAACCTTCTCTGGACAACAAAACATTTCAAAACCTTAATCAAGTAAGTAAGTACCTCGTCCCAGCATTTTTTAAGTTTTATCGAGGCAAACGATCTAAGTAGATTCTTTTTACATATTCCTCGCACGACCGATTGACCGTCTTTGTAGGGTTGTTTACAGCAACAATAAAGTACGTACCTATATGATTTTGGTGGTATAGTATAGGTGTAGGATTTTTTTATTTAAGTATGTATAGAATCTATACCTAAATCTATACTATAGATACAATGTCGGACACGGCACACACAGCGTAAAAATACCAAATAAACGGCCAAGTGCGAGGGCTCGCGCTTAAAAAATTCCGGAAGAAATTTATTGTTTAATATTGGCTAGCTTTAGCATAGTTTTCAGTATTTGTTATTATTCTACATTATGTGAAGTTGCTAATTCTTTGGTGCCTGATGTTAACCGGTCGTAGTAGAGGCTCTACAAAATTTGTTAAAAAAACTAAGTTTTTTTGCATTTATCTCTAAATTTTAAAGTCATATTAAAATAAAATCCGGGACGAGTAGCCGAAACCTAAACCAAAAGCTATTTTGCAATGAAGAAAAACTTGAAGTTTACGCCGTCCGTGTCCACCACTGTATCTATACTTTATTGACTAACTTTACTGAATTGAACTAAGTCAGTATTGTAAGGTTTATGCAAGATTTCATTTCTCCTCGTGAATAATATACTTTCACCACATGGCATAAGGTTATTGATTACTCCTTGATTTTATGTAATCGGCAAATCGGGCAAAATTCTCGCGCCAAAATATTAAATCGCAAAATATTTTAAGCTAAGCGTGGTTGTGCTAAATTTAACCGAAATTAATACGTTAACTAGGCATTCCTACATATAATTTTTAAAAGGTTAGCACCTACTTCTATTTACGTACGGTACGACGACGTTCCGCAGTAACCTAATTTGGCTAATTATGATGCCCAAAATAGTGGTATAAAAATTAATTAGATACGTAGAAAACTTACTAGTAAGAAGTATAGGTTTTATAGTCCTTTTGGTTTGAGAAAATGGAAACTGAAGCTTTGCTGCTCCTCACACACAAGTAGCGAGCGGCCCGGCACGTGTAGTACTCGCACTGCTCCGCGCTCTTCCGGACCGGACTCCCTGAATGGAGCATGCGCGTCAAGCGAGGGTCGGGCACCGGGCAGCCGCCGGCAGAGCACCCCCTTACTTGCGTGCCAAATTAAAAACTCGAATTTAGACCTTATTTTTTTGAAATATAAGATCTACTATGCTATTTAGCGAAATTATGTTCGACTAAGTCTCCGTCCTTTATTGGAATGAATGTCTAGGTACAAGGTAAAAGTTGACCTCGCGTCAGCCCAAATATCTCATTATCATGGATCTCCTATAACTTTAACGGGTAACTTAACCTTGATTTTATAGCTATTCTAAGCGAGCAGAAAGATAGGTAAGTACGACAGCATGACTAACTTTACAGCTTGGCAAAAAAGTCTAGAAACGGAACCATTTTCAGATTGAGTGGGAAACCCTAAAAAATTAACTTCTTGTAAAGAAATTTTGTGTCAACGAGTTTGTGATTAAACTCGTTGATTTTGGATTCCGTTTTTCACGAATTTGACAAACTGTATAGTATACTGCACTCGCGCGCTCGCTTTGCCTGCTATTTAAAGCTTGTTAATTTTGTTTACCATAAGTAGGTACTTACCTGTACCTACCTAACAACTTTCCCAAAGCAACAATGGGTCGAAATCTACTATCGACCCTATGTGCTGTGGGAAATTGAATTTGTACATGTGGTTACTACGGTAGGGCGTGCGGTGAGCGTGAGCGTGAACACTACCTTCCCAAGCAGCAATCAAAGCTGTTTAAAAGCTGCATTTTAGTTCGCGAACACACTTAGAGAGTCAAATGCGGATTAAAAGGCGGTGTTAGAAGCGCATGAATCCCTTAAAACATAAAAAAAACTTTTTATCAAAAAATAAAACCGCCGAAAAAAAAACTAAAGTTATAATGTAAATACAGAACACGGCAATGCAACCTGTGAGTGCATAAAAGTCCCACTGACCAAAAAGTCACCCCTATTTTCCTACCCTTAGGGTGGGAATTTTATTTCCAAATTTTTATGGGACCCACTTCAGGGTATGCCCTGTCGATTAAAAAAAGAATTATCAAAATTGGACTACTCTGTAAAAAGTTATGCGTGATCATACATTAAAAAAAAAAAAAAATATACGTGTCGAATTGAGTACCTCCTCCTTTTTTTTCGTCGGTCAAAAAGGGCACACTTTTTACAGCTTTATGCGTTATCAAAGCTGTATAACGGCTGTATAAGCAATGAATAAACTGTATAAGAGCTGCTGTAGAGCGTTATTTTGGTGTTCGTGTAAACTTTAACTCTATGATTGATTATTATCTTTTAAATGTACCTATTTTAAATAATAGTTTCATTTTTGAATTTTAAAAGAGAACGGGACGAATTCAAATGATCTGTCTTAACTTTTGCACTCAAAGAGGGTGAAGCTTATTGAAATTATAAATATGGTCACTATCATGGCGAATAAACTTAAACTACTTTATTTGAGCATTTCTACAAAGTGAACAGATTTATCTGACTTCGGTGGCATTTTTTTTATCTTGACCTAGAGACTTCATAATTAAAAACCATGCAAAAGAGCTTATTCTGTATTCAAATATTGATTTGGCCCACTTCAAAAGATAACAGTTTCCAAAAAAACTGACCTCAAATATTTTGTCTCCATCGAAATCAGAAAAATTACCCACCGAATCACAATTTTGCCACTGAAATCAGAAATCTATTCACCGAAAGCATAATCCCATACAATTTATCATCGAAATTTTATAATAATTTTTATTTACACAGTATTTAGTTGTAGTAGTAAGGAGCACTCATTGAAACATTTGCGTGTTTCATATTTTTAGTGTCATTTGGTGACAGATTTTTCGGATACTACTTTGAACTCTGGATATTTCCAAGAAGAGCTTTAAGAATTACAAATGTTTAAAAATAATTTAAAGTATATCTGAAAATATTTATCTGAATTTTGTATTAACTTTACTGTTATTAAATACTCAATAATAAATAAGTTTACTCTCGTACCAAATTAAAGTTTAATAAATTTCATTAGTCATAATAATAAGATTAACTTTTACGTCTGGCCATTCAGAGGGGTAACGCAGCCAGCCTGCTAGGCACCGTACCTTCCGGTGGCAGCGATTTTGAGGCCATTTTTTATTTGTAAATATTTATTTAGTTTATTTAAGTTAATAAGTTTAAAAATATCTTGTGATGTTAATAAATATTCAACTTTTAGGTATTTATTTTAAACATTATATAAGTATAATAAAAATAACGATAATTTACTTTTTTTTTGTTGATTCAAATGCAAACTTTGGTATACATAAATTCAGTACATATATATAACACAAAGTCGCTTGAGCGGGAAGCTTCTGTAAGTATGCTTAAATAGTTAAACTACTCAAAGGATTTTGATGCGTTTTTTTTATAGATAGAATTATTCAAGAGGAAGGTATAAAGAAGGTAGGCATAACATAGAAATATTTTAGACGTTACAAAGTTCGCCGGGTAAAATAATAATAGTAAAACCCCCCTGACTGAACTCGGTACAGCACTATGACGGTTTTCAATACTACCCTCCGAAAAAATTAAGTCAGAGAAATAAAAAACAAAAAATGGTACTAAGTTAAATGCATTTTGTGTACAATCAATGATTATATACAACGAATAAGTATTTTTATGACAAAAATGTGAAATATGAGCTATTTTAGCACGCGTTCAAAGTAAAAATCTGATTTTGGTGGATGTTTTTTTGACTTCGGTGTTTAAAAATCCACCGAAAACCACCGATATCAAAATCAGCGAAATCACAAAAGAGTACAAATAAAAATTTAACTCGGAATTAAATTACAGCATAACAATCATCTGTACATCAAATAATACCAACCCAATGGCGAGTGCATGGCACTAGTTGAAAGTTAACTATTTCTTACGGTTAGAAAAAAATTACCTACACCGAATTCAGGACTGAGGGGTACCCAAAACCACCGTGTGTCACAATTATCCTGAAAATAATTACTGAAATGTCGGCGGGGCACGGATTTCAGGCTCGCGGCGTGTAGGCCATGACTGAATCAAGCTGCAGAGTACTTCAGATACTTCGAAAAGTTAACCACTATGGTTGTGGGTGATGATTTGTAAACACCACCGAAATCAGGGAGAATTCCAGGACGCTCATTCAGATTGGTGTATGATAAAAAATATAGAAGTTTTTGGTTTTTCATGGTAACTAAAGCCTCAATATACTCATCGCCAAGGCGTGAATATATATAAATTAATCAAATATCACTTCATTACTTTGTAACAAGTGACTCTTTCATGAATTTTGGCAACAGGACACCCCACCGATGTCAGGTTTTATGACTTTCGGATTTTTTTTCTGGTATTTATATTAAATTTTCAGAAATGTTTCTATGCTCTTCAACTGCGTACCCATACATAGTTGTGGCTGAAATAATTTGAGCAGCCTACTTCTTAGTGCTACCTACACTCCCTGAGTACCCTGTACCCTGTAGTTTAGGCTCAGCGTTGTCTGTCAGTCAGTCAGTCAGTCAGTCAGTCAGTCACTCAGTCAGTCAGTCAGTCAGTCAGTCAGTCAGTAACGGAAGAGTTTTATATATATATTGATTAAACCGCCGAAAAAACTGAAAAGCATTAAATAATAGGGAAACATTTTCTATTAGGCCTTAATTAACTCACTTCTTAAAGTAATTTTGGATTACCATGAAATTTTGAGTCGGTGCCACAGAATCAACGAATAAAGATCACTTAATTACCTGAAATTCAAAGAAATAACCGAAAAACGTATGCCGCTGCGCATCGCGCTTTACATAGATAATGAATTTGCTTGTGTGGTGTGGCGCCGACTTAAAATTTCTTGGTAATCCAAAATTACTTTAAGAAGTGAGTTAAATATGGCCTAATAGAAAATGTTTCCCTATTATTTAATGCTTTTCAGTTTTTTCGGCGGTTTAATTTTTTTATAAAAAGTTTTTATTGTAGTTAAGTGTTGTGTGGTTTAAATCTTAAAAGTGTGAATGAAGTGGGAAGCAAATTTTATTGCAAAATGCTATTGGTTTTACGTCTCGAAATCGATGCGCCACAAAACCAAGAAGAAAATAGCGAAGTAAACAACCTCAAATGCGGAAAGTAAATTTTTTTTGAGGTTATAATTAATTTTTTTTTTAATAAAAAGCGTAAAAACTCATAAACAGAACCAATGACATAACATTAACACAACCTTTTTCATTATCATTCATATCATATCTATAAATTTTCCTTACTTAATGGTAAACGTGTTGTAAATTAAAAAAAATCTATACAAAATGGCGAAAACAAATTAACAGCCTATAGGTACCTACTATATTTGACAGGTTTTTTAACTCAAAATACTGTACAAAGGAATTTAGAAATTAAGATAATATACAGCTTTTGGTTTTATTTTATAATTATAACAGGGACTATTTATACTACATGCGTAAGAAAGAACATACCCGATTACCCGCCCACCTAACTTGTAAACCTAAACGTGCAAACTTTAGGATTCCGTATAGATGTATGGGCTCTTAATATGATAGTCACACTGTATATTATGTATTTATATTATAAATTTACCATCCAACTCCTACTTTTATTACGGGCGGAGATATAAAACAATCTTTAACCTTCCCGCACATTTACTATTTATCAATAAGTCAGTAATTGAAAATTCTGCACTTGATTGTCATTGATTAACAACCAAATACGAGTATTACTTATTATTTCATCAGATCATTCATCATCATCATCATCATTTCAGCCGTAGGACGTCCACTGCTGGACATAGGCCTCCCTCAAGGCTCTCCATCTGTACCGATCGCAGGTGGCCTGCATCCAGCGTGGACCCGCAGCCTTGCGCAGATCATCCGTCCATCTGGTCGGTGGACGTCCTACGCTGCGCTTGCCGATCCGTGGTCTCCACTCGAGAACTTTTCGGCCCCAGCGGCCATCTGTTCTGCGGGCTATATGACCTGCCCATTGCCACTTCAACGAGCTTATCCGCTTGGCTATGTCGGTGACCCTGGTTTCTCTGCGTATGTCCTCATTTCTGATTCGATCCCGCAGAGAAATCCCGAGCATAGCCCGCTCCATGGCTCGTTGAGCTACTCGGAGCCTGTTCATAAGCCCTATAGGGAAGCACCACGTTTCAGAACCGTATGTCATCACTGGCAGCACACATTGGTTAAATACCTTCGTCTTCAGGCACTGAGGAATATTGAACGAGAAGACGTTGCGTAAAAGTAGTTGGATATTGGTATGGTCTATTTCATCAGTTAACGTTGTAACTACTAATGCTGCATTACATTTCGTAAATATTCTTCAAGTATTAGAACCTGCATCTAAATATATAAAATTCAAAGGTGACTGACTGACATAGTGATCTATCAACGCACAGCCCAAACCACTCGACGGATTGAGCTGAAATTTGGCATGCACGTAGATGTTATGACGTAGGCATCCGCTAAGAAAGGATTTCCCGAAATTCCCTCAGGAACGGAAATTACGGGACTTTTTAGTTAGTATGAAAAATCGACATTATTAAGTGTATCAACGTGAAATTGGTGTACAGGCTCCTCAGTGGATGAAAGGGTTTTGAAGAAAGTAATTAACTAAATTCCCATGGGAACGGGTATTACCGTACTAATTATTTAGTATGAAAAATCGATTTCCTTGAGTATGTCAACGTGAAATTTGGTCTACAATAGTGTCTCTGTGGATTTAGGGGTCTTGGAAGAAAGAAATCTTATCTTATCTAATCTAAAAATACTAAATGCCCACGGGAACGTAAAACGGGACTCTTTAGTTACTATTAAAACAATGTCATATATTTCTTTATATCGACGTCATAATAGGAAAACGGGTTCTTCAGTGGGTGTAATTAGATTCAGAGTTCTATTAAGAAAAAAAAAAAACAAAATTCACATGGTAACGGAACATTCCCAAAAACATAAAGCGCCTAAAAATCTTCAACTTTTTTTACTCGAGTGTACTTACATATATTAGGTACCTATGTAGGTACGTATATCCAACTACTTTTACCCAACCAGCTAATAGAAATGTTAGAAGTTTCAGTGTCTGAATGGTGGTGTGTAGAAAGGAATTTCTGGAGTTGCCACGGGAACTGAAATAAACAAAATATTAATACTCTAAATAGGTAGATATTTTTAGGGGGTATGGGTGCGATCAGAAATGATGTCACCATTAATGAAAAAGCGCGTGCGAAGCTGCGGTCAAAAGCTAGTCTAAACATAAAATATGTTTAAAAACTACAGTCCTTAAAAGAATATTAATGTAATAAGAATAAGTTATATGGCAGTGATATTATAAGATACCTAACAATATACCCCCTTAACACAAAAAGTTAGACCGGTCTAAAATCGCCAATTTGTATGACGAAATAGTGATTTAAACTAGTCTGATTTAGACCCGGTTTAACTCTTTTTGTGGTAGAGCCGAAACCCTAAACATTGGATGGAAGCAATAATACAGCTTAAAGTTTTTAAAACTTAAAAACTAGGTATGTACCCTGTAGGAAGTTCCTTTATTATTGTTAAGTAGGCAGGTACTCTTAAGGTAAATAAAAATAAGAAAAATCTGTATTGCAGCTACTACAATAACAAAATACTTAAAAGTGTTAAAACGTTTTTAACTAGTAAGTACTTAATTTTTTTTTGGTTTTTGTTCAAGTAAGTAGGGGAAAGTGGGGAGGATTCGTACAATTTTTACTTCGAGGCTTCTCGAAGATAAACTAACAGCTTTTTCAAAATGAGTTTTAGGCTAATGTATAATGAACTTATCTGGGTATATTATTACAAAAGGTTTTTTTAGATAAAACCCCATTTTGACCAAGATTTGCTCGTCCGAAAAAAAAAGGGAATTCGTACGAAAGCACCCCACGAGTGGGGTGCTTTCGTACAGAGGGTGGGTTGTCTGGCTGGACCTTCGTACATAGTGTTAAAAATGCAATTTATTAGAAATAAAATATGTTATTGTTATCAAAATTAATTGAAAAACTGCTGTTCAAGTTAACATGTCAACCTGAACTGTATAATCAACCAGCCTCAAAACTTTAACCTTTTGATGAAAACCTACCTATATCCAACAGTAGACGTATTTTATAAGATGATGACTATGGATGATCACTTTCGTAAAAAGCAGTGATTTTGATTTCTGTGGCAACCATTAATGTGCTTCTTCAATTTCTCCCAACCTAGCAGGTTTTCAGGAGTATCCTTGACTTTCCAGTAATTTTTCCATACATAATAGCGTACGAATGTACCCCACCTACCACTGTACGAATGTACCCCAAACCAAAACACCAACACATTAATTCAAAATAAAAAAAACCATTTAACTCTATTCCAAATGAATATAAATAAAATAAGCTACAGAAATAGCTTGAACTTAGTTAATATCGGTTATGCAGTAAAAACAAAAAATATAAGGTTAAATCGTGTTATAGAGCCAATCGGAAAATTACTTAGGCGTCGCGAAATCACGTTTTGTCTAGTCTTGGCGAAGTTGGTGAACTCACTTACCCCCCGCCCCGGGGGAAGCCTATGCCTAATATTAGGAGTCCCACACACAAATACGAGCGTGTCAACGTTTTAGGTGTAGGAGATATGGCTACTGTACGAATGCTCCCTTTGTACGAATCCTCCCCACTTTCCCCTACTTAGTTGAATTTAGACTCCATCAGTTTTTACATGTATAAGCCTGAACATAAGAGAAAACCGGAGGAGGATTATAATATACTTACCGGATGATTTTTTTATGTGATATTGCGATTTTTTAAGTGATGTCATTAATAAATGGTTGATTTTTAATGTTATTTCGTAAATAGTTCACTATCTCATTGTGTGGGGATTTTGTGGGGAAACAGGATATTTTTCTCCCAAAATTTGGGGAACATGACCAGTGATCTTGGGGAATCTGGTAAATAGCCATTGGCAACACTGGCAGCGTTGCCAATGTGTGGGGAATTCCCCAAACTGCGGGGAATCCCAAAGCGATTGGGGAATTTGTGGGGAGAGGCACTGTGCGGGGAATATGCGGGGAATTTAGCATTTTACCAATTCAAATAAACTTACAACCAAAACATCTAATTGATCAAATATAAATTAATGCCTTTATTTATTTTTATTGATAAAAAGGCTGAAACTTATCATTAGGAAAGTGATTATTAACCTTATTCGTTTAAATTACTGATTAATAGCGAAATACAACAATGCAAATGTATCACCCCACCCTATAATCAGTCAGTTGGTTATCCCTAGTCTTTGCTATTAGTGATGGGTAACTCAGTAATTTAAATTGAGGACTCGTGAGGACCTCATTTGGCTAAATGAGGTCCTCACGAGGACCCCACATTTGAGGCGAGGCATTTCAACCCAAAAACAGGCCCAAACCTTCCCGCAGCGGAACTAATCTTACAAGTTATTTACATAAGATTTATTTTTTCTTTCCCAAGACATTCACAAGTATTTAAATGCAATATAATAATAAAAATAGTAATAATTTTATTTACTATAAAATATAGTTTACAGATTTAAATTATAACTTACAAATTGATATATTGCAGGTAGATTTAGATATTTGTAAAGGATTAGTTTAAATAGAATATAGAATAATTTTTAAATAGTAAGTATTGAGTTTAAATTGTGATTGAAAATTACAACACCATGCAATGCAATACCTAAGCTATCCAATAAATAATTGAAATTAAAATAAAATAAAATTCATGGGCTAAGTAGCACTCTGCCTGTCCTGTGGGGTGTTCTCGAAAGCTGGTCATATTCTTACCGACAAAAAGTCATCATGATACTATTCTCGCAGGCATACATGTAGGTAGGCTAAATAATAAGAAGAAATATAAATAACTAGAGGCTGCCCCGCGGTTTTTCCCGCGCAGATTTCTCATAAACACAAAATTCCCGTTTATTCCCGTTCCCGTTGGAATTTCGGGAAATCCCTTCTTAGTGCTCACCTGCACTCCCTAAGGAACCTACATGCAAAATTTCAGCCCGCTACGCCCAGTAGTTTCGGCTCTGCGTTGTCTGTCAGTCAGTCAGTCAGTCAGTAACGGAAGAGTTTTATATATATTGATAAAAGCACACTATAGTTTTATTTTTTATAATAACTAAATCTTAATACTATATGAATCGGTATCGTACCTACCTATTTATTATTCAATCTTAATAGTTAATTTCTAAAACATTTACGTTTTTCTGTTTGCTAAACAATAATAGCCCTTTTTCCAATGAAAAGAATAACTAACTCTTGAACAAGGCTATACCTCCCTCACTCACCTCGCCTAGTCCTCATTTATTGAGGTTCGTACTTCGTTTCGTTTACTTTTAACACAATCCTCACGCCTCACGACGCCTGACGCCTCACGCCTCCTCACTCCTCACGACGCCTCACTCCTCACGACCCCTCACTCCTCACGACGCCTCACTCCTCACGAGCCCCCTCACGAGTTTTATATGAGGTACTCACTCACCTCACTGTAACGAGCCCCCTCAAACGAGGCCCTCACGAGGGAGTAACTCATCACTATTGCTAATGTATGTACCTATCTACCTACCTATGTTATTATTTGGTTCATTAAGTAAATTTGAAAAGTTTTGATATTTTTTGGTTTTTGTTCGAGTACTAAAGTTAAATTTACAATTCGTTAGTTTTTACATGTATTTTTTTCCAAGTTTTCGCTTTTAAGCCTGAACATAAGAGAAAACCGGATGAGGATTATAATATATGAGATGATTAAGTGACATGCGATTTTTTTAAGTGTTTGTCATTAATAAATGGTTGATTTTTAAAATAAATCGTAAATAGTTCACTATCTCATTGTGAGGGGATTTTGTGGGGAATCAGGACATTTTTCTCCTCAAATTTGGGGAATTTAACCAGTGATCTTGGGGAATCTGGTAAATAGCCATTGGCAACACTGCCTATGTTCTGTGACTGCAACACTGTTGAAATTTTTGTAATTTCTTTACTTTATTTAATTAGGTACCTACCTACATACCTATTTCCAAACCCTATGAAATTAAATAAATCTCTAGTTTGAATAAGATGCTCTTGAGAAATTTTTGCCATATCCTGGAAATAAATAGCAATAGCTGGTATGTAAAAGAACAAAAAATAATTGCGCTACAAAACAATTTGTACGAACTTTTTATTACAAAGCAACGTACTCATCTTTCAGCAAAGGGCCTTTACTACATCAATGTACCAGGCATCAGTTGGGCGAGAGTAGATCGTTCCTGAAGAATTCGTTCCACAGTTCGCGGAGAAATGTTCGGCGGCCGGCGCTGGAACCTGAACCTCTCGAAGCGTTGGCAATCTCCACTGGGCCTCTACATGCTAAAAGCCTCTTTAGGCCGCTAATTTTTACTGTTGGAGTAAGACAACAACTATTAAAAGAGAATCTTTATATATTTTATAGGCTAACCCTGTTAATCATAAAAAGTTCACTTCACTTAACTTTTTGTTTATTGGAAATATTTAACCGGGACGGTTTATTCTGCCAGGATCAGTGTAGCATGGTATATAAATAAATAGAAATTACAATGAACTAAAAGAGCATTTTAGTCAAATATTTGACGTATGTATGTCAATTTAGAATGGATGTCACATATTTACCATACGCAAACCAGAGAAGTAGACTAGTACTGTATCTTTATGAATAATACGGTAAAGCCTTATTGCCTCTTAAAACTTTCTTCAACAAATTCTATCTGGCTGACTGTAAACTATAAAAAATCGCCATCATCTTTTCAACACTTACCTTTAATATTCGGGCCATTCTATGACAAACGTTACCAGGAGCCCAAAAATTAAAATGGTTTTAAGAAGTCTATTCTACGCTCTTTTCAAAGAAAACAATCGCATCCTTTATATAAGAAAAAATTAAATAAAAAAAAACTACAAATTACTATGTTTTTCCGTAGTTGATAACAACGAAAATAAAATAAGCTTGTCTCGGTATTTATAGACCAATACTTCACAGCACAAAAAAAAATAAAAGTAGCTGTTCCTTTTCCATAAAGTTCACTTAACTTTCAGGTTTAGATTTTGTTCTTCATTAATTAACATTCAAATCTATTAAAAATCTTGTATTTAGTGGTTTTAACAAGACAGTTTTAAAGTGTGGCATCAAAGTAACACCCGAAACGAAAAAGAGGTATTTGTTTGTCTAATTTTACGCCTAATTAATTTAAATCTAACACGTTTTGCCAAAGTAATGATATTTTAATAAACTTATCGATTCCCTAACAATAATTGTTATATGTGTGTTCAAACATCTGTTTTAAGCGTTTGCTTTTGTGTAACACCCGAAACGTTTCGGGTGTTACATTTTTTAAGATGAGGTTTTGTATGCTTTTATGACTTCTAGAGCTGCATTTTATGATTCTTCTTGCATGGGAGTGTTACTGGTGTTTGTATTATTTCAAGGTATGTCATCATGTCCTCATTAACTAAAGAAAAAATATCCTGAGAAATATGCTGAGCATTTGCGTAAAAAGAGGAAATTTGCGTAGGGAAAGAGACGCTATTGGGAGCCAAAAACACATCATCAGATTCGGAACAGCGTCCTTTTCCAAATTTAACTAAATCTGATCCTTAGAGAACAGTTCAGAACATGAAATTTCAATTAACTTTTATAACTAAGACGGCTACATAGCCCAAAGAATTACGAAACTTGTGGCAATCGGTACATAGCTAGAGAACGCATGGTCGCTGAGACCAAAATGTTCTATAGTGGCGAACGCAAACCGGAAGACGCAGTGTAGGCAGATCCGCCTCAAGGTTGATGGTTAGATGACGTGGTGAAAGCTGCGGGATTACACTGGATGAGTAGTAATCCGGACAAGACCAGTCAAAGTGGTGACTGCGGTAGGAGGGCCTATGACCAGCAGTAGATGTCTTTTGGCTGAAATTATGATGATGAAATGTAAGCAAGAAGGCAGGAAGGGATAATATTGATATGCAGTGAATTTTCTAGCGCTTAATAAATGATGATGATGGCGAGCGAAGTTCTATGTACCTAGTAATGTTTTTTAAAGTAGTTGGGAATAAAGCTACTAACTGAAGATGATGTATCCCCTGTGCTTTTTGAGGATATCATTTGTTCACCTATCTTATTACCTAGTACTTCTTTGAATATGAAAAGTAAAATCACACTTACTACGAATTTCCAAGAGAAATAAAATTCTTCGAGAAATAAGTAGGGTTTCTTCATAAAAACACATTTTTTTGGGTTTTGAAAATTATTATTGTAAAAGTTTTAATTATATGTGCAATCACTAATAATAAAACACGTAGTTTTCATATAAATATGTTTGAATTTCGTACTCGTAACACCCGAAACGACCAATGTGTAACACCCGAAACAGGTAGTTTAATTCATAAAAAAATAACTAAAGGCTATATTTACATCTAGTTTACAGTTATGGATTGGTACTAGATCTAGTTCATCTTGATTTGAATTAGGCTTGAGGTGGCTTTGGAAAATTCGCTGAATTACGGTCTTTTGTTCCGTCAGTCAGAAGCAATAGGCAAATTTGTGTAACACCCGAAACGGCTACTTTTTTAAAATTTTCTCCTAAATGGTATCAAATTTTAGTAAAAGGAGTCAATGGAAATAAGAAATAACTGAAATAGAACATGATTAAACAGTCTTAGCAGCACAGTTTCTTTGAATATCATATAAAAAAATCTTATTTTATGAGTTGAACTGTAACACCCGAAACGATGGAATGGCCCATTCATAAAGATACAATATGTTTATAATAGCTATAATGCAGGTCTACTTCACTGGTTGCTTGTAAAGTAAATCTAAAGTCCAAATTGACATACATCTAATAGGTAACTGAAATGCATATCTAATAGATAACTGAAATGCACCTTTGAATGAATAAGTGCCTCATGTTACTGGTATGGAATGGCAGTGTTAATGTTTATTTTTTGTAGGTTACAGCAGTAAGCCTAACAGGCTGCGCTATATGGGAGTATGAAACAATACGTACTCATGCCTCATCATTACTTAGAAAACCTGGGAAATGGTTAAATGCTCAACAGAAGAAGCTTGGTGCTCAGTATGTAAGTACTTATTGCAATATTTTTTAATTTATAGTTTTAACCCTTCTGCTCAACAGTGTATTGTAGTGAGTACAGAAGGCTTACAGAAATTATATCCATTGTATTTTGTAATAAAATATTAAATATGAAAATGGGAGGGAGACCTTTGTTAAGCAGTGAGATAATACAGGCTCTTATAAATAAATGTAATTTAAGAAGTTTATACTTAATATTTGTATTAAAACATTGTGTTTTTTATGAATTTGGTGAGTGCTGAAAAGTCATGACTTTTTGCTTCAGAGAAGTGAACCAGGGCCTATAAAGAAATGGTGGTCCTCACTGCGGGAGAGTGAGAAGGTGTTCTATCCCATTCTTGCTGCAAATGTCCTGGTCTTTGGAGCTTGGCGAGTCAGATCTCTACAGCCATTTATGGTCAAATATTTCTGTTCAAATCCTTCCAGTAGTAAGTATGATTGAAACCTATATTGGCATGAAAATAAATATACCTATATTATTTTTATCTGTGCTCTGAGTATTATAATAAACATTTTTAAAATAATATTACCTAGTTAATTAATCCTTTTCAGAAGCTGTATGTCTACCAATGGTATTATCAACATTCAGCCAGTATTCAACACTTCACTTAGCTGCCAACATGTATGTGCTATACAGTTTTATGCCTGGTAAGTATATATCAAAAAATCTATCACTAACTTAATAAATAATAACTCAAATTCAAAAATTTAAAAACCCCCGACCCAGTCAGGCCCCTCATCAACTTAACTAAAACTAGAGCTAATCATCTTAAAAATATCATGGTTACCTTAACATATACTTTCAATATCATTAGTAACACTGTACCAAATTTTTAATTGATAGGACAAATGGAAGGTGGTTAGATCCTCTCATCCATTATTCAAGAGCTGATCATCTTCAAACGGCAGATCAGGTCATGGTTACCTTAAAATATACTTTCAATATCATAGATGTAACATGGTACCAAATTTCAACTCGATAGGACATGAGGAAGCTAGTTAGATCCTTTCATCCATTATTCAAGAGCTGATCATCTTCAAACGGCTGATCAGGTAATGGTTACCTTACCATATACTTTCTATATCATAGATGTAACATGGTACCAAATTTCAAATCGATCGGTCATAAGGAAGCTAGTTAGATCCTCTCATCCATTATTCAAGAGCTGATCATCTTCAAACGGCAGATCAGGTCATGGTTACCTTTACATATACTTTAAATATCATAGATGTAACATGATACTAAATTTCAACTTGATCGGACATAAGGAAGCTAGTTAGATTGTCTCATCCATTATTCAAGAACTGATCATCTTCACACGGCAGATCAGGTCATGGTTACCTTAAAATATACTTTCAATATCATAGATGTAACATGGTACCAAATTTTAACTCAATCGGACATAAGGAAGCTAGTTAGATCCTCTCATCCATTATTCAAGAGCTGATCATTTTCAAACGGCAGATCAGGTCATGGTTACCTTACCAAATACTTTCTATAACATAGATGTAACATGGTACCAAATTTCAAATCGATCGGACATAAGTTTTTTTTGTATCATAGATAATTTCAGGCCGAGTGTTCTTAGCCATGTCTGATGAAGATCTGATCAGCTGTTTGAAGATGATGATGCTCTTGAATAATGGATGAGAGGATCTGACTAGCTTCCTTATGTCCGATCCATTTGAAATTTGGTACCATGTTACATATATGTTATATAAAGTATTTGGTAAGGTAACCATGACCTGATCTGCCGTTTGAAGATGGTCAGCTCTTGAATAATGTATGAGAGGATCTAACTAGCTTCCTTATCACCGATCGATTTGAAATTTGGTACCATGTTACATCTATGATATAGAAAGTATATGTTAAGGTAACCATTACCTGATCAGCCGTTTGAAGATGATCAGCTCTTGAATAATGGATGAAAGGATCTAACTAGCTTCCTCATGTCCTATCGAGTTGAAATTTGGTATCATGTTACATCTATGATATTGAAAGTATATTTTAAGGTAACCATGACCTGATCTGCCGTTTGAAGATGATCAGCTCTTGAATAATGAATGAGAGGATCTAACTAGCTTCTTCATGTCCGATCGAGTTGAAATTTGGTACAATGTTACATCTATGATATTGAAAGTATATTTTAAGGTAACCATGATCTGATCTTCCGTTTGAAGATGATCAGTTCTTGAATAATGGATGAGAGGATCTAACCACCTTCCATTTGTCCTATCAATTAAAAATCTGGTACAGTGTTACTAATGATATTGAAAGATATGTTAAGGCAACCATGATATTTTTAAGATGAATAGCTCTAGTTCCAGTTAAGTCGATGAGGGTCTGACTGGGTCGGGGGTTTTTAAATTTTTAAATTTGAGTTATATCTTTCTTATTAATGTTTTCAAATCAAAACTAATAGAGAAAAATAAAGGAACAATGTTTTATTCACCCTTGCTTCTAATTTAATTTATTATTATATTCTTTGTAAATACTATAATAGTATCATTCATTAAAAATAATAAAAAAAGAATTATTTATTACAAAGAGTCGGTAGAAGAAATATTAATCAAAGTTATTTTGCCAACCATACATTACGAAAAAAAAACAAACGTCCGCCATTTTAAAAACTGTAATTTATCTGCGCGGCTTATAATAGGGCCCAGGGCTCTGCTTAACAGTCACACTCCTACTATTCGCAGTTCATAATTTTTTTTTTGTACCAACCTAAAGGAAATATATATTTTTTTATTTCTATTAAAATGCTGGTCAAAATAAATAAATGCAAAAAGGTAAAGGTTGTTTTGCTATTCTCAGTACCTACCTACGTACTCGAGCATTTTAGCGTCATCAATAAGCTGTCACAAATAAACATTTCAACAAGTAAAATGCTCAATAGGATTTAAGGCTGAAAATATTGATCGCCTGATGATTAGCTACGCGCGTACGGCCACATTTTCATATGCTGTATACTACTGGTGAGAAATTTGGTTTTAATTGCAGCTGCAATAAGTTCCCTGGGCAAGGAGCAGTTCGTGGCCATGTACCTGAGCGCCGGCGCGGCCAGCAGCCTGGCCAGCTTCGCGTACAAGGTGCTGCTCAAGCAGCCGGGGCTTAGTCTCGGCGCTGTAAGTAACCCACTCCCTATATCACTATTTTATTCCTGCATAATATTTAAGGCAAACTTTATGCAATAAATACAATTTTAGGTTCTCTCTGTTGATTTTCTGTTAGACTGCCTCTCTGGTCTTTGGTTTCAAATCTTTGATAAAATACGGATGCTTAAAAACAAAACAATTTAAGAGTCACACATGTACGATGTGTAGTTATACTATAACTATACCACTATTACTATACCTTTCTACTTAAGAGGAGTTTAGAAATTTAAATTAAAAAAAAAAAATTGTACGGATCTGAGACCAAAATCTCTCCGCAACTGACTCATTTTTCGTTTCGCTCGCGCCGAGTCGCAGACACAGCTCGAACAGAAAATATATGTAGATAGTTATGGAAAATTCAAAATAATTATTAACCACGCCAATTATAATTATTATTCATGACAAAACTTTTTTTATTATGAATTATCTTTTTTAATTATTAAAATCAGACTATTTATTACTGAATCAGAATATTTTATTTTTTAGCACATGTAAGATTAATGCTAATACCCAAGCAGCACATTTGGTTGCATAAGAGCTTTGGAGCATGTCCGATTATTACTTATAGTAATAGACTTAAGCGCTATAGCGTGCTCTGGAACCCTTATGCAACCCTTATGCAGCAATTTGGGCACAATTTTATGCAACTATGAGTGCTATTGTAGCTCTATAACGGTGGCAAAGAGGTGCTACTAAGGCTGCAACAAACCATTAACTCTCTTATAGCGCTTCTCTAGCACTTTCTAGTGAATGAGATTGAACGAACTGTGAATGAATGATAAATAATTTACGCCAAGTGTTTGGTTTTTGTGACAAACAGATTCACAAGTAATACAAGTTTTAAAATTCCATGGATGCTCATCGGATATCGGCGGCCATTAATTTAATATTTAGTAAGTAAGATGGTGTTATTAGGTTTTGCAGTTCGTATAAAAGCAAATTTTTAAACGCAGACAAGTTTTCTGTAAATGTTAATGATATTTTTTTGCGTAATTTTGTCGCGCTTCCGTAATTATATCAGAATGCAAAGTAAAAACAATTATAATGTAAAATATTTTCTGTTTTATCTACGAATTTTAATTAAAAACATTCCCAAATCATTGCATGTAATATGCCTGTGAGCTAATAATGCTATATCAATCCATTTTTTGTAAGAAATACGTATAATTGTACATGGATATATTGTATATAACCTCAAAGTCAATTAAAAAACCCAAAAATTTTAAAATAAAATGGCGTCTACAAAATACAACCTAAGCCTGCAAAAATCTCTCTAATAGCACTCTTGCAGATCTCAAAGTGCTAAGTTCTACCTGTTTACGCCTTAGAGTGATTTTTATTACCCTTCTATTACTAATATTCTTAAAAGTGAACCCCTTTTCCGAGTTTAAATTATTTGAGTAAGTGTTTTAAGGATCCTTGATTCTGCCATTGCCAAGTATAAGAACAAATAAAAATTATATTTAGGGCATAGAGCTACAGCAATGCTAAGTGTTTTCTTGTTTTAAAAACACTTTACTTATTCAACCAAAGTTACAATAAAGATCAGGTATCCTTGAAGATAATTGGAAATAGTAAATATTAGTTTTAAGAAACCTTACAAAAAAAATACTTTTTATAATTGCAAAAGTGACTAAGTATGTATGTTAGGAACTGAGTGTCCGGAGACTGCAATGAGCAACCACTGGAAGCAAGCGAGGGAGGTCTGCGCAGCAGTAAAATACTAAAGAGGCTATATAAAAAAAAACGATTTGTGCATGTTTATTACGCTTTCACGCCTAAACTGCTTAATGGATTGGGATAGAAATGAGTAATTATTTTGCTCAGAAACACAAAACAAACATTGGATAATTTGAACCTGACACCTGTCTTTAATATTTGATCTCCAACTGGTATTAACATTTATTATACCGACGGAACCCTCACACATTTTTCTTTATTTAGAACAAACATTGCGAATAACTAGGCTGCTCAAAGGAACATTTTATTACTATTGCATTACTAATAGTAGTCCTTGCTTCTTATATAGAGCTTTCAGTAATATATTTATTACCCTTATATTACTAGCAGTAGCTCTGTAGTGGATTTTGTTACTACAGGCTACAGTTATTTCTTTTATAAAGTTTACAGGCGTATAACAGCTCCAGTAGCAACTCATATGCAACCATAAGCGTTAAAAAGTATTGCTTAACTCTGTTCTAGAGACTGTAGTGGCAAAAGAGTTCTAAAACGAACTATTATACAGGTTAAGGTAATACTGGGTGGAACTTTTGCCACTCTTAGTAACTTTTGCAGCTATAGACGCTTATGGAAGCTGTTATGCAACTTTAGCCTGCCACTAGAACCCTTAAATTACTCTTAAACCACTTAGAGTAACAATTTAGGCTGCAATTTCCACTAGTGTGCTAGCTGGGTAATATTGTAATTACATGCGATGATCATAAGAATTTAAGTTACTTAGTGCACACCGCTAAAAGTTGCAATTTTTACTCGGATGGGTGTGACGTCATCTCGTCTGAACTAAAATCGAACGAACGCAATTTTCTACGAAGGCGACTCTTTTTATTATATTTCATTTTAAAAGTTCATTGTTTAACATGTATAATTTGAGCTCTAAATTTGAACGTAATTAAAGTTTAGTTATCGACAAAGTCAAGTACAAATTAAGATGCACACAATGATACAGGTTTCTTTATATAGGCCACTAACTTGTCGTTTCTGAACATGTTGTAGGGAAGTAATCATATGGATGTAGATTAAATTCAATTCCTTCTGATACCAAGCCGGCCTGTAAAGAGAGATGCAGTTTTATAAGATAAGTAAATATAGGTATAAAGCAGTGGCTAAGGTTGTTTTTGAATGTCATTTTACAAATGGTTTCATACATATAGAGAGGTGTTTGTTTCACAAACTATACGTTTACTTTGACTTCAGCATAAAACGTTCCGAGTGGACGTCTGAAGGCCTGGCACAACTTTAGCGTTCAATACATCTCATTCGCTATGACGTCGACTCATTCACATCAGTAGTCGACAAACCGTGATGGCGTTTAGCGCAGCGTATTAGGAGTGCAGAGGAGGGGTGGCATATCTACGTATTATTTTAATTACCTAGAACTTTAGGTCTTTATGCAAAGTTACGAACTTCATACGAATCTACACATTTTCTATCAAATTAAAGAAATAAAAAAAAATACAAATCCTTAGTCGGAAAGGGCAAATTTCCTTTTAAATATAAAGAAATAGTAAATTTATAAAACAATACAAAAAAAAGACTGCACTGAAAGTTTAAGTTATTAGTTTAATTTAATTGCATTCCGATTTTAATTGCATCCAAACCGGCATCGCAGTCGTTGGCGAGGCCATCTTGATTCCAATCTCGAGAACTGGCCAAAGGTGACACAATGTAGGAATAGAAATAATTGGAGAAATAGGGATAAATCTTTTTTCCAGCAGTTATAACTTTAGATGCTACATAAAAAAAATTATTCCTATAACTTCAATTTCTGCTTTTTAATATCTTTATATCAGAAAAGTATGGCGTTCATTTGTTAGGATGAACGCAGTATTATAAGTAAATCTTTACTAATACATGGTAATAATAATAATAAATATGTAATAACACATCACACTCAGAGCCCCTAACTAGGGACTCTAGTCTCTTAAACTTACGATTATACTTCTATTCTATTATTATTCTACTATTACTCTATTACGATTGTGTCAAAAATTGTGAGTCTCGTAACTTTGATCGATCATTATAGTATAGCAATAGAATATGAATAGCAAGCTATAGAATAATCTGAGATTTTTTTACCTAAATAGTGAATCCTGTTTTATTAGACGAAATTGGAACGGGCGTAGTGCAACTGTCACTTAATACCAATCATTATTGACATATATAATGTCAGTCGAACGTAATCATAACATTATCTTATTATGGAGCAGACTACCCTTTTTGGTCAATTCCAATCTGTTGCGATACTACTGCTATAGTTCTAGCAAAATTGATTACGAGACTACCAAATGTGTATTTTCTTGCGATTAACGTACTGTTTCTACTCTACTTTTATTCGATAGTTACGTTTTGCGCGATGAGACTAAGGGCCTAGGAAGAACCTGTATTTTGGATGCCCAAAACACACAGAGACGAACATCACACCTAGACCCGAAACAAACATCGATATTCATCATATCACAATATTCGCCCCGCCCGGGAATCGAACCCAGGTGCACACGCTTCTCAGTACACACCCCTGCCAACTGAGCCACGGAGCAGTCAAACAACGGTAATAGTACTAAAAATTATCTTGCTTAATACTTTTCTTTAGAGCGTTATTATTTGTAGTCAGGATTTAGTTTCCAACTCAATTTTTGTTTTGACTACTTTGTGGTTATAATAATTAAGTATTTTCGAAAGCGCTTAATTAAATTTTTATTTCACTTAATAAGAATTTTTGACATACTGACATCTGTAAGTTGAGGCAAAGGCGACTCCACAGATTCCGTTCCGCTGCTGTTTTATTTATATTTTATATAGGGTAAACTACACGATCATTGTCAACCTTCAAGATTGTCATGGTTTTATTTAGATGCTGAAAATAATGATTTTTGTCATTTTACAGCATTAACTACAAAAATCATGTCATTATAATACATTATTTTATTAAACTATTAACGCAATTTTAAACTAATGACTGATTAAAGCGGAGGGTGCCAATATTTGGTTTATGGTTTGAAAGTTTCTATTAAAATATCAATATTAAATGGTTATACGCACAAAACAACAATACCATATTTTGACGATTTAGCATTTTTATTTTGCAGTTATAAATTTAGCCAAGAGAAATTTGTAAAAGTGACAATCATGGGGCAGTTTACCCTAGGTCGAATATTTATCAAAGACCACGTGACCTGTAGGAGAACCGGCGTACACGTCCTCCCTCTACGAGCTGCACGCAGCATCTGAAGTATTGTATAACAGTGACAGAAGTTCAATGATTGCATACGAAGAGACAGGGACAGTCATCTGTCAGTCGTGCAAATCGGATTCTTGGTTCTGCGCCACCACCTGGTTTTTAGTAAAAAGCAATTAATATTTAATATCTTTTTAATTATAAATTTTAAATCAAATTCAAATTACCAGAATTTAATTTACTTTATTATCATTATTCCTATGTAGTTTCAGGAAAAACTAATTAGTAATTTCGAAGAACTAGCTATTCCCGTTTTTTGGAATGGTTATCTTTGACGAAATAATGTATCGAGGTTTTTGTATCCTCGTTGTGTTTCTAAATTATAAAAAACTTTGTTATATCCTCAAGAAGGTTATATTAAAGTTTCAGATCTCTACCGTCTGTAGTTTATGAGAATTACTTGATTTAGAAACGCCTTCCCAGCGCGTATAGCGTCTTAATAAGTTTGTTTTATCCAAATATGTTTCAATTTCAGTCTGGTGCAATAATGGCGGTGCTGTCGTACGTGTGCATGCAGTATCCCGACACTAGGCTAAGCATTGTCTTCTTGCCTATGTATACTTTTGCCGCCGGAAGTGTAAGTCGATTTCCTTTTTATGGTTCCGGGTGCTTGTCCCGGGACCTTATTAGTATTAGTAAGACTATTCCGTCCGTCCGTCTGTCTGACAAAAGAAATTCCCATTTTCGGGAATTCCCGGATACAGGAATTTCCCTTCGGCACATCAGTCAGTAGGTGTGACTGGTTGGGAACATATTGCTGACTCTTATTATCTACTTCTACTATCTACTATACAGTGTGTCCGGGGAAGTTATAACATAATTTTAAGGGTGTATTCTATGATCAATTTCATCGATGAAAACACCCCATATGGGGGGTCGCAGCCTCACCCCCCCCCTCAGTATGACGTTTTTAATTTTTTTTTTTGCAAAAATTGACCCCCTACTTTTAAATTCACAGTTAAAGATCTAAGGCTCACAGAATCTTCATTAAGGTCTTGATCGAAGGCTAAGTAGTTAGGCTACATAAGTTACTAACAAAATAACCAAGTATTGCTTTTACTTTTTTTTTTTAAAGATGATAAACAAAAAAAAAAATTTTTTTTTGTGCATTTTTTACGGTAAGGTAGTAATCCATAAACATCCTAAACCTAGATATTATTTTATATACTAAAAAAATACTAGGGACCAAGATTTTATGCACAAGGGAGCACTTTTTTCTGAAAAAAAGCCTTACTTTAGAAAATATTTTTTTTTCAAGAGTGGCGCCACTGTTCGCGTAAAAGGACTCTTAACTTAGGTCTTGTACGAAGGCTAAGTAGCTAGGCTACCTAAATAACTAGCAAAATAATTAAATATTGACTTTTTTTTTAAATAAAAGAGGGTTAAACTGAAATCTTAAATTAAAAGGTAAAAGCGAAGGGTCGTTTTGGTAGTTGATAATTTCTGAAGTAATAGACCTAGAGAAATAAATCTAATACCAATTTGGAGAACAACTCAAAAGCTAACAATAAAACACAAAAAATAAAAAAAGTATCTGCATTTTTTTGTGGAAACTTTGAAAAACCGTAAAAAATGCACAAAAAAAAATTTTTTTTTTTTGGTTTATCATCTTTAAAAAAAAAGTAAAAGCAATACTTGGTTATTTTGTTAGTAACTTAGGTAACCTAACTACTTAGCCTTCGATCAAGACCTTAATGAAGGTTCTGTGAGCCTTAGATCTTTAACTGTGAATTTAAAAGTAGGCGGGGTCAATTTTTGCAAAAAAAAAAATTAAAAACGTCATACTGAGGGGGGGGTGAGGCTGCGACCCCCCATATGGGGTGTTTTCATCGATGAAATTGATCATAGAATACACCCTTAAAATTATGTTATAACTTCCCCGGACACACTGTATATACCTATATATATCTAGACTCTAGATTCTAGAGTATATAAAAATGAATCGTAGTTCGTTAGTCTCGTAAAAGCTCAGGGACGGCCAGGCCGATTTATCTGATTTTGGTTTTGAAATGTTTGTAATAGTCCAGGGAAGGGTGAGAAAATATGGAAAAACTAGAGGCTGCCCCGCGGTTTTTCCCGCGCAGATTTGTCATAAAAACAAAAATCCCGTTTTTTTTCCGTTCCCGTGGGAATTTCGGGAAATCCTTTCTTAGTGCTCACCTACACGCCCCAAGGAACCCACGTGCCAATTTTCAGCTTTCTACGCCCAGTAGTTTCGGCTCTGCGTTGTCTGTCAGTCAGTCCGTAACGGAAGAGTTTTACATATCGCACACCTAGATCAAAACAGTGTCAACTCGAAATAATCAATAATTGAGTTATTTATACCAGCGGATTGAGCATTTTTTTACGCATCGTGTAGTTTAATAGGTTTATTTTTATCTGCCATAGTTCCCGAAAGATGGCGCTAAAACACTGTTTTGTTGAAATTTGTCGGTAATTTACTCCCCAACAAAAGGGTTTTATTTTTAGTTTACACCTACACTTGAAGCGTGTGCACGTACAATTAATCTTTTAAAACAGTGTTATTTTGAGTTGTGTTTTTAAGATATACTGCAACTGCAAATGCGTCTTCCCAATAGGCTCTAGGAAGTGAGCTCTCACACAACATCGAACGCGCCTTCTCCACAACAGATCTATTAGTGCGTTCTGCAACGCCGTTCTGTTGGGGGCTGTGAGGAACTGTTGTTTGATGAACTATACCCTTAGCAGTTAAATGGTCAAGAAAACTTTTGTTTACGTATTCTGTACCATTATCACTCCGTAACACTTTAATCTGAGCACCAGTCTGCCTTTCCACGAATGATTGAAACGCGCAGAACTTATCCTTAACCTCTGTCTTTGAAGAAATGAAATAAGCGAATATCATCCTCGAATAATCATCAATAAAGAGTAAAACATACTTGTTACCTTTAAAGGATGGTACAGACATCGGTCCACATACATCAGAGTGAACCAACTCTAATATCTTCGTACCCTTCTCATACGGAACTCGTTTAAAAGGTTTTCTGGCTTGCTTACCTTCAACACATGCAACGCAACTTCTCTCATCAACGTCAGTGTAGTCAACACCGACACCGCCATTCTTCAATTGATTCATGCCATAGCGACACAAATGACCCAACCTCCTATGCCATAATTGGAATCTAGAACTAGAGTCAGAGTGCACATCGTAAGCGTCAATATGAGGGGCGTTATTGGTAGTACAATCTAAAGTGTACAGACCACCACAGGGAGAATCGTGTAGAACAGGCCTACCTGTATAAGAGAAAGTGTTTGAGTTGAAGAAGTTACAACCATTTATATCAAAAAGTACACTAAATCCTTTATCTACAACCTTTTTTACAGAAATCAAGTTCGTATTTAACTCCGGTACATACGTAACATCATTAATACTATCTACTATACTCTTAGTATTAATACTGACATTACCAACACTGGTACATTGAATCTCTTCACCATTAGCAACGGTAACCTTACCACCGTTCACAGACTTCACATCCGATAGCCAGTCCAACCTTGACGTCAAGTGTGTTGTCGCTCCCGAGTCGATAAACCATACGTCCTTCTTGTTAGTTAAAGCCAAGGCCGTCAAAGCGGTACTTTCTCCAGCTTTTCCTTTCCTTTTACGAAGTGGACAATTTGGCCTCTTATGACCAGGTTTTTGACAATCGTAGCACACCACAATTCTATTAACCGTCTTTGGATGATTTCTCGCTTTTAAAGCAGAAGCCGCTTCTGGCTCATCATTACGCGATATCTCATTCAAGAGCTTTGTCTTAACAAGTGTAGTTGTTATCTCCACGTTGCTGTTCTCTAGACCCATAATCATTGGTTCGTACTTCGCCGTGAGTCCTCCTAATAATATTGCCGCTACTGAAGCATCGTCTATCTTCTTGCCAATATCGTCTAGATCTAGGACATTACTTAGCACTGCATTGATGTACGTCTCCATATTATCGTAGTCCGAGAGATTCATTCTGTACAACTTACGTTCAAGCGCTAGCCTTCGTCCCATGCCACGGTCTTCATAAGCATTCTTTAAAGAATCCCATGCTTCTTTTGCTGAAGCCGCACTTCGGACATGCGTTATTGCCGGACCATCCAACGTCAAGCATAGTTTCGCCAACGCCTTTTTATCGTTGCGAATTCTACTTGCTGCGGGCGTGGTATCCCCTTCCGGATAACCAACTACTGATTCCCATAGGTCCTCGTGGATGAGGTAATTTCGCATTTTAAATTTCCACGTCGGGTAGCCTTCTCTACTACACAGACGTATATTATTTGGAAGACTGGAAACCCTACCATCCACCATTCGATCACCGCTAGCCATGATACTGTCTTTTGAAAAACACAATTAATTCGTAGACCAAAAACTAAAACTTTACTACTTTAGTATTCAATCTAATTCCACAATTATTCGTGCTGATAACGTGTTGTGATTTTTGGGATTTGAGCAGAATTTAGATTTAAGTAAAATAAAAATAGACTTTGTTCTACGACGTGTTTTTATTAAGTATCACTGTTTTTACAAACAAATTTGTTACATGTCACTCACATCAATTTGACTTTTGATTATCCAGTTAAATATAGAAATAAGTACCTAATACAAAAGAGTACTACTATTTCAACAAGTTGATACTATTTTCGTTAATGATCGTTCAGAAAATAAAAGTGACATTTCGAGTTGGATCAGTTTTGATGGTTAGTATTGCTCAAATAAATGTGACTTTTCTAATTGAAACAGTCTTCGACGTTCAGATAAGAATTTTTTTTTAGAATATTTTGTGTTGCATCTGTTTTAGACAAAAACTTTTTAAATTTTGAGTTGTCTCTCTTTTGTTGGATCATTTGTTTTTCTCATTTATTTCAGTGAAATTTAAGCTTAAAAATTATGAATAAGCTATAAATGTGGGGTTTTTTAAGTTGAAGCGATATTGGACGTAAACGTAGCCGCAAAATTGCTTACTGTATGTTTTATTTACTGTTTTCGAGTTGACACCGTTTTGTTGGTATCGAAACCTGATAGATTTTTTAATCTTGTTTTCCAGAGTAATGTCGGGAATTTGACGACAATATTAGCAAACATGATTGGGGAACAAAATAAATAAAACCTCCTATCTTTCATTTCGTATTGAAATACGAATCAAAACGTTGACAATGCAGTAAATAAGTCAATTTTAGAAGAAAACTTAGCCCTGTCACGATCACCGCACACCGTTAGATTGTCAAATCGGAAAAACTTCTCTTTTTTCATCACAATTAGCTATGCTTATTATAAAGACTCATTTCAGCCGTAAGACGTCCACTGCTGGACATAGGCCTCCCTCAAGGCCCTCCATCTGTACCGATCGCAGGTGGCCTGCATCCAGCGTGGACCCGCAGCCTTGCGCAGATCATCCGTCCATCTGGTCGGTGGACGTCCTACGCTGCGCTTGCCGATCCGTGGTCTCCACTCGAGAACTTTTCGGCCCCAGCGGCCATCTGTTCTGCGGGCTATATGACCTGCCACTTCAACGAGCTTATCCGCTTGGCTATGTCGGTGACCCTGGTTTTTCTGCGTATGTCCTCATTTCTGATTCGATCCCGCAGAGAAATCCCGAGCATAGCCCGCTCCGTGGCTCGTTGAGCTACTCGGAGCCTGTTCATAAGCCCTATAGTGAAGCACCACGTTTCAGAACCGTATGTCATCACTGGCAGCACACATTGGTTAAATACCTTCGTCTTCAGGCACTGAGGCATATTGGACGAGAAGACGTTGCGTAGTTTCCCGAACGCCGCCCATCCGAGCTGGATTCGGCGATTGACCTCCTTCTCGAAGTTGGACCTACCTAACTGGATGGTTTGTCCTAGGTATACGTACTCGTCGACAACTTCGAGAACCGAGTTCCCAACCATAACTGGGGTAGGCAGAACATGGACATTAGACATGACCTTCGTCTTGTCCATGTTCATTTTAAGGCCCACCTGTTGGGAGACTCGGTTGAGGCCTTCGAGCATCGTGCTGAGTTCCTCCATCGACCTTGCCATGACTACGATGTCGTCGGCAAACCGAAGGTGAGTGATGTATTCGCCGTTAATATTGATGCCCTGCCCTTTCCATTCTAGAAGTTTGAAGGCGTCTTCTAAAGTGGCGGTGAACAGTTTCGGAGATATAACATCTCCCTGTCTCACGCCTCTGTTCAAGGGAATAGCCTTCGAATTCTGTTCCTGTACTCGGACAGACATGGTGGCGTTGCTATACAAACACTTCAGCACTTCGATGTACCGATAGTCAATCCGGCATCGTTGGAGGGACTCTAGCACCGCCCATGTTTCGACCGAATCAAAGGCCTTCTCATAGTCCACTAACGCTAGACATAGCGGCAAGTTATACTCTTCGGTCTTCTGTATAACTTGCCGCAGCGTATGTATGTGGTCTATGGTACTAAAGCCTTTTCGGAAGCCGGCTTGTTCGGGAGGCTGGAAGTCATCAAACCTTCGTTCGAGACGATTGGCGATGATCCTGGAAAACAGCTTATAAACATGGCTCAAAAGCGAGATGGGCCTATAATTCTTCAAAAGGGTTTATGGCCCTTCTTAAAGAAAAGCACCACCTCACTTCTGTTCCATGCTTCAGGCGTGGTCCCTTCGAGTAGGACAGAATTAAAGAGCCTCTGAAGGACTTTGAGTACCGGTGTTCCACCCGCTTTCAGAAGCTCTGACGTGATTCCATCCTCACCCGGTGCCTTGTTGTTTTTAAGCAGTTTCAGGGCCATCCTTATCTTGTACAGGCTGATGTCCGAGATATCTTCGGTATAGTGTCGGGTTAGTTTGGCTCTAGGGTCGTTAGCCGCACTAGTAACAGGCTTAGTGACCGAATCGTATAGCTGTCCGTAGAACTTCTCGATTTCCCTCAAAATTTCCGCTTTCGTCGACGCTATACTGCCGTCATCCCTCTTCAGCTTGGTCATTTGGCTTTGCCCAACAGACATATCTCTTGCGAACACTTTGGAGCCTTTATTTCGCTCTATCGTATCCTTAATACGCGCAGTATTAAAGACACGGATATCGTGTCGCAAGGCCTTCGAGATCTGCCTATTGAGCCGCCTATATGACGCAGCATCATCGGGAGACTGCAGTCTAAGCAAGCGTCGTTCAGCCATAAGTTTGAGGGTGTCTTCAGAGAGTTTCTGAGTTCTAGCGGTACGGCGAGTCCTAAAGAATTTAGATCCGACCGTATGGACAGTTTTTACGAACCTGTTATTGATCTCGTCCACTGATGCGTCGTCTAGACAATCAAAGCGATTAGAGAGCTCGAGTTGAAAGCTCTCGGGGTTTTCGATCTGAGCGAGGGTAGGACGGAGCGTAGACTTCATCAGGCGGTACCGTTCAAGTTTAACGTTCACATTCAATGTGCCTCTTACTATTCGGTGATCACTGCCGGTTTTTACCCTATGAATCACGGAGACATCATTGAATATCCGTTTCTTGTCGGTCAAGATGAAGTCTATCTCGTTCCTAGAACCACCAGGGCTCATCCAGGTCCATTTCCTATGAGGTGGCTTCTGGAAGAAAGAATTCATCATGAAGAGTCCTTCTTTCTCCATGAAATCGGCCAGCCTCTGACCTCTAGGGTTCCGTTGCCCATAACCGAAGTTCCCCACTCTCAACTCATGCTCGCTTCTCTTGCCTAGTTTCGCATTGAAGTCCCCATGTATGGCCCGACTAATGTCCTCATACATAGACTCTACTTCGTCATCTGAGTGTGTCGAGGTCGGTGCATAGACCTGAACGACCTTCAGCAAATATCTTTTAGATATTCTGAGTGTTAGGTATGCGACCCTGCTCGACACACTGTCGATGGTAATAATGTTGCTAACGAGGGACTTGTGGACGAGAAACCCGACACCACCTTGGGACAGTTGGTCGCCCTCCCGGTGGAAGAGCAGGTTACCCGATTTCAGGGCTATCGTGTCCTGTCCCTGTCTACGGACTTCTGATAGCCCTAGAATATCCCACCGTAACCTGCTCATTTCCTCTTCCAGCGCAACAATCATATCGTCAGTCCTCAAAGTGCGGACGTTGTGTGTTGCCAGGGCCAGTTGTCGTTTAAAGGGGTGGTAGCCGACCGTCCGGGGATTCTTAGCACCCCTTGCCCCGCCGTTACCGTGACCGCTACCGTGGTCAGGAATAGCGGGGCTGCCGGGGACTAGGGGCCTGGGCACATGCTGACTATTCATGAGGGGGGGGGGTTGCCATACTCGCCACGCTTGGCAGGCGGGTTGGCGAGCGCAGTATGGTGTTGTTTAAACCAGAAGAATTATAAAGACTAAATTATAATAAGCATTTTTTAAATGGGTGACAAAAATTAATATTATTTGGTAAATTTTCGTCGTTTTAGATAAGATTTCATGAAGATAAGTGCCAATTTCTCAAGAAAATTACCGTACTGTTGATTTTACTAAAAAAGTTTTTATGAATATTAAACTAGTCGACCTGGCGAACTTCGTATCGCCTACATTTATCACTATCTTGTGCACTCTTGATCAATATATTTGTTAAAAAAAACGCATTAAAATCTGTTGTATTATTTTAAAGATTTAAGCATACATAGGGAAAGACGTGGGAAGCGGCTTTCTTTTATACTATGTATTGATTTAAATTTTAGTATTGATTTTATTACCAACTCAAAATTTTTTCGAGCCTTTGTCCATTTTCCCCTTATTTAAAAGTGTAACAATTCAAAAATATTTGTACAAAACAGCTTCAACTTTAATTGACACAAAAAAAATTCATTGTCATAGTACAAAACAGTAACAATTCAAAAATTCAATATTATACCTCACTACATTTAGTTAAAAAAAAGCAATAAAGCACTCGATGCTTACGTTTTTTTCTCCATTTTATTGAAATATTAGTGAACTTCTAGCTATCATAAAAAAAAAAAGAAATCAGTTTTTCGTGATTTCTGAAAAAAATGTTTTTTTGAGTTGACACTGTTTTGTACTAGGTGTGCGATATATTGACTAGAAGCTGCCCCGCGGTTTCACTCGCGCAGATTTCTCATAAACACAAAAATCCAGTTTTTTCCCGTTCCCATGGGAATTTCCGGAAATCCTTTTATAGTGCTTACCTACACTCCCCAAGGAACCCACTTGCAAAATTTCAGAACGCTACGCCCAGTAGTTTCGGCTCTGCGTTGTCTGTCAGTCAGTCAGTACCGGAAGAGTTTTATATATATAGATTGAGGGGAAATTAGTAAAAACTTTTATTAATTTTTTTCATAGAAATTGTCCCAAGCTACTTTTATCTCCATTTTCCTTTTCCTTCCCTGTCAATGAATCGACTACTTGACTGACGTTTTTGTTTTAAATTATTTTCAAAAAAAAAAAAATATATTTAAGATTTAAAATTAACACAGTAACATAGTCCATACAGCCAAGTTTTTAGTTGGTGGTTTATACTTATAATCTAAGGCGATACGGAGTTTGCCGGGTAAGCTAGTTGTTTAATAAATGTTTTACGGAAGGACATTTCTTTTTTTAATGTAATCCATCTTCTATACCCTCTGTAAGCTGTATGTATCTCAACTCAAGTGATCTTTAAGGCTGTCAATAGGCTGTCACAGACTACGCAGATACGATAAGATATCTGTATCTGAGCAGATCATCTTTCAACATCACTTTCTATGTAATCCTATGGACTACCATACACTACGCAGATAATGTAAAATATATCTGAGCCGTGACATATAAATTGAAAGATGGTGGATTATTATCTGCGTATACAAATTTATCTTCAGATAACATCTGCCGATACAAATATGGCATAATATATTAACTTCAGCTAAATACAGGATGTATGATGAAGTAGCCCTTGGGTTTCGGAAATAGGCTGTGAATTTGTTATCTGATCGATCCTCGAAGATATGAAATTCACATCGGTTCTTTTTAAGCTTTATATATGCTGTTCTATCCTAATTCTTCGTGTTTTAGTGCGTGTGTTTAAAGCAAGACGTGACTCATTCATAATCAGAATCATCTTCTGACAAGCTGTCTAATAAATTCAGAAGCAGAGTTCGTTTCGTAAACGTGAACTCATTGTTACACCCTATATAAACATTCTTTAGCAAAAAACAAGTCTGCTCAATCTGAAAGATTTCTGAGTGAATGTTTAAACTTGTCATATTACCGTATCCGCGTAGTGTGTGGTACTTTCAGATAAAAAAGTTTGTATACGCAGATAAAATATTATCGTATCTGCGTAGTCTATGAAGCGCTTTAGTCAGTGAGTAATTGGAGAGTTGTTTTAATTAAAATCACTGACTCCTGAATTAGGGTAAACCTGTATCTCAGGCAGGAGCCAGTGGAGTTTTGCTTTCGTTCGTAATCGATGCATAGTATAAAACAAAGTCGCTTCCCGCGTCTGTCCCTATGTATGCTTATATCTTTAAAACTATGCAACGGATTTTGATGCGGTTTTTTTTTAAAGATAGAAAGATTCAAGAGGAAGGTTTATATGTATTAAACATGTACTACATAGTAATAGGTAAGGCGGTACGGAGTTCACCGGGTCGACTAGTAAAATATAAATTTATAAAAGTACATTTTACAGGGTACTACTGGTAAGTAGACCAGACCATTTCAGGAGGTGATAGTAAGGGTTATTACCAATCATTTTAGCCCTCAGGTACCCAGGTCAAAACCCTACCGTTTTCGAGATATTGAACTTTTTAAATCTTTTCATAATATTGCCTACTTAGCCTTCGTACAAGACCTAAATTAAGAGTCCTTTTACGCGAACAGTGGCGCCACTCTAGAAAAAAAATCTAAAGTAAGGCTTTTTTTTTTCAGAAAAAAGAGCTCCCTTGTGCATAAAATCTTGGTCCTTAGTATTTTTTTACTATTTAAAATAATATCTAGGTTTAGAATGTTTATGTTTTACTGTTTGTTGCTAAAAGTGGCCCACTAAAAAGCCTTACTTTTTTTTTTTTTTTTTCTAGAGTGGCGCCACTGTTCGCGTAAAAGGACTCTTAATTTAGGTCTTGTACGAAGGCGAAGTAGGTAGGCTACCTAAATAACTAACAAAATAATTAAATATTGACCTTATTTTTTAATAAAAGTTGAAAACTGAAATCTTAAATTAAAAGGTAAAAGCGAAGGGTCTTTTTGGTAGTTAATAATTTCTGAAGTAATAGACGTAGAGAAATAAATCTAATACCAATTTGGAGAACAACTCAAAAGCTAACAATAAAACACAAAAAAATAAAAAAAAGTATCCGCATTTTTTTGTGTAAACTTTGAAGAACCGTAAAAATGCACAAAAAAAAATTTTTTTTGGTTTATCATCTTAAAAAAAAAAAAGCAATACTTGGTTTTTTTGTTAGTAACTTAGGTAGCCTAACTACTTAGCCTTCGATCAAGACCTTAATGAAGGTTCTGTGAGCCTATCTTTAACTGTGAATTTAAAAGTAGGCGGGGTCGACTTTTGCAAAAAAAAAATTAAAAACATCATACTGAGGGGGGGGGGGGGGTGAGGTTGCGACCCCCCATATGGGGTGTTTTCATCGATGATATTGATCATAGAATACACCCTTAAAATTATGTTATAACTTCCCCGGACACACTGTATATAAAACTCTTCCGTTACTGACTGACTGACTGACAGACAACGCAGAGCCGAAACTACTGGGCGTATAAATCTGAAAATTGGCATGTAGGTTCTTTAGGGGGTGTAGGTGAGCACTAAGAAAGGATTTCCCGAAATTCCCACAGGAACGGGAATTACGGGACTTTTTAGTAAGTATGAAAAATCTACATTATTGAGTGTATCGACGTGAAATTTGGTGTACAGGCTCCTCAGTGTATGTAGGAGTGTTGAAAGAAAGGAATTCTTAAAGTTCTCACGGGAACGTGAATTACGGGGCTTTTTTGTGAGAATGAAAAATTGACTTCCTTTAGTGAATTGACGTGAAATTTGGTGTACAGGTTCCTCTGTGAATGTAGGAATGTTGGAAGAAAGGAAACTACAAAATTCCCACGGGAACGGGAATGACATAACTTTTTTTCAATCAAAAAGTGAAAATCAATAATTTAATACCGTAAGAGTGTATCGACGTGAAATTTGAACGGTGTTAGAAGAACGGAATTAACTGAATCCCCATGGGAACGAGAATTATTGGACTAATTATTTAAATCAAAAATCAAAATTAAAAAATCTTTATTCAATATAGGATACAAGATATCACTTATTGAAAGTCAATTAGACTACATCTAATCTAATCGCTATTGATACCTTATTTGGTAAAGTATCCTATACTGTGAGAGGCGAGGTAGTTCAGGGTGCCCACCAATTGGCTCAGACAAACAAATGTTTGGCTTGCCTTACGACAATAGTCGCCTGGAGAGGCCCCCAAACAAGCCCTCCTCTGTCAAGTGATTCTACTCCCTTTCGCAATGATTTTACAGCGTAGAGAAAAAAGGGGTAACAAACTCTACTTTACAATTTATCTCCCTCTTTTTTTTTGTTTTTGTGATATTACAATTACAATACAATAAGGTGACAATACAATGAACATTATACAGATTAATAAAAATGAAAGTACATGAAATAATTAAAATATCTTAAGTGCAGAGCTAGACTACATCCATGCGTCTTTGTCGTTTAGTATGAAAAATCGATTTCCTTGAGTATGTCAACGTGAAGTTTGGTCTACCAGTGTCTCTGTGGATGTAGGGGTATTGGAAGAAAGAAATATACTAAATTCCCATGGGAACGTAAAACGGGACTCTTTTGTTATTATTTAAACAATATACCTACTTACAGAGATGTGACTTATCTAAGATAAAAGTATCTTAAATACAGATACAAGATACAAAATACGTATCTTCAATCTTGTATCTAGATAGGTTTTTTAAAATGCATTTTGTATCTGGTATTTAAATACTTTTGTTAGGTATCTTAGTATCTTGAAGATACTTTGTTTACAAAATACTTTTAGATTGGATTATGAGGGTGTGTTTGTGCATGGCGTTTTAATTTTTTCTTGTTAAAAGGAAAAAATATTGTTTCTTTATATCGAATAAACTCTGTACATAACTAAATAGACCGATATTTAAAAAAAAAACATTAGAATCCTGAATTATTCCTGACTAGCTTTCCCGGCGAACTTCGTATCTTGCCACACACACAATTTTATATGGAAAAAATTAAATGTCGTTTTAACTTACTTCCCCTCCGTTTTCCATATTTTCTCACCTTTTAAACCTTCCCTGGACTAGAACGAACATTTCAAAACCAAAATCAACGAAAACGTCCCGGCCGTTCTCGAGTTTTACTCGAGAACGGCCGGGACGATCTCGAGGCCGTTCGCGAGACTAACGAACCACGATATTTTTTTATAGATATATAGTAGAAGGAGATAGATGAATTAACAAAGCCAAAATTAGAATAGAGTCTTTTCTATATTCTATGATCAATTTCACATACAAAAAACACCCCATATGAGGGTTCACAGCCCCCCCCCTCAGTATGATGTTTTTTTTTAATTTTTGGCAAAAAACAACCCCGCCTACTTTTAAATTCACAGTTAAAGAGCAGAGGCTCACAGAAGCTTCATTAAGGTCATGATCGAAGGCAAAGTAGTTAGGATACCTAAGTTACTAAAAAAATAACCAAATATTGCCTTTACTTTTTTTTTTAAGTGGCTGAAACAAATAAAAAATTGTGCATTTTTTATGGTTTTCAAAGTTACCACAAAAATATGCAGATGCTTTTTTTATTTTTTTGTGTTTTATTGTTAGCTTTTGAGTAGTTATCCAAAATGGTACTAGATTTATTTCTTTACTTCTATTACTATTACTTCAGAAATTATCAACTACCAAAAAGACCCTTCGCTTTCAACTTTTAATTTAAGATTTCAGGTTATACCATTTTTATCAAAAAATAAAGTCAATATTTAATTAATTTGTTAGTTATTTAGGTAGCCTACCTACTTAGCCTTTGATGAAGACTTAAATTAAGAGTCCTTTTACGCGAACAGTGGCGCCACTCTAACTCTAACACAAAAAATACTGTTACGGTTACTTTGAAAAACCGAACAAAAGGCAAAAATATTTTTTTTTGTTTCACCCACGTTAAAAAAAATAGTAAAGGCAATACTTGGTTATTTTGTTAGTAACTTAGGTAGCCTAACTACTTAGTCTTCGATCGAGACTTTAATGAAGCTTCTGTGATCCTAAGGTTGTGAATTTAAAAGTAAGAGAGGACGACTTTAAAAAAAAAAAATCATACGGAGGGGGGGGGGGGGTGAGGCTGCGACCCCACATTTGGGGTGTTTTCGTCGATAAAATTGATCATAGAATATACCCTTAAAATTATGTTATAACTTTCCCGGACACACTGTATAATGTTGTTTGTCCAATATACGAAATGAATGCGATTTACTCTTTAAAAAAACTCATAAAAAAAAGTTATGTAAAAAGTATTTTATCTATA
The DNA here is from genome assembly GCA_951802225.1 of Euspilapteryx auroguttella. Lineage (NCBI taxonomy): Eukaryota > Metazoa > Arthropoda > Insecta > Lepidoptera > Gracillariidae > Euspilapteryx > Euspilapteryx auroguttella. Next base: position 6,789,729 of record OX637643.1, on the reverse strand, counting down.
AAAAAGTATCTTAAAGATACGTATTTTGTATCTTGTATTTCAGATACTATTTTAGAAAGGTATTTGCATCTGGTATCTGAAATACTTATTTAAAAAGGTATTTGTATCTTGTATTCAGATACTTTATTCAAGGTATCTTGTACATCTCTGCCTACTTATATATTTTTTATATCGACGTAAAAATAGGAAAGCGGGTTCTTCAGTCGGTATAAGGGTGCTATAATAACCACTGAGAATGCGACGCTCGCCGCCGTAGTTGGAGGACACCTCTCGCTGTCATCCATGGTCGCAGCCATAGTTGGCTGCGAAGAGGCTTGGCGTGCGGCCGCCACCTTCTGCGAAGCTGTCATGCTTGCGAAGGAGGCGGCCGAAAGGAATAGGTCTACGGTATGCCCTGCCTGTCGTAAGAGGCGACCAAAAGAGGTCTTTGGGGTCGTGGGTGTGAAGGGCGGATTTCCGACACACTCATCAAACGGCCCCGAGATGGGTGGCGGCGCAGCTTATGTGGCACTGTGCCACCGCAGCTCCAAAGGCGAGCCGGGGAGAGAACAACATGTTGTCCTCCCCGAGCACGAAGCTAATAGCAGCTGAGCGTGGGAAGAACTTCGGACGCCAATAATGTATGGTTCCCGGGCTTCTTTCCAAAAGCGCCAAGACGGCGGCCGGGGGGTTTTAGTGGGTGCGAGCCCAACATACCCCACATGCTTTATTCAATATAGGATATATATCTTGTATCCTATATTGAATAAAGAATTATTTGATTTTGAAGATTTTCCAAAAAAAATACGGGAACGGTATCTAAAAACCGGATTTTTTTGTAGTCTAAAACTACAATTGCTAGAAAGAAATAGAACATAGATTCGGAGTTATATAAAAAAAATTAACAAAATTTACATGTTAACGTTGCATCAATGCTATTGCATTGCTTGCAACATAAGCTGAGTCGGGGCCAATTTGCGCCCACAAAACAAACAATACATTTGTTTATTTTATTTCGTTATTTTTTGCTTTGTGTTTCTTTAGTTGTTACCAGAAGGTCCACTCACTCATCACTACGTTTTAGTTGTTGCATATTATTGTATATTTTGTGTGCGCAAATAAAGATCTGTCTATGTCTATGGTAACGGAACATTCCCAAAAACTTATTGCGTCTTTTTTTTTTACTCGCGTAGATACATAATCCAACTACCTAGCTAATATCCCACCCAATCAGCTTAATATAAATGATAGGAATAAAATTTTCAGTGACTGAATGGTGGAGTGTAGAAAAGAATTCCTGGAGATGCCAAAGGACTGACATAAACAAAATATTAATATTGTAAATATGTAAATAGGTAAATATTTCAAGGGGGGTATAGGTGCTATCAGAAATGATGTCCACAAATTCCTGAGTAGTATATCAACCAGTAATTAACGTTTAACGTTTAATAATGAATGCGCGTGCGAAGCTGCGGGCAAAAGCTAGTAATGAATAAACCGGAATAGCCTCGCTATAAACCGGAAGTTCATAAAGAGACACTTTTTGATTAAGAGAACAGTAACAAAAAAGTACTATTTTCGAGTGGATGGGATAAAAATACATTATATAATATATTTCAGGCTATCAAAGTAATAATGAGCGTGGACCTGGCCGGAGTGGTATGCGGATGGAAATTCTTTGACCACGCAGCACATCTCGGCGGGGCATTGTTCGGAATGTAAGTGCATGACTGCAAACACTAACGTGCAGATTCATACCTATACCCTATACCCTATACCACATAATACCCTAATAGTACCAGGTACAGAAGGCTCACTCAACAGAGTCGTTTAAATAAAATGACATCTAGCTGCGTACACATAAAGCACAATTTGGCTCGCTCCTGTTACATATAACCTTGAGTTAATATCTCTTTCTCGCTCTTATCTCCAAAGCCGCAATGCATATCATGCGATAATGACCCGTGCTACTTCGCGAGAGCGCCTGTTTTAGGATCACTAACGGCGTCGAGCAATTAAGGATGCGAGAACATGGAACGAAAATTATGAGACGCGTGCGGCGCAACGAGCAGCGCCGGCGGTGCCGCCGCACGTACTTGCAGGTTTATACCTAACTCGTCGACCCAGCGAACTTCGTACCGCCTTACCTATATTACAATGTTGTGCAAGAATGATACATATAAACTTTCCTCTTAAATCACTCTGTATTTATAAGAAAAACGCATCAAACTCCGTTACATAGTTTTGAAGATATAAGCATACATAGGAACAGACGCGGGAAGCGACTTTGTTTTATACTATATACTAGTCGACCCAGCGACTAGTATATATCTAGTAACCTATGACTATTTGGTGCATGAATTATACACATAAACCTTCCTCTTGTATCACTCTATCAATTAAAAAAACCGCATCGAAATCCGTTGCAGATTTAAAGATATAAGCATACATAGAGGACAGCCGCGGGAAGGGACTTTGTTTAAACTATGTATTGATACCTAAAGTGCCGGGCCTGCCTTTATTACCATAAAGGTACATAGAGAGCGCTAAAGCGTGAGAGGCAAGATCCGGTCCTTACGGTTAATCAGTGTGTAAGAAAGAGACACAAAATCATTCAATCTCATCAGTGTGCGTCAGCGGGGCCGAATAAGTTACGGCATCGAAATTTTGTAAATGCCAATATTCAGTGCATCGAACGAAGGATTAGTGCGCCAAGTGTCGAATTTGTGCACCCAGAGGTTTTGAAGTTATAGGCTAAAAACTAATTCTGCTGCGATGACGTCATCCTGGAAACACTTTTTTGAACCGCTGGGCCTAGGTCTTGGAACTTGGCAGAAATGTAGCTTATAAATGTGCCTAAATGTGCGCTGAAACTGGTAAATGTGCCTCTTCAGATAACAGAGTTATTCGATCTGTTGCTGGGCTGACGTTTTGCCGGAAATCTATTTTATTAAATATCTCGGAAACTGCTGACGCTCGAGAACTGGATTTTATAAGTGTTCAGTACACTAATTATAATTTAGTGTTTGAACGTGTCCTGAACAAAGATTATTTTTGTTGTAAGTGAAAATATAGAAATACAGTTCAAAATTCCAGGCTCGTATTATTTCCAACAATAAGCATTACTAGTCACTTTCTTATTGCCGTTTCGACCGCGCAGCCAAGTTCTGAAACAAAAAAATGATCACGCTCAGATTCTGTCGAAATTTGCCAAAACTAAATGGTGAAAACAAGGAATTTGTCAAAGCATAAATAAAGCAGTTATGAAGGTTTGATGGTGTCCGCGCGAACGAAACAGGGAGAACCGCGCGGACATTGAGATCTAGAATCTCTGGAAGGTTTAGAGACCTGTTTTTTTTGTCAAAGCAATGTTCAATTTGTCAAAAAATGTCGAAGTAATAACATTTTGACTAGCTCTCATACTTGACCAGATAATGGCCCTTCAGTCGCATGTCGCATGGCCGCGCAAACCTCCAATTACGATTCCTTTTGCTTCAATTATTTTCGTAACTATGAATACATAACTCAAATTTAAAAATTTAAAAACCCCTGACCCAGTCAGACCCCTCATCAACTTAAGTAAAACTAGAGCTAATCATCTTAAAAATATCATGGTTACCTTAACATATACTTTCAATATCATTGAAGTAACACTGTACCAAATTTTTAATTGATAGGACAAATGGAAGGTGGTTAGATCCTCTCATCCATTATTCAAGATCTGATCATCTTCAAACGGCAGATCAGGTCATGGTTACCTTACCATATACTTTCTATATCATAGATGTAACATGGTACCAAATTTCAACTCGATCGGACATAAGGAAGCTAGTTAGATCCTCTCATCCATTATTCAAGAGCTGATCATCTTCAAACGGTAGATCAGGTCATGGTTACCTTACTAAATACTTACTATATCATAGATGTAACATGGTACCAAATTTCAACTCGATCGGACATAAGGAAGCTAGTTAGATCCTCTCATCCATTATTCAAGAGCTGATCATCTTCAAACGGTAGATCAGGTCATGGTTACCTTACTTAATACTTTCTATATCATAGATGTAACATGGTACCAAATTTCAACTCGATCGGACATAAGGAAGCTAGTTAGATCCTCTCATCCATTATTCAAGAGCTGATCATCTACAAACGGCAGATCAGGTCATGGTTACCTTTCCAAATACTTTCTATAACATAGATGTAACATGGTACCAAATTTCAAATCGATCGGACATAAGGAAGCTAGTTAGATCCTCTCATCCATTATTCAAGAGCTGATTATCTTCAAACCGCTGATCAGGTCTTCCTCAGATATGGCTAAGAACACTCGGCCTGAAATTATCTATGATGCAAAAAAAACTAAACGAAAATCGGTTCAGCCGTTTGGGCTCTACGATGCCACAGACAGATACACAGACAGACAGACAGATACACACGTTAAAATTATAACACCCGCTCTCTGAATTTTTCGTTCGGGGGTTAAAAACAGCACGAATTGGTGCTCAGAGCTTTATCTTAATTTGTCGAAGCCTATGAAGGCCGAAAGCCGCCGATGTCTGTTAGACACACAAAATCCCTGAAAAACATAACCTTCCCTCTGCGCCAACGAAACGCTTCTTTATATGCTGATAACTAGTTAACTAAGCTAGACTAAGATATGTTTCATATATCAAATTCTTTGACATTTAAGGCTCCTTCGAATGACACCTAGCTAGACCGCTCAAGCCCACTTGGCGAACGAACAGGGCACAGGTCTGGTAGTCTTTAGTCAATACAATTAACCTTTTAAGCGCCATTTACACGGAGAGTTTCTCAAAGGATTTGGGGCAAGAATCGGATTTTGAAACTTCTTCTTTTAAATTTATTAAACTAGGTTTAGTGGTGAGATGATCAGCGATGTCATAGTATAATAAATAATACCTTACAGTATGGGAATTGGGCACTCCCTGCCTCCCTCAGCAAGTGCGACTCCCCCGCTCTCGGTTACCTTTCCGTTACCGCTCGGTACAAACAAAGTATAGTCGCACGTCTTATCTCACTCACACAAGCATGATACGCGTGCACGTTACACGAGTTTCAGCTGTGCGCGAAGTAACGCGCTTTTCTATGATGTGTCCGAGGGTGTGGCGATGTAGACTGGAACAGCTACTTTCTGAAAAAAAAACATATTTTTCAAAGGGGGGTTTTAGCGGTATAATAGCGGAAAGTACTTTGCAAGAAAAATCATAAAAAATACTTCCGCTTTATTTATCGGCCTGAAAAAAAGATAACTTAATAACATATAAACATAAAAACGATTTATTGCCATAAAAAACAAAAAAATAAATAACATAAAATAATACATACTTACTTAACATAATTATTATGTTGATATTAAAAAGGGCAATGGGCGACCTTATCGCTAAAAGCGATTACTTCCAGGCAACTCAACCCAAGAGATGCTGATAACAATAATGACATTCATATTGAACAAGACAGCGGACATACTATTTTTTGAAAAATCGATATGGGAAGCGAATTTAAGGCTGTGCTTCAAAAATTTGTGTTTTTGAGATTTTTTTAAACAATCTGAGACATACAAAATTGATGTCTTCATTCTGAAAAAAATATATGTGATAGTTAAGGATATAATCTAGTCATGATACTACAGGGAAACAGGATCTAATTAATTTTAGTTGACAGAAAAAATCTCAAAGTTACCCCTTTTTGTTCCGTTTTTTCAATTTTATTTTTAAACCGCTGATTGTTTTTATTTGATTTTTGGACTGAAAATTGCTGACCTTAAATTTTAGACATACTACTATAGTAAGAATTTTTAAGTTTAACGAAAAGACAAAAAACCAGCAAAAACTAAAAAAAACATAGTTTTTGCGCGGTCCGATGCCATGCCATGCATGAGTGGCAGCCAAAGCTGCCATCTTCAAAATGCACAGTTTCATAACAAAAGTCTTGCCTGCCGTCGAATATTGGCGTATCGAGTGCCTCCAAAGAACGGCTGATTTTTTCAAGCGTGAAATTTTAGGCGGGAAGGCAAAGGAGCCATTTTCCTTTGTTCGTGGTAGTTCAATCTTTAAAGCCAGGTTCTTTACTAGGATTGGGTATCGGAAATTATTGTCTCGCTGGCAAAATGCTTAGCTCTTTGGAATTTAAGGTAAGGTAAGTATTTAAAATTTGAGTTTAAAATGTTTAACTATGTACGTCAAAAACTATTTACCCTCAAAAATTCGGGCAAAAGTTAGTTTTTTATGATTTAGACGAAATGAATCGGGCGAATGTGGACTAAGCCACTTCTAATATTTTCAGCATTTCATTGCTGCTACCTACCTGTGCACCGGAAGAAAATAACTTTGTTAAATTAAAGTGTAATTCCATTCTACATATTAAGGCTTGGTGGTTCAAAAATTTGTGTTTTTGAGATTTTTTTAAACAATCTGAGACATACAAAATTGATGTCTTCATTCTGAAAAAAATATATGTGTTAGTTAAGGATCTAATCTAGTCATCATACTAAAGGGAAACAGGATCTAATTAATTTTAGTTGATAGAAAAAAATCTCAAAGTTACCCCTTTTTGTTCCGTTTTTTCCATTTTATTTTTAAACCGCTGATTGTTTTTATTTGATTTTTGGAATGAAAATTGCTGACCTTACATTTTAGACATATTACTATAGTAAGAATTTATAAGTTTAACGAAAAGACAAAAAACCAGCAAAAACTAAAAAAAACATAGTTTTTGCGCGGTCCGATGCCATGCCGCGCCGCTCCCTACCCCGTCCCCTTGTGGCCACGGCCGAGGCCGGTCCTGTGTCAAATTTTTGTTTTCGCGCTCTCGTATTTCGTTTTTTTTTTTTATTTAAATGTAAACAAGTTTTGACAACAGATGTCAAAACAATGAACCATAACATCTGATTAGGATCTGTATGGAGCTGAAGAAACCAATTTTGATACCGATATTACATTTATAAAACCGTCGCATTACAAACTTACCTTTTTTATTCCCACAAATAAAACTTAAATCATACTTATATCATATCTTTGTTTATTCTGTGGCGCCGATAACACAATATTAATATTACATTAGCACAATATTACGTGGTATACTTAAGGCGGTAACTCACGGTATGGCGCGAAATTCAATTTTTTTCACGTTTTTTAATTATTTTGGCGAAAGTATTCATTTTTAATAAAGTTTAAATGAATTCGCGCGCGTAAAAACCTATTTTTAACCGACGAAAAAACAAAAAGGAGGAGGTTCTCAATTCGTCGCGTATATTTTTTTTTTTTTTTTTTATGTATGATCACGCATAACTTTTTACTGTGTGGACCGATTTTGATAATTCTTTTTTTAATCGACAGGGTATACCTTGAAGTTGGTCCCATAAAAATTTGGAAATAAAATTCCCACCCTAAGGGTGGGAAAATAGGGGTGACTTTTTGGTCGGCGGGTCGATTTATCCACTCACAGGTTGCATTTCCGTGTTACATTATAACTTTTGATACCTACTCAATATCTTTGGAAATGAAATAAAATCAGCCAAAAGACGTCCACTGCTGGACATAGGCCTCCCTCACAAATCGCTTCACCGACCGGTCGTGATCGAACCTCATCCTGTTAGTCCCTCAACCTTCACCAGGTTGTGTGGCCACCTTGTGGGGTGCGACCACCCGGTGAAGTATGATTAGCTGGGGTCAAAAAATTTGCCCAAAAAAAACTGAAAAGCAAAAAATAAAAACTTTTTATAAAAAAATTAAACCGCCGAAAAAACTGAAAAGCATTAAATAATAGGAAAACATTTTCTATTAGGCCTTAATTTACTCACTTCTTAAAGTAATTTTGGATTACCAAGAAATTTTGAGTCGGTGCCACACAATCAACGAATAAAGATCACTAAATTACCTGAAATTCAAAGAAATAACCGAAAAACGTATGCCGCTGCGCATCGCGCTTTACATAGATAATGAATTTGCTTGTGTGGTGTGGCGCCGACTTAAAATTTCTTGGTAATCCAAAATTACTTTAAGAAGTGAGTAAATTAAGGCCTAATAGAAAATGTTTTCCTATTATTTAATGCTTTTCAGTTTTTTCGGCGGTTTAATTTTTTTATAAAAAGTTTTTCCACATTGTGATATATTGTTTTCTCCGATTTTTTGTGTTGTATTGCAATGTGGGAGATGGTTTTCTACATACGCGAATTCATTTAAACTTTATTAAAAATGTATACTTTCGCCAGAATAAATAAAAAAACGAAAAATTTATAATTTCGCGCCATAGCGAGAGTTACCACCTTAAATTACTTTAAGAAGGCAGTATTTATAATTTAGAAATGTTTCCTTATTATTTAACGCTTTTCGGTTTTTTCGGCTGTTTAATTTTTTGATAAAAATATTTTATTTTTTGCTTTTCAGTTTTATTTTGGGGAATTCTCCCCCCCCCCCCTCACTTCAAGGTTCACCCTCGCCTCGATTCACCCTCCAAACGCTGTAATCACACCCCTCAAGGTGGTCAAACGACCTGGTGAAGGTTGCGGCCTATGTCCAGCAGTGGACGCTATCGTGTGAGATGATGATGATTATTATTATTATATTAGTCGGCGAGGCGCTTGCAGTCCTCCAGAATACGGCAGGTAGTCGCCACTTACAATGGAACTGGTGGGGCGGGTGGTGAAAATTTTGCGGTTTTTGTAATCCAATCGTCATAGGTCGCCAATTCAGAGAACTCCTATGTCCGCCCGCCTGCAGTAGAAATAACTCCAGAGGTTGAAGAAGGGATGATATATTTACACATGGTTAGGTACACTATTTACAAGAAAATGAATGCGTGTGAATGTGTACAGCGGCTGAGATGAACTGCCTAGTTAACAAAAGTCTTTATGAAAGGTAACAATGTCAATTTTAAAATCTTCTTCTATAAATTAAAAAGTAACAGTATCAAAAATAAGTTTGGTTACAAAAAGGTTGGAGGAATGCCACAATTTACATTTATATAAAAAATATATATACTTATGCGAGCAGTTCTCATGTAAATTACCTATTTGGCAATACAATCTGTGAGTGAATAAAAATGTCATCCCTATTTTACCCACCCTTGGGCCGCATTTAGGATCACGCAGGGCGTCGTGCGGGGCGTGCTGCGCCCAAATCAAATGTATAGCAATAGTATGAGAGTATGAGACCGTTTACGGAGACGCGCATAGGTCTATGTTCGATATCGTATAAGGAAACGCGTCGGCTCCCGCAACGGCGCCCGCAGCGGTGGCGGAGCCCACACGACATCCCTGCACAACACGCCGCGTCTTCGTAAAGGAGGCCTTAGGGTGTGATTTTAGTTCCAAATAAAAAAAGTTATCAACTCAAACTATATCGTTATTTGTTTAAAATTAAAACAACCAGTGGTGTTTTATTTATATTGAGAAAGCACTACAAAAAGGGTTTACTTTGATATTTATTTCTACAGAGTGAAATTAATTAGATCTTGTTACTTTTTAATAACTTGTCTAATATAAATCCGACATCTATATTTTTCAGAATTAAGAAATCTGTTTTAATTTCTCAGAGGGTTTAAAAAAACTCGTTATTACAAATAAACTTACTTAAACGCTAATTCTTAGGTAGGTATAAACATCTCGATTTAACTTCGGCTTGTATGAAAAGTAATAAAATTTAAAACTGCCGCGACATTTCGTATTTCGACGCGCGCATGGCACAGTCACAGCTGCGAGGCGTCCCCCACCTCATACCATATTAGGTAAGTAGCTTCGAGGTACACGTTCTTAAAGGTTTTTGGGGGTGCTGAGCTGATATAACGAAAATAACACCCATTTTAAAATCCAAGATGGCAGTCATAATTTTTTTAAATATCGATATGGGTGTCGTTTAATAGGTTTTTGGGGGCGCTAATAACGAAAATAACAATCATTTTGATATCCAAGATAGCGGTCATAATTTTATTTTATCGATATGGGTGTCGTTAAATAGGTTTTTGGGGGCGCTGATAACGAAAATGACAAACATTTTGAAATACAAGATGGCGGACATATTTTTTTTTTGAAATATTGATATGGGTGTCGTTTATAGGTTTTTGGGGGCGCTGATAACGATCATTTTGAAATACAAGATGGCGGACATTTTTTTTTTTGAAAAATTGATATGGGTGTCGTTTAATAGGTTTTTGGGGGCGCTGATAACGAAAATGACAATCATTTTCAAAATCCAAGATGGCGGACATAATTTTCCGTGAAAAATCAATATGGGTGTCGTTAAATAGGTTTTTGGGGGCGCTGATAACGAAAATGACAAACATTTTGAAATACAAGATGGCGGACATAATTTTTTCATGAAAAATCAATATGGGTGTCCTTAAATAGGTTTTTGGGGGCGCTAATAACGAAAATGACAATCATTTTGAAAAACAAGATGGCGGGCATTTTTTTTTTTGAAATATTGATATGGGTGTCGTTTAATAGGTTTTTGGGGACACTGATAACGAAAATGACAATCATTTGGAAATCCAAGATGGCGGTCATATTTTTTTTGTGAAAAATCAATATGGGTGTCGTTTAATAGGTTTTTAGGGGCGCTGATAACGAAAATTTCAATCATTTTAAAATCCAAGATGGCGGACATAATTTTTTTGAAAAATCGATATGGGTGTCGTTTAATAGGTTTTTGAGGGCGCTGATAACGAAAATCATATCGATTTACATTTTGCATTTATAAATTAAAATGATGGTTTCTTTTGTAAAAACGATTTCAAAAACCTGGAAACATCACCCATTTCGATTTGTAATCAAAGAGAATCTTCAGTACTTATAAATTTCAACTTTCTAAATCCAGACGTTACACCCTGTATACGGCGTCCCATTTGTTTTTCGTAATTAACCCCCCCTAACAATCTAGAAACATCACTCATTTCAAATCAAAGAGAATCTACAGTGTAAATTTCAACTTTCTAAATCCAGACGTTAAACCCTGTATACGGCGTCTCGTTCTTTTTGTAATTAGCGCCCCCAACAATCTAGAAACATCACCCATTTCGAATCAAAGAGAATCTACAGTGTAAATTTCAACTTTCTAAATCCAGACGTTACACCCTGTATACGGCGTCCCGTTTTTTTCGTAATTAGCGCCCACAACAATGTAGAAACATCGACCACTTCAATTTCTAAGAAAAATAATGAGCGGTTTCGGTTTTTCATACAAACTTTAACACCCTGTATTAAGGCTTTCAGGACTAATAAACGGAGTTTTGATATCATATTTGATGTTGTAATATTATAAGGAGCTTATTTTGAAAATTTCAAGTCTCTAGTGTCATTAGTTTTGATTTGAGCAAAAGACATATTTCACCCTGTATAAGACCTCAGGGGCAAAATAAAAAAAAAAAACCATATATGATGTTGGTGATACAAAAAGAATCCACAGTCTAAATTTCAACATTCTAAACCCAGTAGTTCCTTAGGAGTTTCATACAAACTGTTACACCCTGTATACGGCGTCCCGGTTAAGTTATCCCAAAATCCCGTCTTAGCGTCTCTGCCTACGTCACGTAAAGAAGCTACTGTCCAAATTTCATCTTTCTATCTTCAGCGGTTTCAGCTGGGCGATGATGAGTGAGTAGATCAGTGGTATTTGGATTTTATATTATATATAGATAGATAGATGACATCGCTGAACATCTCACCACTAAAAGCTAATTTATTAAATTTAACCTCAAAGAAGTTTCAAAATCCGATTCTCGCCCATTGAACTATTATTTCTCGCCCCAAATCCTTCGAGAAACTCTCTCCGTGTAAATGGCGCACTTTTGAGCTAAAAGGTACACTATAATCCAACAAACTAGAAAATGTTGGCACACTGTATCCAATGGCCGCTTTTTAGTGGTCCATTTAATTTGGTCGGTTAGTTCTAAATTTTTTTTTCTTGAATAACTTCGGATTTTATAAGAATATCACAGTGGAATTTAAAGTAAAGCTTTATTACATAAATAAATAGGGGACAGTGGTGACCCTTTTCTATGCGTTCTACCCCAAATAATGACCTGGGCCCTTTAGTTTTTTAAGAATTTTTATTTTTTTTCATTTTAAAGACTTACCGTCTTATTCATAAAAATACGGTACATTTTAAGAAGCTTTAGTGGAGGTCTACTTCTCTGGTTTGTTGTATGATAAATACGTGACATCCAGTCTAAATTGACATATGTCAAATAACTAAAATGCTCTTAAACTTTTTATGAATAATTCAGGGTTACCGTATTATTCATAAAGATACAGTAGGTTTTAAGGAGCATTACTGGAGGCGTATTTCTCTGGTTTGATGTGTGGTCAATACGTGACATCCAGTCTATATTGACATACGTCAAATAACTAAAATACTCTTTAAATTTTTATGAATAACATAATTAGACTAGACCCTAACTTGAACTTAAAACTTTAACTTTTCTAAAAATTAACCAATTCGCAACCTTTATTAAAATTTTGCAATTTAATGGCCATCTCGACTCATACTATTGTCTTTAAAAACTATAATGAGGTGCTCAAGACAGCTACAAAAAAAAACTAATGGCCTCGAAGTATGTACAAAAATATGAAAAAAAAAAATACATCGACTTTGTATGCTTTGTTTTCGATTTAACAGCTCAGAAGAAGAAAAAAAAGTTTTATCACGCCGCTATCAGATGGCGCTCTGCCATGAGCAATAGGTCAAGATGCAATGAATAGCTCAAAATAAAACATAAAAAATAAAATTCAAGTAACTGAGGCAGTGACGGAGTGAGTGAAATTAAGATTTGTACTTAACAGAAATTAATCCAATCCAAAGAGTCAGTCAATACTCGATCTCCCATCTCTCTGACATTACTGAAGACACCGCCACGCCATCTACGAGCGTATTATGAAACATTTTGTTTTTCTTTTCTGTCACTTTGAAAACCCCTCAATAAAAAAAAATAGGGAAAATGTTGGAGTTCTACTAAATTATCTAAAGCATCTTTAGTTAAAACGCTTTTGAACAGCATACCGCAATTCCAATTTATTCAAAAACTGCAACAGTTCTTGGTCATTGTTCCGCTAAAAAAATCCACCAGCCACTAAAAGCAAAAATCTTCCACTAAATAGGGGTTCCAAACCACCAGATTTAGTGGAAAATCCACTAAGGTGGCAACAGGTATAAAACACTTCGACCTTATATACAGGGTGTTTCTGACAAGGCGGTAATAAATGAAATGGGGGGTTCGGCACAGCATACCTAACAACTTTCCCTAAGCAACATAGGTCGAAATATCAAAACAAAAATCAGCTGTCCCGTACATTGACCCCGTCAGCTGATCGAACAAATGTATGGAACAGCTGATTTTAGTTTTGAGATTTCGACCCATGTTTCTTTGGAAAAGTTGTTTGTTATGGTGAGCTAAATCCCTCCATTCATTTATTACCGCCTTGTCAGAAACACCCAGTATAATAACCGCAAGACAACAATAGCGCGACGTAGGCCGTGATAGCGCTATCTACTGAGAAATTACAAAAACCTGAAAATACCTAACTCACTCTTGAACAATGACGCTTTTAAGGCTTATGCCTGATTTATTTGAACGCCGCTTTCGCGCGACCCTAGCGCTCAATGTTACGCGGCCGAGTTGCGAACATTTCTTAGCGCGATATTTAATTCTGATTTTTCGCGCGAATTAACTTGGGTGTATCGTTACTATGATTTATGGGTTTATTGAATTGTGATTACGAAATAATATGATTTATCGATGTTATATGTATATTTTTTTTACTGCCTAATAGGTTTTATTTTAGTAAAAATTGTTTATTGTTGAGTACTTAAACATACTTTATTAGAAACATTAAAAAAAATTGTTTAGAACTTTAACTATCTAACTAAATATCTTACCTACTCATTATTTACTAAATAAAAGGTAAAGTATGTTTATTTTCAAATGAAGTCGGTTAAAAAATTCGGTTCAAATCAGTTCAAATTAACTTAAAAAGTTTAAAACAAAAATAACTCTGACTGACGCGTGACGAGTTTCAATTTTATTTTTTTCTTTTAATGATTGATTTCCACTTGACCTATTGACTTTTGCAAAGCGCCATAACATAGCGGTGTAATAAAACTTGTTTTTTTTTTATATGTCAAATTGAAAACCACTCATTAAATTATCTACGAAATTTATTTGTGTTATGTGCAGGTAGCACTAGCAATAAATACTCTAAAAAAGCTGTTACAAAACCTAAAACTATTTCATATTATATAATTATGGTAAAGAATAGAAAGTATCGATACTGTACTCATAATGAGTAGAATCGAAACAAAAGTAAAATTCATCAATGTATCTATCGAGTACTTCTCTGAGGTCCTATATTACTTACTTTTCTTACGTTTGGTAGGCACACAAATAATACAATAATCGGAAAAGTTATTAAAAAAAGCAAGAAACAAAAGTATCGATACCCCGCACTTTTCTTAGGGCCAGTTCTTACTTAGGCTAGGCACACAAGTTTAATACAATAAAAGAAAGTTCTTCAAAAAATAAAACAAGTTGGCTTTCCTTTAACGATGAAAAATAGCCGAAAGCCGTGTAAGTGTCCGGTAAACTATTTTTTTTTGTAAAATTTTACGTGTTTGTCAAAAAATTTAATCGTGGGCAGAACCTTTATTGTCGCTAGTTTTACATGGGAATTCATTTCAGTTCATTCGATATGATGCCATACCGGCCAAAATGTATGTACTCATTGATTAAAAGTATCGTAAGCACAGTATCGAGTACAAAGTAAGGATAGGAATGGAAATGTACTCGATACCGCAAAGTATCGATACTTTTTACGTGTCCCTAAGTACTGGTTGTATGTTTATCTTTATACCTGTCATTATTATGTTAGAAGATAGCTGAATCTTTGAAAAGGAGATATGGAACTTGCATCTGAAAACTCATTGCTTATAATTAATATAAAAGAATTACTTGCAATAATTTACTGTTTGTGATGAAAATAAATGTAATTACGTAGGTATGACATTAAGAGTCTCGCAATTAATGCTAACGAGTGACAATATGATACTTTTTTCTTTTTTTAAGGCACACGGCTCAATAAACTGACACATGCATAAACTGAGAACTGCCTTTTTTCAAAGTTTGTTTAAACACTTAAACCCGGTCCTGAATGTAGCAAATACTATTCTGAAAACGGCATCAAAATTGGTTCAGCCAAACGTGAAAGAATCGCGGACAAACATACATAGTACATACCACATACAGGTCAAACTGAGTACCTAAGTCGGTGAAAAATATGAAAATACCTATTTCAATATAACGAACATTTATTGTTAGAATTAATTTTAAATAGGTACATTATATTATTCAAAAATTTAGGTATATTAAACCTTTCAATAAAACGTCTGTCTGCATCATTGATTGATTTTCTTTAGACTTCTTTGACTATGAAAAATGTTTCCCGCCAAAAAGGTTTGTTGTTGTAATAAAAATTAAAATTGGATAAAAAAAGACTATAGATAGAGTTTGATGGTCAAAATAACAGACCATCTTCAATACATAGTATGAAATAAAGTTGCTTCCCGCATCTGTCCAAGAGGAAGGTTTATAATATATAATGCACGCATAACATTGTGATAGGTTAGGCGGTACGAAGTTCGCTGAGTCAACTAGTTTATATTTAAAAATCAATCGTGGCTTGTTTATCTCGCTTAAACTTGAGAACGACTTATCCCATTTAGCTGATTTGAGTTTTAAAATGTTTGTCGTAGTTCAGATAAGGTTCAAAAGGTGAGAAAAGATAGAAAAAATGGAGGGGATGAAAGAAAAATAAAAATTTAATTTTCCCATATAAACTGTTTTATGTATTTTCCTGTCTAAGATTTAACGTTGTTGTTATTTAATTTGCCCATTCCTGGCCGAGAAAGTAACATGATCCATACAGAAGAATCTTCAGTAGGTATAGTATAATAATAATCGTGTAAATTCATATTTTAAGTTGGTTATTTTAATAAAAATTACCTTTGTAGCGGTGGCGTCTTATTTATTTATTTATTAGACAAACCAACAGTACATAGAACATTCCTGGATATTTAACTTTTTTTGCAGCATAGAAAGACGTTAATTTCCTTTTACCTATTCTTGTATTTTTTTATAAATAGAATAAAAAGTTACTTTCCGAGCTTAACTTTAATCTTACTAGGTTGTTTTTTTAACACAACTGGCAAGCAGTTATTTATATAATTTTATAATAAAATAAATAACATTGATATTTAGAACTCTGTTAAATCCACCTTTATTTTTTTTAAAGAAAGTAACTTTTTATTATTTTTTAGGTTCATCAGTTTTAAATAAATTGAAGTTCAATATATTATTTTTTTTAAAATGTGCAAAAATCTTTTTCGAGGTGTTGAATTTCGAGCAACGATAAAGGATCGCGTATGTCAGGTCGGGCTTGCATATTGCATAATAAGTTATTATTATTATAGTTTATAGTACCTTACACCTAAATTTGTTCTTGTTTGAGAGATATCCCCTAAAAGTTGTTTTTCATACGAAACATTGCCTACCTACGTCCATACCTATTGTAGTTTCATTGTGTAAAGTAGGTAGCGAAAAAATTAATTACTAAATATGTGTACGATAGAGTAATAGAAGCACTACGTTTTTATTTTTCCTGATGGGTACATACACACTGTGACGTGTGGGTAATCCTACTAAGGTCAATGACCCCTACATATCGAGTCGTAAAATAAATAAAAAGAATGAAAAGTTTATTGCTTTGCATTTAAAAAAGAAAGATACTTATAGAAAACAACCCAATATAAAAATATATTTTTAAGAGCTGTACTATGTAGATATCGTTTTTAAACTGAGTGAAAATTAGTGCTTTCTTTTTCCCCTCAGAATATAAATTTGTAGGGATACTTATTTGATATTAAATAAAACTTTTTATCAAAAAATAGAACCGCCGAAAAAAAAACTGAAAAGCATAAAATAATAATCGAATTACTAAGTTCTTAAAGTAATGTAGGGTATACCAAGTAATTTTAAGTCGGCGCGCCACACAAGCAAATTTCTTAATTACGTAAAGATTGATGCGCGTCAGCGCACTAATTTTGGTTATTTTTTAAATTTAAGGTACCTAATTTAGTGATCTTTGTACGAGGAATCTGTGGCGCCGACTCAAAATTACTTGGTATACCCTACATTACTTTAAGAACTTAGTAATTCGATTATTATTTTATGCTTTTCAGTTTTTTTTTCGGCGGTTCTATTTTTTGATAAAAAGTTTTATTTTCTGCTTTTCAGTTCTTTTAGGGTTTTATTATTTTCTTCTCCCACAAGGTGTTCAGTGGTCAAACCGCATAAGGTAATCAGACGACATGGTTTACAGGGACGACAAGACCGGTCGGTATGGCGATTTGTGGGGGAGGCCTATGTCCAGAAGTGGACGTCTTTCGGCTGATTTTATTTCATTTCAAAAGATATTGTAAGTAGGTATCAAAAGTTATAATGTAACACGGAAATGCAACCTGTGAGTGGATAAATCGACCCGCCGACCAAAAAGTCACCCCTATTTTTCCACCCTTAGGATGGGAATTTTATTTCCAAATTTTTATGGGACCCACTTCAAAATATGCCTTGTCGATTAAAAAAAGAATTATCAAAATTGGACTTCTCTGTAAAAATTTATGCGTGATCATACATTAAAAAAAAAAAACAAAAAAAAAAAATACGTGTCGAATTGAGTACCTCCTCCTTTTTTTTTTCGTCGGTCAAAAATCACAGAAACTTATACGTCTACTATTGCTCAAATTTATTAATCTATATATATAAAACTCAAAGGTGACTGACTGACTGACATAGTTATCTATCAACGCACAGCCCAAACCACTTGACGGATCGGGCTGAAATTTGGCATGCAGGTAGATGTTATGACGTAGGCATCCGCTAAGAAAGGGATTACGGGATTTTTTAGATAGTATGAAAAATCTACATTATTGAGTGTATGGACGTGAAATTTGGTGTACAGTTTCCTCAGTGAATAAAAGAGTGTTGTAAGAAAGGAAATTGTAAAATTCCCACGGGAACGGGAATAACGGGACTTTTTTTGTTGTAATGAAAAATCGACTTTCTTGAGTGTATCGACGTGAAATTTGTGTACAGGTTCCTCAGTTGATGAAGTGCGTTGAAAGAAAGGAATTAACTAAATTCCCATGGGAACAGGGATTACCGGACTAATTATTTTGTATAAAAAATAGATTTCCTTGAGTATGTCAACGTGGAATTTGGTCTACAAGTGTCTCTGGTATAAGTAGTAGTAGGAAGAAAGAAATATACTCAATTCTCACAGGAACGTAAAACGGGACTTTAGTTAGTATGTAAACAATATATATTTCTTTATTTTGACGTAAAAATAGGAAAACGGGTTCTTCAGTGGGTGTATAATTAGATTCAGAGTCATATTAAGAAAAGATTCACCAAAATTCACGTGGTAACGGAACATTCCCAAAAACATAAAGCGTAGGTACATAATCCAACTACCGAGCTAATATTTTATCCAACCAGCTAATAGAAATGTTAGAAATATGAGTTTCAGTGTCTGAATGGTGGAATGGTGGAGTGTAGAAAGGAATTTCTGGAGTTTCCACGGGAACTGAAATAAACAAAATATTACTAGGTACTGTAAATAGGTAGATATTTTTAGGGGGTATAGGTGCGATCAGAAATGATGTCACCAAAATCCTGAGTAGTAAATCAACCAGTAATTAACGTTTTAAATGAAAAAGCGCGTGCGAAGCTGCGGGCAAAAACTAGTATAATAATAAAATGTACTTACTTTTTCCATACAAAAAAAGAATTCTCATTCACTGCGCAAACCTCGCGCAAACAATAATAAATAGTCTTGAAATAGCGCGCCAAAGCACGACTGACGTACGCTCCGCCTCAAGACCGGAGGCGTACTGGCGCCCGTTTCTGCTTATCGAATCGGCCGCTCGGCCGTTGGATCCCTCCATACAATTTAGTATGGAGAATTTCCGCCGAAATTTTAGTAAAGTTTCAGCAATTAAATCCAGATGAAAATGGACATGTATATTTTTGTAATTACAATATAATGTTGAACAGAGTTTCTAGTTTATGATACAATTTTTGTTTTGCTTCAACTTACTTTTAAACTAGTAAACAATCGTTAACAGCAAAAGCTGTTTTTGCAGTTTTTGATGAACTTCACGATTTTTTTATAAGAAAACCCTTTAGTTTTTTTATTTGAAAACCTCCTATATTGTAGTTCAGTCTTTTGAGAAGCTAAGAAAAAAAACTAGCTTTCTGTCTTATTTTTAAGTGTTATTATAGCCCTAATACGATCACTCCTCGCGCCGTTTTCTCCATGTTAGCCCCTTAACTACAACTTACCAAAATTCGCTTATACACGAATTATTTCCACTCTTTTTGCTTGATTTGTTCTTATTAGGAAATTATATTTATAGAACTATTATAATTTCAACTAAAATTACATAATAAATTGTTATATTTTAAAACGAGTTTTACTCTGGTTTACAATATAAAACTAATATCTAGTCATCCATCGTATTTTTTTTGTTTTTAATCGATAGTGACTGAAAGCACACTCACGCGCGTGCTATTACACACATATAGACATTTCAATTTTCGTCTCGCGATGAACGTGAACTGTGTAGATCTATTACGTCAGTATAATTAAATCTATGTTTATTAGAGTGTGTCCGGGGAAGTAATAACATACCTACATAACAGTGGCTACTTTTAGCAAAAAAACAGTTATTCACATCACAACTCAAAAGCTGACAATAAAAAACAAAAAAAAAGTATCTGAATTTTTTGTGGTAACTTTGAAAAACCGTAAAAAATGCAAAAAAAAAATATTTATTTTTTTGTTTCAACCACTTTAAAAAAAAGGAAAAGCAATACTCCTTAACTTAGGTAACGCCCTGCAGTACCGGGCCGAAGAATAGGACTGAGGTATCCCCTGCCTGTCGTAAGAGGCGACTAAGAGGGGACCCCGGGGTCGTTGGGTTCACGAGGCGGGGGCCACGTGTAGTCATATAACGGCACCGAGAAGGACGGCGGAACGCGGGTGTCCCGTTTCCGCCGTTGAGCGTTGAGAAAGCTACCACGCTCCGGGGGGACAACTATCATGTCCCCGCGAGGAGAGGCTATACAGCCAATGCTGGGGGGGGTTGCGGAGAATTCACGGGCTCACCCGCGACCCTCCTGCTTTCAGCCGAGAAGGACACCGGCAGGGTTTTAGTGGGTGCGAACCCCACATAACCCTGCTGCTCCCCCCGGGGCTGCCCCGCCCCGTTTTAGCCTTCGATAAAGACCTTAATGAAGGTTCTGTGAGCCTTAGATCTTTAACTGTGAATTTAAAAGAAGGCGGGGTCACTTTTGCATAAAAAAAATTAAAAACATCATACTGAGGGGGGTGAGGCTGCGACCCCTCATATGGGGTGTTTTCGTCGATGAAATTGATCATTTAATACACCCTTAAAGTTATGTTATAACTTCCCCGGACACCCTGTATATTGATGGAGTAAGTAAATAGGGGTCTTAGAGAAAGAGTTCCGTTTTCACCTTTGATTTAAAATTACGTAAAAATGTATATGTGCTTGTTTCAGGGGCTGGTGTTTCTGGGGCAGCTCTAATGTGTGGGGCAACAGAGACAAGTTCCTGCAGTACTACCATAGTCTTCGGAAAGGTGACAGCAGGTAGCATCTAGGTGTTCAGTTCAGTGTAGATAGCTGTACTGTTACTGAATAACTTATTTTAGAAAATTCCTATTTATGAAGACAATTATTAAACCAAATTCGTAAATTGATTACAGTTTTTGTATTTCACATCTTTTTTAACATAAACTGCAATTGCCCCATATGATTATCAAAAGCATAATAATTTCGAAAACCAGTTATTTAAATGCATAAAGTATATATTTTAATGGCTTTTCAATGTAACAATAACGCGAATATAAAAAATACAGGTTTAAATTAAACTACTACAATTATGCTTTAAGAATTTTTGCATGGAAATCAAAATGTTCACTTATGTACGTGGAAATGTAGTAGTAGGAGTGGTCATAGCCCTCGCGAAGGTTCAAGATGACTGGTACCCCGGCTGAACGGCAAGCTTGGACTAAATTCTCAGGCAATAGCTGCTTTTCAATGTAGAACTTGTCAGCTGCTCCCTGGAAATACATTATAACTACTTTTACGATCCCATATTTATTATTGTACCGTGAAAATCATGAATTTTTATTGGCAATGGAAAAGTTACTCATATATATATACCTAAGTACCTCATTATAGTGCAAGATATTTGAAACATTGCTTCATCATCAACTTTTATAGTGAATACGACTTTGCACAAGGTCGCCCGTATTATTAAAGGCAACCCGTGATCGTTACTGCTGGCGCCTGGCGCCCTGGCCTCTATATTCGTCAATAAAACTAACAAACAACAGTCTTACTCCAGTACCCCAGTATGCTGGATGGTTGGTTGTCTGCCAAGTTTCAAGGTTCAAATTGAATTTTTAACGAGACTTTAGCCTCTTAGGTAAATTTGAAGTGAGGAGGCACTTAGTCTATTTCTTAATCTGACAATCAGTTCAGCTTACATTCAGTTGTTTGGTTTACGCAACTGTACCTACACCTACCGCTATAAATCACCCTTGAGATAAATTTAACTTACCTGATCAATCAGCAGGGTGAGTGGTGGTCCATTGTAATTTTTAACTAGCTCTGTAGCATCCCACTCTAACCACAAATTCTTGTCATCACCAAGGTAACCAGAAAACGCTTTCACTCCCCAGGGGCAGGCAGATGGGTTGCAAATAGGTGCAAATGCACTTACAGACTTGTAAAGCCCTGGGTTCCTTAAGGTAGACACTAGTGCACCATGGCCTCCCATGCTGAAATAAAAGATGATCAATGCAATTGAGAAATTATGTTTGTACCTATATATTTTGAGTATTAAAGACCATACACTTTATCATACCATGGCGATGCTATTAAATGTGCCAGACATAAAATTAATATTAAATTAATTTGAAACATGGGTATGGGACTATTCCATCTTTATTGTTTTGCGAAACAGTGAAATGATTATAGGGATGTGTTGTAATAGTCTCAGTTTCAACGCTAAGCATATTTTTTTTGGCCGACACAGGATGGAGCAGCAGTTGGGCACAGTAATTAAGATAAAATGGTATTGGACTGAAATGGGAAAAGACTAAATACCTATGGCCCATGATGCCGACTCGATCAGCATCAACAACATTGCTAAAAGCTTCCTGCACCAGCATATATAGTTCCGCATTCAAGTAACTTCCCATCCTGTAGTGTTTGGACCAAGGCTCTGTGGTAGCATCCAAATAAAATCCAGCAGAGACACCAAAGTCCCATGAATCATTGTCACCCTGAATTTTAACATCTCTAGGGGACGTGTCTGGACCAACCACAATAATTCCATGTTCAGCAGCATATCTACAAAACAAATTTTGTTTTACAATATCCTACCTCAGATATCTTAGTTTAGTTAACAGACAAGTTTCCACAATTTTACAGCTGCTGTGCCTATATTGTGTGTCTCAGATAACTTATTGAAGAATATTTTCAATAATAGCAATCATCAATACTAGCTGACCGCAAACTTTGTATTGCCTTGAATAAGTTAAACATGATTTATAAACTACTGAAGGCTTCAATGGATGGACATGAAATCATTGACAGGAAATTAAAAAATAGTACATTATAAATAGGAAAATAAAATTATTGTTTTTCTAACTTCCTCTTTATTTTTTTATATTTTGTCACCACATAAAACCTTCCCTGAACTACAACCAACATTTCAAAACCGAAATCAGCTTGATTTTTACACAGCCATTCTCGAGGTTTATAAAGACAAACAAACCATGATTCATTTTTATATGTGTACTAGCTTTTGCCCGCAGCTTCGCAAGCGCTTTTTTATAATAAATGTAAATTACTTGTTCATTTGTTTTGTTATCTATATATATAAAATCCAGATACCACTGACCTACTCACTCACTCACTCACTCACTCACTCATCATCGCCCAGCTGAAACCGCTGAAGATAGAAAGATGAAATTTGGACAGTAGCTTCCTTACGTTACCCACTAAGACGGGATTTTGGGATAACTTAACCGGGACGCCGTATACAGGGTGTAACGTTTGTATGAAACTCCTAAACTACTGGGTTTAGAAAGTTGAAATTTACACTGTATATTGTGATTGCATTACAAACATCATAAATGGTTTTAGTTTTTTTATATCTTGCCCCTGAGTTCTTATACAGGAATAAAAATTATTTTTGCTAAAATCTAAACCTTAATTACACTAGAGACTTTAAATTTTCAAAATAAGGTCATTTTATATAACAACATGAAATATGATATCAAAACTGCGTTAATTTGTCCTCTAAGCCATGATACAGGGTGTTAAAGTTTGTATGAAAAACCGAAATCGCTCCTTATTTTGCTTAAAAATTGAAATAGGTGATGTATCTAGGTTATAAGGGTCGCTAATCACACATAAAACATCGATTTTGAAATCCAAGATGGCGGAAATAAATTTGTATTAAAATAAAAATCGATATGGGCGGCGTTTTCTAGGTTTTTGGGAGCGCTGATTGCAAAATAATTTGTGGGTGTGCTGATTCTGAGTGCCTACATCTCACAAAGACGGGATATGGGGATAACTTCACTGAGCCGCCGTATACAGGATGTAACAGTTTGTATCAGACTCTAAACTGATGCGATTTGAAAGTTGAAATTTACGCTGAAGATTCTCTTTACATTACAACCCATAAATGGTTTTATTTTTTTAATATTTTTCCCCTGAGTTTAGGGTAATACAGTTTTTTTTGCTAAAATCTAAAGTAATGACACTATCTTAAAATTTTCAAAATAAGCTCCTCATAATACTTAAACATCAAATAGGATATTATAACTGCGTTTATTAGTCCTGGAGTCCTTGATACAATATGTATGGCGAACATTTGTTCCTTATAAAGTAATATGGTAGGTGTTTTCAAAATGTTTGCGGGTGCTGATACAGAGTGATACAGTTTGTATGAAAAAAAAGTGTTGTTAGTAAACTGGATAAGGGTCGCGCAAGAAAGGTTGCCATAATTACCTTTCTTGCGCGACCCTGTAAGGGACACAAATTTACAGCAATGAACGACAATCAGTTGGGACGACGATGATGATGAATCTGAGTAAGTATATATTTATTAGAGGCATAGCACAGCTAAAGTAGCGCCACCCGAGAAAATAATAAATATCTTCTAAACTAAGGCAAATATCAAAAATGTGAAACAGCATTCCACTAGATAATTCAGCCTAGTATTTTTAGGGCATTGTTGTATAGCTTTTAGGTTAAAGACCACAGTAAGAAACTGATTGTTGCCAAAAGCGGCCTTTTTTCTTTGTTCGGGCCCATCACTAGCCGAACCAGTTTTTACCGCGACGCCCGCGCATCCCTAGGCCCCGCGGCCATCTTCCACTTCCTTTAAAAATCACCTAATAACTAGACGTGTGCACTTTTCACACGTCTAGTTATTAAATTCGGGCCGCGCCGCCCAAAATTCGGGCCGCGCCGCCCAAAATTCGGGCCGCGCCGCCCAAAATTCGGGCCGCACCGCCCAAATATCGAGCCGCGCGGCTCACCAATCGAGCCACGCAGCTCAGAAATCGGGCCGCGCGGCTCACCAATCGAGCCGCGCGGCTCAAAAATTGGGCCGCGCGGCTCAGAAATCGGGCCGCGCGGCTCACCAATCGAGCCGCGCGGCTTAAAAATCGGGCCGCGCGGCTCTCCTAATAATTTTCTATGATAAAAATCTATCGATAATAATAATTTTCAGTGAAAAAAAAAATAGGTATTCGCTTCGACTTGAAAACCTCTACCTTTTTTTCGGTTTAAAATGTGATTTACTTTAAAGTTAATTTCTTAAATACGAATGAAATTATATGAATCTTTCAACTTAGACTCTTGCGTATGAATGAAATTATATTAGCATCATCATCATATTACAATAATGTTGTAATATGTAAAAAATAAAGTCGCTTTCCGCATCAGTCCTTAGGTATGTTTAAATCTTTAAAAATACAGCGGATTTTAATGCGGTTTTTTTTAATAGATAGAGTGATTCAAGAGGGAGGTTTATAAGTATAAAACATGCACGTTCTAATAATAGGTTAGGCGGTACGAAGTTTGCCGGGTCGACTAGTATTGTATAAAGACAAGTCGTCACTCTTATAGTGTGCTATATTTTATTTTTCTTTTCATTTATTAACAGCCTGTGTTACTGGATCACCTTGGGCCAAGCTCAGAACCTAATACACTTAAGCATAAACTTGAAGATGGAGCCATCATGAAAGCTTCTTAAGCTAAGAGGAGTTTCAATAAACAATACCTAGAGAAGAAAAAATGCTAAATATTATGTATTAAAAAAACCAAGATTAGTTAAGAGTTTAAGGCAAGTAATAAATAAGCAAGTACTTCGATATTAAATAAGATAAAATAATATAAATATAAAACCCATCTTTTTTATTGGTCTATCTACCCATCCACCTAAATTGTTTACTTTGGTTAAAATAAAGCTTCATTTAAAGTACAGTACTTACTCCAAAATTAATAATGCGCATGCAGATTCGCTAATTGTCGATTTCACGGAAACACCTGAATCAAAAATCATAATTCTACTAAATTACGCATGCAGAAAATGCACTTAACCTCCTTAAATACATATCGTCTTACGTCGCTTGGGAATACGACCGTTGTCGAACAGTGACGAAGATTTCTATGCGCATTATAACTTTTGCAGTACTGTAGGTATATACAATTTTATAACTAAACACATTTTTATTTCTGAATCTCTATTTATGCGAAGCATAACTGTTGAATAAAAAACGACATTGGAAATAATAAAAAATTAAACTGTACACTAAAATAAACTTTGTTCTATGAGCGACTGGTTTTTTCATATGATAATACCAATACATTGCCAATCACCAAGAAGGCCGTTTGCGTAGAATACACATAGATTTTCGTAAAAAAAAAGTAATTGTTACCTGTAGCCATATGAAAGAAAGTTGTATATCGATAGGTTTTTCTCATCGACAAACTTTCTCCCGCAATATGTACATCCCTAGCTTAGTTTTTCATTTTTCGACGTAGCCACCTAGTGTTTAGTAGCGGTAGTACAAAAGCTGTAGTTCCATCTAGCGTCGAATAGTAAAACTAGGAACAATGCGTGAGGATTTTAAAGCAAAGAGGATGTATAGCTTTCTACCATGTCTTTGGAAAAACCTAATTTCATTCTTTTATCATATGTATGTCATCATTATCTTAAGTATTTCATAATTGTTATTTGATTTTGATCTTGTGTTTATTTGTAAAAAAGGTTCATAGTCTACTTCAAAGTTTTGTGATGTAGATCTTTTCGGCTTTGTCGTTAATCACCAATGGTAGCTTGGATTTCATAGTGAGCGTTTGGTTTATATGTGTGAGTTTGGACACACTGGTTTTAGTACTAAAAGCTCATGATGCTATTTCTATTGTATTCTCTTGTTCTGTGGTCCCCCTACACTACGATCTAGTAAGGTTTTTGTCGTAGATGTCCCTTGCGATGTTAATAGAATTGGAATCCAGGTATCCTCAGTAGTGGTAGAACTCTCCCCTACTCCACTTCAGTCCACTGCCGCAACCGTTTTCATATCAAAGATGTTTCTATTTTTAAAAACAAACAGAAAATTTATGCAATTATTCGATTTCCGTCGTTTAAAGAGAGAGAGAGAGCTTGAGACTAGGGCTTGCAATCGAATATTCGAATAATAAACTTAATCGAATATTCGTAAAGTAAAAACGAATATTCGAATATTCGTTTTTACCTAAAATTCTATATTTTGTACTACTCATTTTAAAGTTTACGTGCTAGGCGAGACGACATCACTTGTTTAGACTTAAAAAATGGAATCAAAAAAAAAATGATTACATCTGAGCCAGGATATTCCATCTATCTGGTCTTACAGTCAAAAATCTGGTACTTACCTTTTTTATTTTTTTGCAATACATAACTATCGCGGATCCTTCTTCTTATCCTGTTATCCCAAGCGGGAACATAGGGCTTCAAGAATTTTCCTCCAATTTTAGCGGTCTTGAGCAACAGCGGGTAACTCCTCCCAGTTAAGTCCCACACTATTTGCTTCTTGCAGCGTAGACCGGCGCCAGGTTGCCTTCGGGCGACCCCTTTTGCGTCTTCCGGAGGGCTGGCACAACAGAGCTACCCTGCAAGGTCGTCCATCTGCTCGTCTTAGCGAGTGCCCTATCCAACGCCACTTTTTAGTTCGAATTTCCATTTCAATTGGCCTTTGCTTTGTCAGGTGCCATAGCTCTGTGTTGGTAATGATTTGTGGCCAGAATATCTTTAGTATCCTTCTCAGACATTTGTTTATGAATACCTGGAGCTTATTGGTCAGGTCTTTTCGCACAAACCATGTCTCACACCCATATAGCAACACTGATTTTACATTAGACTCGAAGATCCGAAGCTTGGTCCATCTGGTGATAACGTAAGAGCTCTACAGTGTCGTTAGTTGTGCGAACGCTTTGTTGATGCGGTTTTCAATTTCAACTTCCGTACCTCCTGTAGGGCTCACCACTACTTCACCCGTAATGTTCAAAGGGTCCTGCCTCATCTTAGGTGTGTACGCGCATTTCTTTTGTCTTAGCCGTAATAATGCGAAGCCTCTCTTTTGCAGCTTCAACCACCAGATCGTCTGTCTTTGCTTGAAGGTCGCTCATTTTTGTACATAAAAGGCAAAGTCTATGTCCTCAATACACTTCTGCGAGTTCCAGGGAATACCCCGCTAGCCTCTGCCGGTGACTATACACATCACGTCGTCCAAAACCAGCAAAAACAGCATTAGTGATAATAGACAACCCTGTTCCGGCCTTCTGTGACCGTAATGGATTGCGTCAATTGGCCTTTGTGAATTACTCTGCAGGTGATGCCCACATACAAGTTTTGTATCAGGTTTATTAACTTGTCCGTTATACCTTTATTGCTGAGTACTTACTCGCCAAATGCTGGACTACCTAACCCTGTCGAACGTCTTTTTGAAGTCCACAAATAGCGCGAATAGTTTACACTGCATCTCATTGCATTTTCCAGAATTATTCGCAGTTCGCAGCAGGTTCAGTTGGTCTCTGCAAGATCTTTCAGGACGAAATCCAGACTGCTCTTATCTCAACTTCACGTCCACCACCCCTGTTATACCGTTCAGCAAAGTTTTGGTCAGGATTTTAGTGCAGGGCGAGAGCAAGTTTATGCCCCGCCAGTTAGAGCATTGCGAAAGATCCCCCTTCTTTGGAAGTTTTAGGATTATTCCTTCTTTCCAGTCGTTAGGGACTACTTCAGTTTCCCATATGGCTGCCAAGAAAGGCAGAAGGACATCGGCTGATTAGTCTGCGAAGGCTTTTAGGGCATCTATAGGGATACCGTCTTAGCCAGGACTATCTAACTATCGAGGATCTCGTAGACAAATTAAAATTTAAGTTGGCCAAGATTTTAATTGTATTTGACTTATTGACCGTTCCTTTGAGAAAAGGTTATTAATGAATAAAGGGGCCAATTATAATTTTAAAAAACTAATTTTCCTTAACCTTTTACGTCTTTTTGTATTATTCGAATAATATTCGAATAATTCGAATAGTAGCCCGAAAAAAACGAATATTCGAATACCAAATTTTTTCGAATAATTGCAAGCCCTACTTGAGACCTTTGCTTTCAAGATTTTCATCATATCAAACCAAACGATTTACCAAACTTCCTTCAGGAGACCATCTTGGAAAGTGAGATATTATTGGTCAGGCTCATTTCCACATTTCAATAAGAAGCTGCCATCGGAAAAACTTCTCATTCGTGCAGGGAAGTTATTTCGAATGACGTCCCTTCTATGTGGTTTCTCAAGAGGCCACTGCATTTTCTCGGATGAGCAGATGGATAGTAAGCCTGAAGAGAGACATAGAGATGCTTCTTCTTCAGTGGAGGTTAATATGTGCCTGCACTTAGCTCGCGTGCTTGGAGCCATAGTGCATTTCCCCACGTTTATTGAAGCCATCCAAGCTCATCAGCAAACTGCAGGATGAGGCCAGGATGCTCCAACAGCTCAGCTAGGTGGTCAGCTGGACCAAGAAGGGACAACCGTTTCTATTATGGCTGGACAGACTAACAGCATATGCTCCACCGTCTTATATACTTCCATGCTATCCCTGCACTGGCTGTCTGTCACTTATTTAATGAACAGTGTCCAGTCCAGTTATTAGCTCCACGTGAGTTGTTAAACGTTTGTGGGAAAGTTCTAAAAAGTAGCGTGTGAGCTTTAGATTATCTGTGGGTGCAAACACTTTAGTTTGTCTAAAGTCATCGCGATTCGCCATTCCTCAGAAGAGTCGATTGCTGTTTCTTGAAGTAATTTTTGTCTTATTATTTTTGGGGATATATAATAAAAGGTTCAAGGCCTATTGGCACCCTGTTTTCTACAAATTTTGCCAACTTATCCGTCTGGACATTTACTGGGTCGTTTAAGACTTTTTGTCCACTGTAAAAATATATGGCTTCCTTGTTGGGTACACAGCCTTTGTAGCTCTTGATGTCAGTTCACCAGTAGCTTTGACTTAGTCATACGCAAGGCGCATAACACTGATGCACTGTCTGTTTCAATGCGGATAATGCTGTTTACCGTGTACCTTACATTCTGCACTGACTTAGTAATTGGCTTACGCAAGGCGCATAACACTGATGCACTGTATGTTTCAATGCGGATAATGCTGTTAACCGTGTCCCTTAGATTCTGCACTACATGAAGTACGCTCAGTAGTTCCGCTTGAAAAACGGTCGCGTTTTTGCCCATGCTAACAGAGTATTGTTAATTAAGGTCTGGAGAGAATGCTCCACCACCGCTGCCTTTATTGTTTGCTCCATCTGTGTAGACGTTTTTGTTATATTGGTTATTGCTATCATTTTGATTGTTATCTAAAATTGTTGCATAATGTTTGCTACATATCATTGTTTCATAATGCAGTCACAGCCATTCAAAACAGGGAACTGATTAGTGGGCTATGCTTAAAATACGTCCGTGCCCTGTAACTCCTGTCTGTCTTGCCCAGAGGCCCAATGCGTCTAGCATTTTGGCAGTTGACTTGGCCTGTAGAGATGATTATCTAGTATATTTATACGACTTTTCAATCGCGCATCAGGATCCAGAGGTCCTCGAGATGCAGATCGGTTTTGCAGAAAGTCTTCTTCATCGGTTGGTGTATAAGCCTTCAGAAATTTGACATTAAATTTTCTCAGGAGATTGAGTTTCTATGAGTTTTGTGGTATGCGCAGTGAAACGCAAAGAGTCTCCCCGACGAGAAGACAGATCGTTTGGTCGCGGATGGAGGCAGGTCTCTGGTCTTCTTCTGTTGAATTTGCAAGCTGTTTTTGACCATTCAAACGATATACTTACCATGTCGGTCTATTTAATACGATTGCGGATAGTCTTTCGAGACACAAGATTTTGCCAGATTGGCATCTGAAGTTATTACCGAGAAGATATTTTTCAAGTGGGCATTCCCCAGATTAAATTGTTCTCAACATGGTTATCGAAGGTAGTGCTAGCATAATATGTTCTATGGATGCGAGAGATCTTTATGTTTAGTTCATTGACTCGTTTAGCAGGGTTGGAAGTAATATCGTCGCATGTGATTTTACCCTACTCCCTTGATACTCAGGGTACTACGGCTCCTCAATTGGTCAGCCGGATTCTAGTTGTGCACCTGAAATGCCGGGCCGTGGACCCGTGATAGACTTGGTAGTCAACCCGCCATCGCTGGAAATCATGGGGAGCGTAATCTATTGTATTAGGATTAAATCCTGATGATGTAAAACTCATACAGTCGGCTTAGTGAGTTTCTTCTTGACGTATTACGAGTCGGCTTGGAAACAGGGCGTCTCGTGGTGTTGACAAAATGGTATAAAACCCAGCAGTCCTCGACCCCAGAATATTACCTAAATACCTGGGTTAGTAAGTCTCCGGGTTTCTATCTGTGGGAAAAGAGACTGATTCGTTCAATGATTTAGGGTACAGACGGTGCTCCTTCCCGCTGATGATAGCCATACTCAGGGCAATCTACATAAAGACGTGTGCTTCATCAGTTCCTTAGACTCCAATTTGGAACGTGCGGTATTTTCTGCAGTTGTTAGGATGATGTTTACCTGATAGGTATGGCTTAAATTCATGAAGTCTTGACCTTTTTTATTAGCTTCAAGTCGTCATGTGCACGACCTTTCGAGTTCTCAGCATTGTGACAGGACATACTCTTCTATTATACAGTTTGGCATAGGTTTAGGTCCAGGACCGATAGTCTCAATGTCAAGTACATTTTAGGGGTCCAAAATTTTAGTCTAGTCACATGGGTTTAACCGCCGATGGGAAACATAACTTATTTATAACAAGAGGTGAACTTCAAGACAGTTATCGCTGGCTGGCTCAAAGTGCCAATCAAACATTTCAGGAATTAACTTTAATCCAGATTCTAAGAGCAGCTGCAGCGTCTAAAAGTTTTCAGAATAACACCCCGTTAGATGAGATTCTGAAACGAGCAAAATTGGCGTGGTTCAAATAACTTTTTAAGCATTTATTGTAATAAAAGATCGTCCATAAAGCTTAGTTACGGAAACGTTAGGTGGTTTCTTTTAACCTCTTATGATTCCTAGCATGACTGGGGATTTCTAATATTAATTAAGTTTGCTGTAAATGTTTTGTTTCATTAAAATGTGTATTTTGGTGTTATGTTTACGAGTTGCGAGCTGATTTAACGGTGTTTTATTTTACATATGATTTTCCTAAAAACTTATTAAAGGAATGATTATATCGTATAGTGCTCAGCTCGGATATCTCTGTAGCTGTTTATAATTACAGAATAAATTGTTGCAGTTATTTAGCAAGACCTGTTTAAATTACCCATTAAAGGGTTTTGGTCACAGTATGCTTTACAGCGCCGGCAGATAGTAGACACGTCTCCGAAAGGTCAAGCCGAAGGCACAGAACTAAAATATAACAGTTTTCCACCCCGAAGGGAAGAAAACAATTATTTTAGGTCTTGCCGAGGCTTGACCTGAGCAAGTCCTTGCCGGCTTTCGGAGCTAGATACTGAAGGTCCGTCGCGGCTACACGCCGCGCGCGGGCAGCCGCCGCAGCCGCGCGGGGGGGGGGCTCCTCCCCGCGCGCCCCGCATCGCACGCACACAGACACATTACAGGTAAGGTAGCCAGCACGTCAGGACGTTAAGGTAGGTAGGGTAATCTCCGAAAGGTCAAGCCTCGGCAAGACCTAAAATAATTGTTTTCTTCCCTTCGGGGTGGAAAACTGTTATATTATAGCTTGCAGCCCAAACAGCTAAAGATTTTTGTATTATCAAAGAAAACTGCTTGATATTGATTTCTTTAGGGGTTTGGATTAGAAATTAGAAATGATTTCCTGATATTTCTGAGTATAACCACAGATTAGAGAGTAATACAAAAGAAATGAACAAGTATTTACATTTATTATAGAAGCGCTTGCGAAGCTGCGGGCAAAAGCTAGTACATAGTATAAAATAAAGTCGCTTTCCGCGTCTGTCCCTATATACTGGGTGTTTCTGACAAGGCGGTAATAAATGAAAGGAGGAATTCAGCTCACCATAACAAAAAACTTTCCCAAAGAAACATGGGTCGAAATCTCAAAACTAAAATCAGCTGTTTCATACATTTGTTCGATAAGCTGACGGGGTCAATGTATGGGACAGCTGATTTTAGTTTTGATATTTCGACCTATGTTGCTTTGGGAAAGTTGTTAGGTATGCTGTGCCGAACCCCCCATTTCATTTATTACCGCCTTGTCAGAAACACCCTGTATATGCCTAAATCTTTAAAACTACGCAACGAATTTTGATGCGGTTTATTTTAATAGATAAAGTGATTCAAGAGGAAGGTTCATAAGTATAATACATGCACAAAATAGTAATAGGTAAGGCGGTACGAAGTTCGCCGGGTCGACTAGTATTCATAAAGATACAGTTTATTTTAAGTAGCTTTACTGGAGGTCTACTTCTCTGGTTTGTTGTATGGTAAATACGTGACATCCAGTCTAAATTGACATATGTCAAATAACTAAAATGCTCATTAACTTTTTATGAATAACAGGGTAAGAGGGTAGGTGCAGAGAAACCGGGCGAAAATAGGCCTCGACCAGTACTGGTACACCTACGCTCGAAGGAAGCCCGGGATCAGTGGATTAAAAATCAGCGCAAAGTTCGTCTTAATAACGGAAACATATATGATAATGGCAGTCAAAAACATATGTTTGTAAACGAAGAACTTCCTAAATATATAAAACAGCTTCTATGGAATGCTAAGCAAAAGTTGAAACACTATTTTAAGTTCATTTGGACACAAGATTCAAAAATTTACGCACGCAAAAAATAAGGAGACAAGCAACGGTTCTATATTCGTAATGAATCTGATATTGACAACCTACTTGCGAGCAATAATAGTCAACGTACAGAGTAGTTAAAGCGCGCGGTTCACACTACGCGTATTTGTTTAAATTAACTTTATAAAATTCAATGATCAAACGATCCTAACAGAATGCTACAACTATGATAAATACGATAATATAGATGCGTGGCAAAACTTTATATTACAGAAAACTAAGTACTTAAACATAGTACATTTAAATATAAGATCATTACGTAAGCAATTCTTGAACTTGCAAGTTATTCTGCAAAACTGTAAGGATAGCCTGGACCTAATAATATTATCCGAAGTAAATATAAAACGCGATGAGCACTGCTTGTTTAAAATAAATGGTTTCAATATGTATGCAAACACACGAGAAAAAAGAAAAGGTGGAGGAATCATTATTTTCGTATTTCGCAGCAAAATATGAATCTAAGACTAGAGTATACTAGGTTTAGAAACAAAACTAATAAGGTATTGTTTAATGCTAGGAATAAATTCCGACAGAATAAAATTAAAAAATGTAATGGGGACCTGAAAAAAATCAATATCAATATATATAAAAGGGAGTGTAGGTGAGCACTAAGAAGGGATTTTCCGAAATTCCCACGGGAACGGGAAAAAACGGGAATTTTGTGTTTATAAGAAATCTGCGCGGGAAAAACCGCGGGGCAGCCTCTAGTATTATATAAAACTCTTCCGTTACTGACTGACTGACTGACTGACAGACAACGCAGAGCCGAAACTACTGGGCGTAGCGGGCTGAAATTTAGCATGTAGGTTCCTTAGGGAGTATAGGTGAGCACTAAGAAGAGAATTCCCGAAATTCCCACGGGAACGGGAAAAAAACGGGATTTTTGTGTTTATGAGAAATCTGCGCGGGAAAAACCGCGGGGCAGCCTCTAGTTTAATATAATAACTGGATATTATACTGTCATATTAATAAATGGATAGGCAAATCGAAGTTAAGTCTTGATAATGTTATAAATAAATACCTTGGAAATACAGACAGTTGCTATAATATATGTAAAAACTTTTCAGAAACATTTACACAGGAAATAGATAAAGTAAAACATGTAACAAAAAAATTTTAAACCGAAATAATTATGTAAAAGAGAGTGATACTTCATTTAGGTTCAAAAAAGTAACGCATTTAAGATTGAAAAAATAATTGATAGCTTGCAGTGTAATAAGTATAGATGAGATAAGAGTGCAAGATCTCAAGGCCGTAAAGGAGTGTATAAGTCCTGTTATTGCACATTTTGTAAACTTATGCCTAGCCACCGGTGTCTACCCTGATAACTTAAAGAAATCAATAATTAGACCCATTTATAAGCAGGGTAGTCATCTGGACTATGCAAACTATAGGCCGATCGCAATACTCTCGGTTATTAATAAAATAATTGAGAAGGTTGTTATTGAGCAAATAAGCAGGTACTTAGAAAGCCGTGAGGTAATTAGCAACGCGCAGCACGGGTTCAGGTCCGGCCGCAGCACGGCGAGCGCGCTGGCCGAGTTCACTGATTACGTTAACGGGTGCCTGGATGGCGGGAATCAGGTTGGGGCTCTGTTCATAGACTACAAAAAAGCTTTTGATACTCTTGATCACGATCAGCTGTTACTAGCGATGAATGAATGTGGTATCAGAGGCCCCACTTATAACTGGTTCCGGATCTATCTACGGAACAGGGCCCTTTTAACGTCTATCAGTGGCACTCGAGGTCCCGAGGCAGCGGTGACCAGCGGAGTGGAGTCCCGACTGGATCAGTCTACGGACCTGTGGGTTACTTAATGCACGTTAATAGTGTATGTAATGTTATAGATACATGTAAGGTGTTTAAGTATGCTGATGACATGTGTTTACTATATTCATCTAAAAATATTAAGGAAATTATTACTAACGAGCTTTCCCGGCTTACTTCGTTACGCCATAGAATATAAGATACTACAAAAGACTTGGCTCTATAGACTATGTTCTTTTGACTGCCCAGAATGGCCTAATAAAAAACAAACAACAACAACAAACCACCTGTCAAAATATGTAAACAACGGAAAAATATTGCACCTTGGGTTATATTATTTGAGTTTAGGTAAGGATACCTAATTTTTTTTTAAATCTAATATAGCCTATGACACTCGGGGTTAATGTAGCTTCCTACCAGTGAAATAATTTTTCAAATCGGTTCAGTATTTCCGGAGCCTATTCGTTACAAACAAACAAACAAAAAATCTTTCCTCTTTATAATCATCAATCAATATATATAAAACTCTTCCGTTACTGACTGACTGACTGACTGACTGAAAGACAACGCAGAGCCGAAACTACTGGGCGTAGCGGGCTGAAATTTTGCATGTAGGTTCCTTAGGGAGTGCAGGTGAGCACTAAGAAGGGATTTCCCGAAATTCCCACGGGAACGGGATTTTTGTGTTTATGAGAAATCTGCGCGGGAAAAACCGCGGGGCAGCCTCTAGTATTGGTATAGATTTACAACAGAATTTTGATAATATTACAAAATGGGCTCATGATAATGGCATTATAATAAATTTTGATAAAACGAAGGGTATGCACATATATTCTCCTTATAATAAGTTAGCTAAGTCCGTCCCTGCATCTTCGTTAACTATTGTCGGGCATTCATACAAATGTTTACACAATGACGGCTCAACTTGTACTTGTCAACAAATTGAATTTGTAACTAGTTTTAAATACTTAGGTGTGATAATAGACTGTAATATGAATTGGAAGTTACATGTCAATGATGTATGCAGGAGGCTCAGGAGCGTACTAGGCAAGTTTTACCACCTAAGCACAGTTCTAAATAAAAAATATATGTACGTATGGTCTATTATGCACTGGCTGACTCCGTAATTGGTTACGGTTTGAGTTGTTATGGCAGAACCTTACCCGTGGAACGATTGACTACCCTCAAACGCATTTCAATTATGCACAGTTTATGTGCGCACGACGCGATGAGGTTTAAAACCTATCTAGACCAAATAAAAAAAATACAAATTTGTCTCATTAAGTATCTGGTAAGTAGAAAAGTTAAGAACAAATGTAATGGAGATTACGACAAATTATTTCCTATATGTAAGATACTTCCTATAATTACTAAAGTAAGTTATGTCATAGCGATAGAACAGTATTATAAAGATGATTACAAGACTCCAAAAACTAGTCGTTATCAGCTAAGATCTGTTAAGCAGGGATTGTTTATGAAACCTAAAGTACAAAACTATTATGGTCAACGGACAAGATCTTATTTAGTGCCGTCTTCTATACCAATATTATAAAGAGGAAAGATTTGTTTGTTTGTTTGTTTGTAACGAATAGGCTCCGGAATTACTGAACCGATTTGAAAAATTCTTTCACTGGTAGGAAGCTACATTAACCCCGAGTGTCATAGGCTATATTAGATTTTCAAAAAAATTAGAGATCCTTACCTAAACTCAAATAATATAACCCAAGGTGCAATATTTTTCCGTTGTTTACATATTTTGACAGGTGGTTTGTTGTTGTTGTTTGTTTTTTATTCGGCCATTCTGGGCAGTCAAAAGAACATTGTCTATAGAGCCAAGTCTTTTGTAGTATCTTATATTCTATGGCGTAACGAAGTAAGCCGGGAAAGCTCGTTAGTAATAATTTCCTTAATATTTTTAGATGAATATAGTAAACTTCGTTTAGTATTTTGAGGGCATTTAGCAAGTTTGCAAAATGGAAAAGCAAAAGATATTACGCGCTGCGCTGGCCCGGCACTGGACAAGGCCCGATCTAAGGAGAATCATCCCTAAGAGGCAAGTAACAACAAAAATATTTTCCGTGCAAACAAAACTTTATTTAACAATACGTTTTATAACTGTTTCAGATCACATCCAAGCCCAGAAAACTGCAAAACTTTCGTTGGAGCGACCTGAAAAAAGGAACAAAATCAATATAATTGGTATAGGTATATAAGAGTTAAGAAAATATTTATAAATTTAAAATAAATATTTTATGATCAATGTGTTTTTCTTTCTCATCATAAATAAGTTGTGCTTAAGTATTCAGATGAATACAAATAATTAAATTGGGCCTTCTTAATTGAGTAAGTAAGTATCTGTATTCTGGTTATCAAAGACAAAGATCCCATAGCCATGAGCGTTGCTAAAAAAGTGTTATTCAGGTATTCAAAATGTAAAAAAGTATACACAATACATACTTCACGATATCCCCAACACCCTGCAATGATTTGTCACACACAATCCCTTGTGTCAAATTGCAAGACTTCCTGTACGAAAAAAAGATGATGTCCGTTTATTGTAGAGCGTTCGTACTTTATCGCGCAAAGAAATCAGGTCGTATAATGTACAATAAATTCTTTTCGAAGTCAAGGAAGTGCGGAGGGTTTTGGTTTCCAAATAGCTCGCTAACATCCAAAGCTATCTATCTTCTATAGCTACCAGCGCTTGCATTTTCCAAATTCACTTCACATCATTCACAAGTCAGCACACAATGACATCCTCGCGACAAAATAACAAAAACAGCTGATCAGCAGGCGCCATCTTGGCAAAAATCAGTGTGTTAGTGCGTTAAAGTAGGGTCGGGCCTACTTTAACTTACGGAGGCATTATAACGACGTTTTAGTGCTAATGAGCGTTTATGAATCCAACTTTTTTGACAACACGCCATTTTAGGCTAAACGTGTGGTTTACGGCCATGTTATTTTTTTATGAATAAGACGGTTAGTATTCAAGTCTTTTGTAGTTTAATACTTTGTTTTCTTAGCCTAGGAACCTAACCTAACCCATTGAAATGTGAGGGTGGTGTAACGATCCTTCCTATATCGTACAGCTTTTAGCTTTGTTAAATTAAAAAAAAAAAAAAATTATACTTTTGGATGGATTCGACGACGGCTCCCTAAAAACGGCTACCGCGTCTCGGCGCGGGGAGATTGTGTTTTTGTGTTTTCCTTTGATTTGACATAAATACAGCTATATATATGTACTCGTATTCGGACGATGCGGGGTGTGTTGGGGCCGGCCTCGGCACTCGCTTCATCAAAGTAGTTAGATGGGTAATGTGTAGTTAAATACATGTGCCGAACACTTTACACTGGTCACAAAATTGGATAGCGGTGTTTATTTTGATTTGGAAGATTACTTGTTTGAGTAATCATGTTCTTTGAGATCTATTCGCTGCAGTCTATTTAGTGTGCCAAACTCGAACGAAGGATTGCACGATTACTACTCTTGTGTCTTGATTGCCTTTTACGATGTTAATCAATTATTGTAAATCGTAGATTGTGCGAAATGGATGCTTGTTGTGGGAAAGTCTAATCCTCTATTATCACACTTAATAATCTCAAGTTTGCCGATATCAATGCGTGGTGGCTTACATATGTAACGCGGAATTGCTAAGACAAAGGATATAAGTAAAGGACCAAGTGTTCTAGACAAGACTTCATGATAGGTGGCATGAAGATCAGACGAGCATACTAAAACCTCACATCGAACTTGACGATGCATTACGTACGATGCACGAGATAGTTGAATGATGAGAAATACCTGTTTTGTAAATGAGGCCCGAATCGTTCTAACCAAATATAAAATATCCTGTCGAAGTTTGACTGCTTACGTTGTTTTTTACTCGTTGGATGACGTATTCTAGAGATTCGTGATAATTCTATTACACTTAACTAACACCACCACCATTATCAGCTAATAGGACTTGAAGAATGTGTGTGAGGCAGAAAGAATCTGTGTGAGGTAGAATGAATGTATCAAGGGAGGGTCTGTTTTAATACAAACTTATATTATATTATATATTCACACGATATACACTAAACCGTAAAAACTAACTTCGCGATAAACTAATCCAGGGGCGAGACCTGTTTTCTAACATTTGATAATATGCGACTTTAGGCTCGTTTGCTTAAAGAAGCGATCATCCTGTGTTAGGGGATGAACTTCACAGGAGCTGTGATTTGATCTAAAGAATATGCTAATGTTTGGTTATAAGTGCAATGCTTTGCCTAACGATCTACGGTACTTCAGGAGTAGGGCTTGCAATTATTCGAAAAAAATTATATTCGAATATTCGTTTTTTTTTCAGGCTACTATTCGAATTATTCGAATATTATTGGAATAATAGATAAAGACGTAAAAGGTTAAGGAAAATTAGGTTTTTTTAATAATAATTGGCCCTTTTATTCATTAATAACTTTTTCTCAAAGGAACGGACAATAATATTTTTAAATACAATTATAATCTTGACCAACAAATTTTAATTTGTCTACGAAATCCTCGATAGTTAGATAGCCCTGGCAACGACGGTATCCCCAAAGATGTTCTAAAAGTTAACGCAGATGAATCAGCTGATGTCTTTCTGCCCTTGATGACAGCCATATGGGAAACCGAAGTAGTCGCTAACGACTGGAAAGAAGGAATAATCCTGAAACTTTCAAAGAAGGGGGATCTTTCGCAATGCGGGGCATACACTTGCTCTCGCCCTCCACTACAATCCTGACCAAAATCATGCTGTACGGAATAGCAGGAGTGGTGCACGTGAAGTTGAGAAAAGAGCAGTCTGGATTTCGTTCTGGAAGATCTTGCACGGACCAACTGAACCTGCTGCGAATAATTCTGGAATAATGCAACGAGATGCAGTGCGAACTATTCGCGCTATTTGTGGACTTCAAAAAGGCGTTCGACAGGGTTAGGTGGTCCAGCATTTGGCGAGTACTCCGCAGTAAAGGTATACCGGACAAGTTGATAAACCAGATACAAAACTTGTATGTGGGCTCCACCTGCAGAGTCATTCACAGAGGCCAATTTACGCAATCCATTACGGTCACAGAAGTCGTTAAACAGGGTTGCCTATTATCACCGATGCTGTTTTTGCTGGTTTTGGACGACGTGATGTGTATAGTCACCGGCAGAGGCAAGCGGGGTATTCCCTAGAACTCGCAGAAGTGTCTTGAGGACAAAAACTGCAGAAGACTTTTGCTTTTTATCTACAACACTGAGCGACCTTCAAGCAAAGACAAACGATCTGGTGGTTGAAGCTGCAAAAGATGGGCTTCGTATTTATACGACTAAGACCAAAGAAATGCGCGTATACACCTCAGATCAGCACCCTCTGAACATTAAGGGTGAAGTGGTGGAGCGTGTGACAAGGTTCACCTATCTTGGTGGAGTGGTGAGCTCTACAGGAGGTACAGAAGTTGATATTGAGAACCGCATTAAAAAAGCGCGGGCAGCGTTCGCACAACTAATACTAATGTAGAGCTTTAACGTTATCACCAGACGGACCACGCTTCGGATCTTCGAGTCCAATGTAAAATCAGTGTTTTTATAAGGGTGTGAGACATGGTTTGTGAGAAAAGACCTAACCAATAAGGTCCAGGTATTCATAAACAAATGCCTGAGAAGGATACTAAAGATATTCTGGCCACAAACCATTACCAACACAGAGCTATGGCACCTGACAAAGCAAAGGCCAATTGAAATGGAAATTCGAACTAGAAAGTGGCGCTGGATAGGAAACTCGCTAAGAAGAGCAGATGGACGACCTTGCAGGAAAGCTCTGTTGTGGCAGCCCTCCGGAAGACGCAAAAGGGGTCGCCTGAAGGCAACCTGGCGCCGGTCCACGCTGCAAGAAGTAAATAGTGTGGGACTTAACTGGGAGGAGTTGTTGTTGCCAGCTGTTGTTGCTCAAGACCGCCAAAATTGAAGGAAAATTCTTGAAGCCCTA
Source organism: Euspilapteryx auroguttella (assembly GCA_951802225.1). Taxonomy (NCBI): domain Eukaryota; kingdom Metazoa; phylum Arthropoda; class Insecta; order Lepidoptera; family Gracillariidae; genus Euspilapteryx; species Euspilapteryx auroguttella. The sequence continues at coordinate 6,748,427 of OX637643.1, read as the reverse complement.
TGTCCGCTTGGGATAACAGGATAAGAAGGAGAATCTTCGATAGTTATATATTGCAATAAAATAAAAATAAAAGGTACTGGATTCTTGACTGTAGGACCAGATAGATGGAATATCCTGGCTCAGATGTAAACATTATTTTTTTGATTCCATTTTTTAAGTCTAAACAAGTGATGTCGTCTTGCCTAGCACGTAAGCTTTAAAATTAGTAGTACAAAATATGGAATTTTAGGTAAAAACGAATATTCGAATAATCGTTTTTACTTTTCGAATAAGAATTCGATTAATTTTATTATTCGAATAATTCGAATATTCGATTGCAAGCCCTATTCAGGAGATGTGCTATCATGGTGGGAGTGATAGTTGAAACCACAAGACATACATTCCTAAGTAAGTTCTAACCAAGAAAAGACCAACGTTGCGGCAACAGGGTTATTACACCGTAGCTCTCGTTTTGAGAATCTTGCACATAACTTATGATTATCTTTGTATTAATCTGGCTTAAGCCTTTATCACATAAATCGATGGTCATCAAAAGTCGACCTTCTTCACACAAACATAAGGTTACACAAAACCTAGTCGGACGGGGCATGGCGAAGGAACTGTCCTACCCGGGGCTAGTTGTCATACACTTCAACAAAAGTTTACCTTCCGTAATAATACACTTGAACGCGGTTCCTCTTCTAGGAACAACAGTAGGGGCATTCCAAGTGTGACGGTCGGGACATTTTACTCCTTTTTCTAAGTACTTCTGTATTTTTTTCAGTTATTTAAGAGCACCAAATAAAAACTGCGATTTCAACATAAACTTAAATCATTAAACTTTAACATCCCTAAATTTCAAGCATGTACTTAATAATTTACTATGAAAAAAAAGGTCTTGAAAATTGTGACGGTCGGGACCCTTACTTTCTTGTCTACTCCAGATTTACACATACATTTTAAAGTTTGTAAGAAACTATTAATTATATGAATACGAATCATTCTATGCAAATTTATGAATAGTGAAGCTTTCAGTATGTACAGATTTGAAGTAACAAAAATGATTTTTTTTTAACAAAGTTCCGATTTGATGAGTGTGACGGTCGGGACAAGTCATTGTGACGGTCGGGACGAGTAACAAATCAACAAAAAATTATGTTTTTTTATTCTTTTATTTAGTTTAATTAAAGTTTTTTTTACATTAACTTTTACAATTATTTTTCAAAATCAGCTATATATTGTTAAAACGTCAAAAAATGCGATCCCTTAATATTTTTACTCTTACAATTTCTTTGATATCTTTGTTTTCTGAGGTTTTCTATGCACATAGTTACTTTGTATTGGTTTTCCTTAGCTTTCAGTTTTCTTATTCTACTTTTTTCTTACTCATTACTTCATACTTTGAAGTATGTAGTAATAAATAAGAAAAAAGTAGTGATACTTTTCGACTGCTCCGTGGCTCAGTTGGCAGTGATGTGGACTGAGTAAGCGTGAGCACCAGGGTTCGATTCCCGGGCAGGGCGAATATTGATATGATGAATATCGATGTTTGTTTCAGGTCTGGGTGTGATGTTCGTCTCTGTGTGTGTTTCGGGCGCCCTAGATACAGGTTCTTCCTAGTTAGGGGCTCTGAGTGTGATGTGTTATTATTATTATACTCTCATACTCATAGTCTTCTGCTGGACAATAGGCCTTTTTTTGGTAATGGGGGGCCACTCGAGTATGTTACGTCTCATAATATATCAAAAAACCAATAAACTCAAGGAATTAAAATTTATTATAATATGTTTAGTCTTATTTAAGCCTTAAGCAAGCGAAATTTAAAGAAATACGAGTATTTTGCTACGAAATATATAATAAAAAATCAATAAAACCAAGAAAATAAATTAAATAATTTTGGATAGACTTGTTTAAGCCCAATGCAAGCGATATTTGTAAAAATACAAGAAAATTGCTACTTGGAATTATGATGGTTGGATGGGACTGTGACGGTCGGGACAGAACTTTAAATTAATGTGTAAAAAAAACAACAGCCCATAGCCACTTTAAGAAATGGCAAACCCCTCAGATTCTATTTATTTGTTACTTGCAATACACGCATTTTATCATAAACACGCATTTTAAAGGTAAAAATCAACAAAAGTTAATTTAAATGTGACGGTCGGGACATAGTTCTGGTTACCAATGATTGCTTAATATTATAGAAACTAACTAACCGTTTTAATTTATATTTTACGTAGTAAATCTTAAGTAATGTACTAATTGGTTATGTTCCCAACAGGCTGATTCACATTCATAATATCTGGGTTTTTATTTTTTGAAATCATACACAATAACCTGTATGTGGTGAGCTTGACTAACACCTGTGTTGATATTGACCAAAAAAGTAGAAAAAACTGTTTATTACGATTTTTTTTTATTAATTTCATAAACTTAAGACTGTATACTGTTATTCTAAATGCATAAATAAACTATTCTTTAACTTTAATGTTTTACTTGTCTGGTGTCACGTTGCATGGAATGCCCCAGTAGGGTTTTCAATCTTTTAAATCATTCTTTAGAAGGACGCAGTAATGTATTAGGGAACGTCTGTTTAGGATACCTAGGTAGTCGCTTGACGAGGTCGAGCTAGCGCGCGTGTTCAGCGCGCATTTTTTTTAAGAAATTATTTGTCAGCGTACAGCACATTGGCTCGAAATTTTACAAGTCCAAGGTTATTTTCTTTATTCTTTAATTTTCAAAAGAGCTTTAGCACTGTAAATTACTTGATTTAAAACACAACGTACGGAGGGTCCTAACCATTAATTAGATAGACAATCACGACAAGGCCAAATATTGATGTATTGAAGTAGGATTAACTTGGTAGGATATATTTATTTTTATTTTACAAATATTTAGGCAGGAAGGCAAAATGCTCACAGTGGTCTCACATTTCAAAGTTCACACCGACTACTTCACGGGACATATCAGAATTATTCAGGAGCGGCAACCTTTATTTCTCACTTCACTACACTCTTTTCCATAAAGGGCACATTATTACACTAATTCCACCACACACAATAATAGCCACGGAAAACTAATTTAGCAAATTGACAAAAAAAGGCCCGACTTGTTCCTCACATTTCCCGCCAAGCAGTCTCAAGTATTGTAACTTATGGCCAAATAAAGAATATATAAAAAAAAAAGTCACCAGAAAAATAAAACATTAAATCCCTGCTGGTTTTTTAATTTTGTTTAAAAAAAAAATTACGCCTTGTGGGGCTTTTTTGCTATTTTTATTTTGAGATTTGTTTATGGTCTCATGCACCCTTTTTTTTTTGAGGCGGTCTCATGCCTGTATTACCAAAGAACGAGGCTATTTTGCAATACAGAAAACCTGGAAGTGTTACAGCGTCCTAGACTGCCACTGTACAACTCTTGCTTGTCAGAGGGTAGCATGTGGCCACACAAACTAAATAATCTCATCCAGTAGCCTTCTGAAGCACCCCTAAGAGTATACCCTAACTCCAACTCCCGCCCCTAAAGCGACCCACCAACCAACTTATGTGTTAAGCTCAAAATTCAGTTATTATGTTAGGTAAAGCACAACTTGGTCATCTGAGTACCTTGCATGCCTGTCCCTACTATACTTCTTCAGTTCCTACCTACATTAAGAAGTACCTCTACTGATACTGGGTGAGGCCGCCAATTTTGCCACTTTTTGCTACACTTTTAAGTTTTCCTAAATAACTTTTAAAATTTTCAAATTTTATTTACTTCGGCTATGCTTTCATGCAAAGCAATCTTTAGGGAAAAAATGGCCGATTAGAAAATGGCTGTAGCTAGCGTAGTTTTATTTTAATAAATTTTTTTGTAAGTGAGTTTTTTTTTTTCATACAAATGATCTTTGTCCCAAAAACACTTGCTGACGAAATTTACAAAATTATGAAATTTTTTTTGGAGTAAGTAAACATCTTTCTATGCCTTTTTTTTTTTTACTCGAGGGGAAACCCGTTATGGGTACCTCGTCGCTCGGGGGAGAGACGAAGGTTATGTCGGACTCGCACCGACTAAAACCCCCCGGTGACCACCACTGCATCTGTCATAGAGGAACCCGGGAAGCACCCGAAGGAATACGTCTCAAGGTCCCTCCCTGACGCAAAGCTGCATAATGCAGCCCACCACTATACCCTCCTCATGCGCCAAAATGCGCAGCAGCAGAACAAGGTGATCACGGCCTGTTCTGCCGCCCCTCGAGGGGCCGCCTGTACGGTGCACAGAGCCCCCGCTCCGTACACCCGCAGCCCCCACCGCAGCAAGAACGTACCAAGATACGCTAGAGCTGCGCTCCCTAAGTCGAGGGCTACGGACTCAACATATAAACCGACAAGTCTGGACCCAAAGGGACCAGTCACATCAGCCACATACATTGAGCCCTTAAACCCCGAATTCCATCACTGCACTGGATTGGCGAACTCCCGAACCGACGCAGTCGATCTTTCTATGCCTAGCCCAAGTACGATATTTTTATTATCAAATAAAAGAAAGAATTCTATCATAACTCTGTTTATTTAGTTTTTATCAATGTTTGAACCCATGTCCCGAGTTTTTCACTTTTATGTAACATTTTTTATGTGACGAATTATCTCGAGTTACGTAGCATTTGAATATAATTGGGTTAATTGTAATGATTACTTTGGCAACACTAACGATATTTTTTTTTCATAAACCTATTAAAACTCTATGATTTTGAGAATGAATTGATGTCAAAGTGGTGCACACATGCTTTGTCAGCGAAATCGCAAAACATATTTTTTTTTATTTTAACCTCTGCATAAGCTTGTTTTTGATGAATGTTGTATTCATAGTTTCGACAATGCTTATATTATCCGAAAATCTAGGTTTAAGCCTGCTATTCTGTTTACTTTCGAAATGCTGACCAAAAAACATGTTGAATTTTTCGCTTTTATGTGACTTTTTCGTTGCTTTTATGTGACTTTTATGTAACCGTTAACATTTTTTTTATGTAACGTTACATAAAATGATATATAAAGCCATGTGCTCATCGAATTTTGTGTTTGTAAATTTTTATATTAGAATTATTTAAATAACTATTTTTCTTTAACGATTTAGCTATATTTTTAGTAACTCTATTTATTTAGTTGAGAGAACAAGCTCAACTATTAAAATCAATTTGGGTTTGTGGGTCGTTTTGATTTATTTTATTCCTAAAACAACTGTTATTATGTGAATAAAGAAAACCCTATTTAACCATTAAATATGAAAAATAATAGAAATAGATTCGTTATACTCATTACATCATTTCGAAATACTCATTACATTTAAAAAAAATATATACTCAAAGTATTACCTAAGTTGTGTTCTTAGCTTTACAAAAAAATATGTTACTTTTGCGTTACTTCTGCGTTACCGTAACGTAAAAGTGTGTACCTATGTAACTTTATGTCACTAAGTGGCAAAATTGGCGGCCTTACCCTACTATGATAGGTAGTAACCTTATTGGCCTGCTAAAAAGATAGTTCTCTACCTAACCTGAGCGATAAAGAGATAACAAGGCTTAACCTTGGTCGACCGGTTGTAAAATTATTGTGCAAAAATTGGCTGAGAAAAAAGCGTTAACCTCCTCCGCGTCCTCTTACCTTTGGAAACCGGATTTAGTAATGAAGTTCTGTTCGGTGCACGTAAGTCCAGAAAGAAAAAAAATTACCGGTAATTTTACGTCGCCACTTTCTGCTTGAGGCGGAAAAAAAACAGAGAAATTCATTTTGCATTTCAATTCCGAGGACTTGTGGGAAAATACCTTTTGGAAACCATTAAATATTTTGTTACTAGAAACCAACTCCAGTTTTTCCATTTTTCTGCTGCTCTAAACAATCCACCAGCAATACCACAGACCAACTAACTAGAGATAATACCTATGTACCTATGTACTCACTCACTCAGTGCAACCACAGACCAACTAGAGATAGTGCAACTAGTAGGCTATGTAGTAAATTTATATGGTGGGTGCCAGTCTCAGATTAATGAATACCAATAGATTAAACCTTAGTGACGTCTCGTGAATACAAAGAAATTGTCAAATGATATCTTATTTCCTTATTAAAATCCTACAAAATTAAAGAGTCACTAAAAATCTACGATGGTAACATTAGCAATCCTCTATCCTCTCTATGTCGCGTAATAGTTTCTGACATTTTCAATGGTAAACATCGGCAGATATTTTAATTTTATCAAATAATTTCGTAATTTAATGGTGTGTGTATGTTAAACAAAGAAAAGCAATCATTAGGAGAATGTCCTGCATGGTGCGCAATTGCAGATCACTCTATGGAAATAAAGAAAACTTCACGTTCGCGTGAAAACGAAAGAATCAGTTTTCACGCGTGAGTATTTTTCCTACAAAATAAACTTAAAAATGATATGAGAATTAGAGACAATACTTCAGAATGCTTATTATAAGTACCCAACGTGATTTCATTCAGTAGAATTTAAACAATTCTAATTTGAGGCTATTAGGGATGTCAAAACATTAATATAATAATAATAACATAATAATAACATAGTAAGTAGTATCGATAATCAAGTCAATGAATGATTAACTTAACATTTTCGGTCGGTGGGTCGTTTTAGGTTTCTTCCAGGTTTTCGAACGCTGAAAACATTCGCAGGCTCTGGTTTACTGCCACTGATCGCAGGGAAAAGTATATTATAAAAATTTTTGGAACTCGGAACTTCAAGCCCGAATGCTTTGAGGTTTGCAACTTATTGAGATTTCACTTTAATCTTTCCCAGTGAAACAGAAGTTTCTTTGGTAAGAACAAAACAATACTTACCAAAAAAAATCTAAGCTTCACACTTACCCTGTAATTCAGGCAAAATAAAAAAAAAAATAGTTATTTATTTAGCTTGAAGAATCGCACCGCAAGACACAGAAAAGCCCAGAGCGGCCCCTCAGAAGGTGGACAGACGATCTGGTGAAGACTGCAAATCCGAATCTGATTTTTGAACCATTTTTGGAATGATATTGATTCGTCAGTTCGTCACCAATGTATATTGAAAAAAAGTTATACAATTTGTTTGTTGAGTGATTTGTTAATTTTTTTTATTTAGCCCTATATGTCCCACTGCTCGGCAAAGGCCTGCTTCTTTTTCCAAGCCTTTATGTAAGTCAATAATAAAATTAGGATAGTAGAACATTATTTTATTCTGTTTCTTAAGAGAGAAATTCAAGAGCACTGAGGGTTTTATATAAGGTGTTTCTGACAATAGTGGGTTTGTTAAGTCCAATAAATGTATGGGAACCAATATTTTCTGCATTAAAGCATGAAACTTGGCACAGTTGTTGCAAGGCGGTAATAAATCAAAGGAGGGATTCTGCTCACCACACCCCACACCTAAGAACTTTCCCAAAGCAACATGGGTCGAAATCTCAAAACAAAAATCAGCCGTCCCGTACATTGACCCCGTCAGCTGATCGAACCAATGTATGGAACAGCTGTTTTTTTTTTGAGATTTTGACCCATGTTGCTTTTGGAAAGTTGTTAGTTATGGTGAGCAGAGTCCCTCCTTTGATTTATTAACGCCTTGTCAGAAACACACAGTATATATTAGCGTACAGTGTCTTCACTCTTGAGACTCGTACTCTCATTTATTTTACATTAAGGGTCCTGGCGGATTAACAGCGTTGCGATTTATGTTACGTGAATTAGGAGTACCTACTTAGTGCGCATATTTCTGTGATAAGAAGCTGAGCCCGAGCCCTTTCATCGCACAGTACAGTGGCGGACACGGTCGGCGTAACACTTCCGGTTTTTCTGTATTGCAAAATAGCTCTTGTTCTTTGGTAATACAGTCTAGGGCTGACGAAAACATAGACAAATCTGTTACTGCCTCCTAGTCCGCCACTGTACTTACTGCTTTTCTATAAAAATATTATGTATTATATATTTCTACTTAGGGTTTTCTTATGTCACCTGATTTCGATCTGTGCTGTGTGATGCATACTTTTTTTATCTATCTACCTAAATATAATTCTGACACAAAAAAAACTTAAAGAAAAAAGATAGAAAATCTTTCTGTGACACTGACATATTTATATTATAACTTTTAATTTTTGCGTATATCGATATCGATTGAAACTGGATTTAATACAACCCTATTTGACAGTTTAGTTGATACACCGCTCAAAATCGAACCCATCTTCTGTCCTTTTTGATCACATAGTAAGTTTTGTAAGCGTAACCAGGACAGGGCAAATACACAAAAATAGGTTAACTCTATATTGTAGCGTAGCGGCGGTTTCCTTACTCTGAGGTGCCAGTGGGTGTCAGGTGTCACAGACCAACTAGAGATGTGGGTGTGCAACTGCAAGACGTGCAAGAGTGCAAGGAAAAAAATTAGAAAAGAATATGAACTAGAGTTGTGAAAAAATAATCGATTTTTAAAATAATCAATTTAAACAAATCGATTAATAAGCGATTTTCATTTTATGAATAATGACTATCCTATCAACTATTTTCGACTTTTTTTTTATCGCAAATAAAACAATTTTATGTTGTAACCAGTGGTTAATCCAGTCAAATAAGGTTCTTTTTTATTGGATTTTAAGATAATGAATTTTTTTTTAGTTCAGAGGACATTGCATATCCTATATCCTATATATATATATACTAGCTTTTGCCCGCAGCTTCGCAAGCGCTTTTTTATAATAAATGTAAATTACTTGTTCATTTGTTTTGTTAAGTATACTCTCTAATCTGTGGTTATACTCAGAAATATCAGGAAATCATTTCTAATTTCTAATCCAAACCCATAAATATAATGAAATATAATGAAACCCATAAATATAATGAAACCCATAAATATAATGAAACCCATAAATATAAAGAAATCAATATCTAACAGTTTTCTTTTACAATACAAAAATCTTTAGCTGTTTGGGCAACCGTTGTTCTGAATACACAAACTAAACTTAGCCTATATGCATAACTCAGACGATTCAAAAAAAAATCCAGTTCATCTACCCGGTATACTCCGTTTACTTTCATCATCATCGTCGCTCGCTACCGATAAGACGTTCACTGCTGTATATTGGTCTTGCGCGACTCTTATCTAGTATACTTCAACAACCATAACTTTTTTCATACAAACTTTTAACCCCTGTATCCGCGTCCGCATATGTCCATCATGTTCGATTTTAAAATTTCTAACTTTTTCGTAATCAGAACCCCCAATATCCTAAAAAACTCCACACATATCGATTTACATTTTGCATTTATAAATTAAAATGATGATGTATTATTTGTAATAACGATTTCTAAAACCTAGAAACATCACCCATTTCGATTTGTAAGAAAAATAATAAGCGGATTCAGTTTTTCATAAAAAAAAAATCAAGTTTCCTAGTGTCAATAGTTTAGATTTTAGCGATAAACTTGTTTTACCCTGTATTACCTTAAGAACTCAGGGGCAAACAAAAAAAACTTGTATTTTGTATGATGTTTTTAATGCAAAGAGAATCTACAGAGTAAATTTATACTTTCTGAATCAAGACGTTTAGGAGTTTCATACACACAGTTACACCGTATACGGCGTCCCGTTTGTCTTTCGTAATTAGCGCCCCCAACAATCTAGAAACATCACCTATTTCGATTTCTAAGAAAAATGAGCGGTTCGGTTTTTCATACAAACTTAAACATCCTGTATCAAGACTTTCAGGACTAATTAACGCAGTTTGGATATCATATTTGATGTTTGAGTATTATAAGGAGCTTATTTTAAAAATTTCAAGTCTCTAGTGTCATTAGTTAAGATTTTAGTATAAATTTGTTTAACCCTGTATTCACCTTTCACTCAGGGCACAGAGTATATACTCAGGGGCAAAATATAAAAAAAAAAAAACAATTATGATGTTGGTGATGCAAAAAGAATCTTCACCCATTTCGATTTGTAAGAAAAATAATGAGCGGTTTCGGTTTTTCATACAAACTTTAACATCCTTTATCAAGGACTCCAGTAACTATAAAAGCAGTTATGATACCATATTTGATGTTTTAATATTAACAGGAACTTATTTTGAAAATTTCAAGTTTCTAGTGTCAATAGTTTAGATTTTAGCGATAAACTTGTTTTACCCTGTATAAGAACTTAAGAACTCAGGGGCAAAAAGAAAAACTCGTTATGATGTTTTTAATGCAAAGATAATGTACGGTGTAAATTTCAACATTCTGAATCCAGAGGTTTAGGAGTTTCATACACACTGTTACATCCTGTATACGGCGTCCCTTTTGTGTTTTTTCGTAATTAGCGCCCCCAACAATCTAGAAACATCACCCATTTCGAATCAAAGAGAATCTACAGTGTAAATTTCAACTTTCTAAATCCAGACGTTACACCCTGTATACGGCGTCCCGTTTTTTTCGTAAGTAGCACCCCCAACAATCCAGACACATCGACCACTTTAATTTCTAAGAAAAATAATGAGCGGTTTCGGTTTTTCATACAAACTTTAACACCCTGTATCAAGGCTTTCAGGACTAATAAACGCAGTTTTGATATCATATTTGATGTTGTAATATTATAGGGAGCTTATTTTGAAAATTTCAAGTCTCTAGTGTCATTAGTTTAGATTTTAGCAAAAAAGATATTTCACCCTGTAAAAGACCTCAGGGGCAAAATTAAAAAAAAAACTAAATCATTTATGATGTTGGTGATACAAAAAGAATCCACAGTCTAAATTTCAACATTCTAAACCCAGTAGTTTAGGAGTTTCATACAAACTGTTACACCCTGTATACGGCGTCCCGGTTAAGTTATCCCAAAATCCCGTCTTAGTGGGTGCCTACGTCACGTAAAGAAGCTACTGTCCAAATTCCATCTTTCTATCTTTAGCGGTTTCGGCTGGGCGATGATGAGTGAGTGAGTGAGTAGATCAGTGGTATTTGGATTTTATATATATAGATAGTGTGTCCGGGGAAGTTATAACATAATTTTAAGGGTGTATTCTATGATCAATTTCATCGATGAAAACACCCCTTATCGGGGGTCAAATTATTTCGGACATGACGTTATGTATGATCCTATACAACAAAATTAATATAATATACAGGGTGTTTCTGACACGGCGGTAATAAATCAAAGGAGGGCTTCTGCTCACCATAACTAACAACTTTATCAAAGCAACATGGGTCGAATACTCAAAAAAAAACAGGTGTTCCATACATTGGTTCGATCAGCTGACGGGGTCAATGTATGGAACAGCTGATTTTTGTTTTGAGATTTCGACCCATGTTGCTTTGGGAAAGTTGTTAGGTATGTTGAGCTGAATCCCCCCATGTCCAAAATAATTTGAAAAAAGAATAAATTTTGGTCGAAGTATAGAAAAGGGGGTGCCATATAAAAAACTTAATTTTTTTTTTTTGTCAAAATATGTAAAAACATCCGGTTTGCAATATAGATGCACAAATCTTCGAAATATAATGAGAGGTTTTCAATTTGACAGCTCAGAAGAAAAAAACAAGTTTTAGTAAGCTGCTACCAGATGGCGCTCTGCCAGGAGCAATAGGTCAAGCTGAAATTAATGATTCAATAGCTCAAAATGAAACATAAAAATTAAAAACTTTTTATAAAAAAATTAAACCGCCGAAAAAACTGAAAAGCATTAAATAATAGGGAAACATTTTCCATTAGGCCTTAATTTACTTACTTCTTAAGTAATTTTGGATTACCAAGAAATTTTAAGTCGGCGCCACACCACACAAGCAAATTCATTATATATGTAAGCGCGATGCGCAGCGGCATACGTTTTTCGGTTATTTCTTTGAATCTCAGGTAATTTAGTGATCTTTATTCGTTAATTCTGTGGCACCGACTCAAAATTTCTTGGTAATCCAAAATTACTTTAAGAAGTGAGTAAATTAAGGCCTAATAGAAAATGTTTCCCTATTATTTAATGCTTTTCAGTTTTTTCGGCGGTTTAATATTTTTATAAAAAGTTTTTATTTTTTGCTTTTCAGTTTTTTTGGGCTAATTTTTTTGACCCCAGCTAATCACCCTTCACAGGGTGGTCGCACCCCACAAGGTGGCCACACAACCTGGTGAAGGTTGAGGGGCTAACAGGACGAGGTTCGATCACGATCGGTCGGTGAGGCGATTTGTGAGGGAGGCCTATGTCCAGCAGTGGACGTCTTACGGCTGATTTTATTTCATTTCCAAAGATATTGTAGGTAGGTATCAAAAGTTATAATGTAACACGGAAATGCAACCTGTGAGTGGATAAATCGACCCGCCGACCAAAAAGTCACCCCTATTTTCCCACCCTTAGGGTGGGAATTTTATTTCCAAATTTTTATGGGACCAACTTCAAGGTATACCCTGTCGATTAAAAAAAGAATTATTAAAATCGGTCCACACAGTAAAAAGTTATGCGTGATCATACATAAAAAAAAATATATATATATATATACGCGACGAATTGAGAACCTCCTCCTATTTGTTTTTTCGTCGGTTAAAAATTTAACTGAGGCAGTGACGGAGTAGGTGAAATTAAGATTTATACTTAGCAGAAAATGATCCAATCCAAAGATTCAGTCAATATTCGATCTCCCATTTCTCTTATATTGCTTTAGACACCGCCATCTACCGGCGTATTATGAAACTTTTTTTTTTCTTTTCTGTCACTTTGAAAACCCCTCATTAAAAAAAAAAAATGCACTGAAAATAGCGAGTCGGTTCTGCGTATTTCTAAGTTTTAAGTATCCAGTCCCAAGTCTATACTGAAAAAAAAAACTCGAATTTTTTTCTGAACCCCCTTTCCTTTAGAGCTGACAAAAAAAGGTGAAAATTTTACAAGTCCCAATTCCATAATAAAGTGACTCCGAAATTCGTCCGAAAGTCTTTTGTCCATACCAAATCGACGTCTTTTTTTTGTTAAAAAAAAAATTTTTTTTTCAGCACTATTTGGAAGATTTGTCCATTACCATTGCAAACACGATGATTTTACGCATTTTCAGAAAAAAAAACTAAGTGTTTTATATGGGACCCCCTTTCCTATAGTCCAACCTAAATTTTTTTGCATAATTAAAAAACGTATGTATCTTAAAGTATAGATATTACTAGTATTACTAATGTAATATCTATACTATAACATATTTATGTACTACATATTTCTCTTGCTTATTTTTAACTAGCTGTCACGGCGAACTTCGTACCGTCTAACAATTTACTTACAATATACATATATTTGTTACGGCTAAAACCCGAAGTGCGGCTACAACTTATAGATAATGCAGCCTAGTATTTTTAGGGCACTGTTGTATAGCTTTGAGGTCAAAGATCAAAGAAAGCTACTGATTATTGCCAAAAGTGGCCGTTTTTAGCAACAATCAGTAGCTTTTTCTGGTCTTTAACCTAAAAGCTATACAACAGTGCCGTAAAAATACTAGGCTGTGTTATCTAGTAGTGTGGTATCTGTTTCGCATTTTTGATATTTGCCTTAGTTTAGAAGATATTTTTTATAGACTTGACCGCCAAAAGATGACTGTGCATTTGCTATTTGGCGTAATGTTTTTCAGATGAAATTACTGCAATATACAGGGTGTTTCTGACAAGGCGGTAATAAATCAGAGGAGGGATTCAGCTCACCATACCTAACAACTTTCCCAAAGCAACATGGGTCGAAATCTCAAAACGAAAACCAGCTGTCCCGTACATTGACCCCGTCAGCTGATCGAACCAATGTATGGAACAGCTGATACTTTTTTTGAGATTTTGACCCATGTTGCTTTGGGAAAGTTGTTAGGTGTGAAGAGCTGAATACCTCCTTTGATTTATTACCGCCTTGTCAGAAACACCCAGTATATTAGATGGAGGTGCGAGTCTAAATTATTATACTCGCACCTCCATCAGAGATTGGTTAGATCTTGATTTAGCCGGCATAATGTTGGCTAAAACTAGTATTAGCCACTAACGTTTGGCTAAACCTAGTTCTAACCGGAATGATAGCGGCTAGACCTAGTTTTAGCCGAAAACAATCGGCTAATACTAGAATTAACCTACGGTGAGTGGCTACACCTAGTTCTAGCCGGCTAAAACTAGTTGTAGCCGCACTTCGAGTTTTAGCCGTAACATAGCTGCTCCTACTCAAACCCACAAAAACAATTAAATACTTTCCCGTTAATAAAATTCCCTGGCTTTAGCTCCAGTATTGCGTCCTGTATAGCAGATACAGAACAAAGCTCTTTCTTTCTTTGCATTTTCTGATCATAGCTACACTACCAGAAGTTATAGTGGAGAGTTTAACTCATTTTAAAAAAATTATGTAACACTCTTGAAAAATATCGGAATTCCGAATTTATGCTTAAAAATTCCGATGTTCTAAAAAGGCAAAAATTGTCCGATATTCCGGAATATCGGAATGGAAGCCCTAAGTACCTATTTAATATAATTAAAGTACCTATTTTAAAAGATTGTTTCATTTAGTTTGCCTTTTATTAATATTAATACCAATTCCCGTTATTCGCACCGTGAATGATGGACACCCTATTAATTTTAACAAGGAAGATTTTTATGTGGATTATTTTTTGAAAGATTGATCCTGGAGTATAACAAACAACAAAACTAGATCGAATGTACTCTTCAATTAAAAACGCTGGTCGTTTAAACGACGTAAATAGAAATAGAGTGTTACGCATCTTGGACTGACAACGCTAGAAGCCTTTGCCCGCCGACCCAAGTAGTGATTTACCCAGCGCTGCCAGCGCCATCATGCGGCAAGGATGGACAACAGATAATTGGTCAATACGGGGTTTATTTATTACTAATTAATGTTTTACATCTAATTACAAATACTTTATTAGGTTTATTAGGTACCATAAATTAAGTTTTATTTAATAACTTATAGTTAATTATCTAGATGTTTGTTTAACAATGTGTTTCCTAAAGTTGGTTTGTAAAAGTACTTTGTTGAGAAAAGGCGGGAACCAGAGATGTCAATTGTCAATGTTGAATCATGAACACGAGAGGAATGAAAAATAACAAGTGAAAAGAGAATAAAATGTAAATTCTAAGGAAAGTGAAGTATTTAATTTATAGCTGTAATATTTCAGAAGTGCAAAATGAATTCAATGTTATTACCCACAATAACAACATGGACTGGGTGAAAACAAAAGAGACCGAGAAAGTTCTGGCTCTAGCAGAGCTTCGAAGGCGAAAACAAAATTTTACTCAACTAACAAAACGGCACGGCCACAATGAATACGCATCAAGTCTCGGCACCAAGAACATAAACTAACGACAATAGAGATCTACAAAATAAGCTTCCGAAAATAAGAGAACACAGACCTGTTCGAAACACAAATTCCAGCAGTAAAGTTGATGATCATTATGACTACAATCGCACTTGGTATAACAAATTGCACCAAGCACTACCAACTACCAAGGAATGTTGACATTATGGATACCAAAAGTTTAAGTTTAGTCAAGAAATTTCATTGTTATTATTAAAAAGCAAAATCATAATATTACAAAAATCAAGAAGCAACATTTATGTTGATGTCAACCTGGAGGAGAGGTCAGGCTGATGTCCAAGTTCAACCAAGAAATGACCAAGTTGAACCATCAAAGCAACATCCTGCTATGAGTGAGTGCGGGTGAAACATGAACATCTGTAGGGGCAAAGTGGAGAAGTTTTTACTGCAGCAGCAGGTCCAACATTTATGTCAATGTTGACACGATGTACAAGGGCTCAACCAACATCTGCTACGAGTGAATGCAGTTGACATTACATGATACATAATAATTATGTTTGGAGTTCATGCCGGGCCAACATTCAAAAAGGTCAGTAAATATCTAACATAATTTACATGTAAACCCTGGATACCTCAGTACTTAATAGCTTCAAGTGATCTAGTTCTCCATTCAGAAAATCAATCTTAATGAATCTTTTAATATCAGCATTATGATAAAAGATAGAGACAACAATGCTTTATTGTCAAATATAGAATAATTTCCTACATAAAAAAAAAAAATATATGCAAATAGGTACTTGATTATGAGAGATATAGGGTAATGGAGAGCCTGATTGCTAAAAGTTGATTTCTTCTAGGCAAACCATCTGCATAGCATCAGCATAAATTGGAATCCAATCAGAATGTAAACTATTACTTTCTATTTTGTATTGTGTTGTGTGTAAACAAAACATATGATATTATTGCTTTGTGTTTCCCTTTAAAGCACGGATTGAATTCAATAAAATATAAGGTATTACCTTATAGTGTTGAAAAGTTTGTATGTATGGATGCTTGTCACTCTTTAAGGTGAACCCTCTCCCATACTAAACTAAAGGTCCTAAGACGTGAAAACCGGAAAGTATTTTTTACTGTAAAAAAAACTGAAACTTTGTACATGTGATTAAAAGTGGCAAACAAACGGAAACTTATTTATTTTCACTGTAAACTCGTAATTTCAGCAATAAAATTTCGTACTTTTTACATTTGTGTGCGTGTATACACACACAAGTTTTCCGATCTTGACGGCAGAGGGCTAGACATGGTTCTACTATAATAAGTTTTAATGTTTGTACTTACGTATTAATCTTATGATAAATTAAAAACACTAAAATAAGAATAATACAATTAAAAAAATGAAAAAAAAACTAGAAACTTTTGCCCAGGCTGGAATTGAACCCGAGTCCTCTAAATGTACTACCGTCCCACCGACTCGACTACTCAAACGAAGATTTGATCGCGACGTTGCCGCTGTTCTATGAAAATGAACAGAAAAGAAAATCTGCCAAAGGTCGACGCCCGACGAGACGAGCCGTTGCCGCTTTTGGCAAAAACTTGCATTGCGTTGCGTGCATTGAAATCCTAAATGTATTGTTTTACTTGTCTTGTGTAGTGTGTAGGTATTGCCATTGTAATATTTTAAAATATACCGCATGTTTTTTTTTTATACTTTTTTAGTCAATATGACATCAAATGTAATAATGCGTATAAATAAATGGCATCAAATTAGTTCATTAAATTTAAATGACCTATTATTAAATAATTTGTACTTACATATTAATAATGCTTGCAATACGATATCTGTAAGGATTTCAATTGAATTCATAAAACGTTTCAAAATGTATCCTAGTTTTGTTCCTAAATCTTCCTAATTAGTTTTTTGTGGGTACAGATATTGTACTTTTTTAGTATAATTAGTGTTATGTAGAAATATAAGAAAATGCTACATAAGAATTGGCTGTACCTATAGACTACGTTCATTTCCTTTACAGATTGGATTGCTAGATGGCGGTATCAATATTTTTCACCTTTTTCGTTTCGTAATTGCGTATTTATTATACGATAAAATAAAATAACACTAAAACAATAACGCAATATAAAAATAAAATTATCTCACGCCTTTTTATTCCCCCAAGGGTTAGGCAAAGGCACCAGATTAAGAGCCGGACCCACGTTTAACCGAGTTTATGCTGTATTACCAACGTGACAAGGGGCCAGATTGTCGCGTTTGGTAATAATGTAACATTGTGTAACATGGAACAAAATTTCAACTCGATCGGACATAAAGAAGCTAGTAAGATCCCCTCATCATCTCGAAAAGAGCTGATGATCTTCAAACCGCTGATCAGATCTTCATGAGACATGGCTAAGAACACTCTATGATACAAAAAAAAAAACTAAACAAAAATCGGTTCAGCCGTTTGGGCTCTACGATGCCACAGAGAGAAGACAGACATACAGACAGACAGACAGATAAACACGTTAAAATTATGACACCCCTGTCAGAATTTTCGTTCGGGTGTAAAAAATAAAATGATAAATCTCTGCCGAGGCTCGAACCCGTGTCCTCTGAGATGGACTGTTACTCTTTTGCGATGTTGCCGCCTCGCAATGATTTTTCCGTACATTGAAATAAAAAAGCGAATATATGCGAAAGGTAGCGCGCGGGAACGCGGCTGTGGTGCGAAGCCAAAAAAGCCGATTATAGCTTGAAATCGAAAATTTATCTACGCTGCGCTTCGCCATGTGTGCTCCGGGCCTTAATCGTTGTAGGGTACTTCGATGAGGTAGGTATAATTATTAGTACTCTGCAGCCAGAGTCGGGCGTGACGCGTCACGCACGGCAAAATGCTATGTATTACTTAGTCAAAGAGATTAATCTCGAATAGCAGTGACCAAAATCGTCATTTGTTTCAATGAACTTGAAATCTGCATCCGCCCGCTCCGTACCAGGATCGCTAGCCTAGGTGGCTAGGGTGCATTTACACAAAACGAACAAAGAGCTAGTAAATAGCATTCTATCGCGATATATTATTGTACATGAACAACTAGCAAAACTTTTAAGCAAGTAAGTACTATGTAGAATTAATTCTTGCACAAAGATCGCTAGAATCACGAATTGTTAAAACAGAATAGGTAACACTTTCGAACATGCAAGAACTTTTTAACAACAGTTCGCGCGTTCGACCTATGGTAACAAATAAAGATTCTAATTCTGATGCTTCTAATTCGTCTTTTACATTGAGCGAGCGAGCATTTTAAAGATCTTTTATAGAACGCAGACAGAACAACAAATTAATGCTTTACTTACGTCTATTTACTTTACACTAAAATAATTTAATAAAGTGGAGAAAAACTGAGCATTGGGTTGCATTGGCTTGTTTGATGTGAATCTCCTATACGATATTCTACCAGTGTTTGGTTTGCAATATGAAATGAAAATGGTTGCCAGGCAACGCTGATTTTCTCACTTCTTTTTGACGTATATCAATTTATATTGGTTATCGCGTATTTTGCATACATGTTCGACACATAATTAGATCTTTCTATGAGACCTAGGAAGAAGCTTTAGGAATAGCCTTGCTTTTATGCATTGTTTTGTGAATTATTTTGTCCGAAATCAATAAATCCTCACAGCTAAAAAAAAAAAGTCAATTTGAAGTTAAAATAAAAATATACAATCTCAAGAAATATAAAAGTCAGGGGATTCGAACCGCCGACCTACGATTTGATGAGCCACTGTCCCAACCATCAGGCCAATGGTGCAATATAAGAGTTTACGAAAATCATGAATATTTGAAAGCGGAATAAAGGCACACATACGTGTGTTTTCCAAGAATGAGGTTAGAAATTTTTGGGGGGTTATATTTATTCTCAAAATCTAGTGAAGCAATATCAATTTTAAGCATTATAATTCATTTCTACGTTATTGAAGTTTTAGCGAACCGCATTTCAGTCCTTTGAACTGTTGTAATAAAGCTACAAAAAAATAAAAACCGTTATTTTGTGGAAGTGCTGTCATCTTTGGAGAAAAGGTTAGGAACGGCGCATAAGTCTAATCCTTAACGTGAAAACTACTGGACGGATTCTAATGAAACTTTACAAAAACATGCAATTTATAATTATTGCTACTTAAAATACTAATCCTCTGCAGACGAGGTCGCGGGTGCAAGCTTGTATAATAATATATTTCAATTATTATACTTCGCGCTTCGTCCTCGAGATTAGTACATACATAAATATAATAAGTAGGTTAACACATGTAGTACCGCCTTAGGTCTCGCCACTTCCTTCTATATTTGAGAACTTTTTTTTTTTTTTTTGAAGGTAGTTTATAACTCTCCCGTTCCCCGGCGACCACGTCCCGCGCAGAGCCTCAGTCGCATTTTAGTGCTCGAGCCACTCGGTTCACTCTTTTATTTTCACAAAATTAAATTAAATTATATTTTCGGAAAATTTCTAAACGACGTTCTAAAGATTTAAGTCAATCAGTAACGTGCAAAACGTGTAAGTTTAAAATAAAATTAATACATAGTGATAAACTTTTGAAGAAACTCCAGCTTTTGCTATAGGCCAGCTCTGCGGATCCAAGATAATCCTTCCTGCATATACCTATTTAAAAACTATGTTTTTGAAATTATTATTTTGTACGCTCAGGACAGTCGTTCGGGCTTATCCGCTGTACCTACTAAAGTAATTGTACGTCCGTCCTGACGTAGAGTTATCCGCAGTACCAAAAATCAATTGTACGCCCAGGACGGTCTTTGGGACTTATCCGCTAGCTCAGGAAAGTCGTTGGGACTTATCCGCTGTACTTAAATTATTTTTACGCTCAGGAAAGTCGTTGGGACTTATCCGCTGTATATAAATTATTTTTACGCTCAGGAAAGTCGTTGGGACTTATCCGCTGTATATAAATTATTTTTACGCTCAGGAAAGTCGATGGACCTATCCGCAAAATAATTTCACCTAACGTGAATACATAGTCTTAAAAGTTTTGTAACCGGCAATGGTGGTTAAGATTTTTCGACACAAACCTTCTTACCCGAATGACTTGCTCCTTACCGATGAACGGGTTCATCCGTGTGTGATTCATGTATCAGAAATGTCGTTAGGACATCTTCGCCACATGCCGTTATTAATAATAATAAAATATGAAATCTTTACTTACCAATCTTTAACGATAGCATTTAGATCAGTGCCGTAAATAAGGTTAGAATTAGATACAGCCTAAACCTCCGCCCAGTTTTACAATTGGGTCTCAGCACCGAAGAAGTATCGGGATCGGTACTGGCTCGGCTTTTCAGCCCGAATCCCCAGACAGGGATCCACCTAACGCCGCCCCCGCGGCCACCTTGCCTCCGCTGCAGCCTCGGCTCCAGCTTCGAACTACGAAATTGTTGTGAAACAATTAAGACACGCCCGAGGGCGTTCAGGATAAGCACAGCGGTTCCTAAGGTAAGAAAACACTGTACCTATATATTAGACGCAGAACTCTAATACGACCGGAGCAAGGTCTGTAATAAGTTTTATTACGTCATCACATCACAAAATTCAGCAAAATATCAAAGTAATTTAGTAAAAAAAAAAAAAAAAACTACCCGCAGTTTTAATTGCCAACAAAAAATGGAGCTCCACGTGTATCCGTATACAGATTCCTCTTTATTTTGAAGACATCCGGGTATTATAATTCTTATATTGTCAGAGGCATCGAAGCCAAGCTATAACAAATCGACAGTGCCTTATCATGCAAAGCATGACAAAACACGATGGAAATTTACGTTTTTGCTTTTAAATAAGCCAAAAAATTATAAGTACCTGCCAAGCAAGGTAAAGGACCTTCATAGTCGATGAAGCTATACACAAGACGCTAGTCTGTGCAAATTCGGTGGTAAAACTGACACTAAAGTAATAGCACCTCAAAAGAAACCTAGTTCGTTTTTAACGTCACAGATAATTTAGTAGTTACTACGCCGCCGGCGGGCTCTCCAGCCCGCAGGCCGCCGGCGCCGCGGCCGCAGCGCGCGCCGGACGCGCGAGCGCAGCCTAGCGAGCCTGCGCCAGCGAGCGGGCGGGATCATGAGCCGGCGCGCGCGCCCCGGACCGGCCGCCGCCGGAGCCGCGCCGCAGCTCGCGCACTACGTGACCATCAGGCCATCCGCCGCCGCCGCATTACTGCAGCCGGCGCTGTTACTAGGAACATAGTACATAGGTCGTATGGTTTATTTTATTTCACAAGTCACGATTTATCATATCAGCTCGGAGGCGTCCACTGCTGGACGGGGCCTCCCCCAACGGTCGCCACGGTGACCGGTCTTGTTCGACCATCATTCGGTGCACTCCTGCGGTATTTATTAGGTCGTCTGACCACATGGTCGCGATTAATATACTAAAGAAAACACTCAAAAAACAATTTTAAAATACAATGAAATTAATAAATTTAAATAAAGTCACATAAATTAATGCTATTTCTTTATTACAACCATGCCATTGTCAATTTTACCTACGTAGGTATATATTATACGTACAGTGGCGGACTAGGAAGCCGTAACAGATTTGTCTATGGTTTCGTCAGCCCTAGACTGTATTACCAAAGAACAAGAGCTATTTTGCAATACAGAAAAACCGGAAGTACGTACGTAATCTAAAACTGAAACCAAACAAAAATAAAAAGATTTATTATCACTTAAAAATAAATAAATATATATATTCATATAGTATAAGATATATTCATAAATATTTATGCCTTCCAGCTTATAGACCTCCGCATAACTTTAAATTTAGATCCAAAGTACTATTATTTAGAATGTACTATGTTGCATTATTAGATTTTGGAAACGCACATATTCCTTACCAATGCTGTAAGATCTAGAAAATAATTACAAAACTGATGAAGCTTTAAGAAATATCTAATCAAATTGCAACACAGATTTTTTATCTCCTCCCGTATATATATGACTTACTTGGTGAGACGTTCAGGTTTTTACCAGAATAATCAAATTACAAAATATTGCTAATATACCTGAACGGGGAAAAAAGCTTGCTTTATCCTTTCATGCCTTATTATAATTCTTTGGCGTTATCATAGATTCCAATGATCTCGTTGTAATATTTCCCAGAGATAATAAAATATTTCAAATCAAATTAAAATAAATAAATAAATATAGTAAAAAAAAAAAAAAAAGCGAGTACTTATATTTTAAACAAATAGAGAATCTACGTGAAAATTCGACCCGGTTTATTGTGCTAGTGCATTGTTTATTGTCCCTAAACCTAAAAGATGGCACATTAATTTGTAAAAATTCTTGACTTTTTATTATGCTCTGATTAAATTGGTAGCTTAGCAAAATAATTGCTAATTGAGTGCCGTTCTAGAAACGATAACTGTTCAGGGCAGCAATATGTTCCCTGAAAGCTCTCAACTACGGGGGAGAAGCACCACGTGATGGCGAGACAGCCAGTGGTTGGTGCTCAAATAAAACCACATCACATTTGCCCAGAGCTCTGCTCCTTACTTTAAAGGTATAACTTTAAAGTTAGTCGATTGCCAAATAATAATGCACATCGATAACTCGATTGCTATCTCTTATATGAATCGTATGAAGGCAATACAATTCCTTCACCTGACAACATGCTAGTGCTATTGACTTGAGATGTTGTTTCCTTATAATGTTCAGAACAAGAACGTGATATTTTAATTTTCATTTATTATAATATAAATTTAAATGTACATCCTACGATTATACTATTGCAGATATGCCGAAGAAAACTTCTAGACATCGAATAATTTGGAACTAAACGGCTATTGTAGGCATTAATCTTTATAACAAACGCGTTTGGTCATCCTTGATATAGACTTTTCAAGTCACATTGTGCATATAGAAAATCTTAAGTCGCCTGACAAAAGAGTCTGAAGCGTGTTCTATTAAAGAGATACCCTAGAACTATGGTGTAGAGTGAAAAACAGAATCAGATTAAGCTACAGGTATTTTAGTAGTACATGATTGGTCTAGACAATCATGGAATCTCATCTTTATTTAACTTTTCGTATCGAAGGTTTTTAATTTTATTACAAAAAAAAAAACTTATTCCAGTAATCATCGAATACCTACCTAGAGCCTTCGATTACCTTGCTGGCGGGCATCTTATCAGGGAAGCGTTGACGATACGGGGGGAATGCCTCCTTCATTAGAATAACGATTTCGTTGCTATAACAAAATTAGTTAAACTCGATGGCACTACGTTGAAAGGGTATTTCGCCTGCGTATATAAAGAGATATAGTTTTATTTATTAATATGAAATCAAATTATAGTAATACTTATAGCAAAACTAAGAGGGTTTAGCCTTATATTAAACCAGTTAAAAATAAAGACCTCTCATTAGAAAAACTTACCCTTTTATAATTATTTTCAGCATGCAATTTACACAATGCAAATGTTTTTCGTTTATTCTAATACAAATAATATTTGTTTTATGGACATAGACTTACCAAAACTCAGGACTTTGTTAAACTTACTTTTTCTTAAAAAAAAAAAAAAAAAAACGGCATTTGCCGAGCTATAACTTTGATTGCTTTATAGAATTAAAGATTTTCGCAAGGGCAAAAATTAATTTCAATTCGATGAAATCTCGGCAGCCGTTTGGGAAATACTCATGGTGACAGTGTACGATACTAGTCTATTTTCCACTGCGCGCACGCTGGTTCGTCGTTAGTGTGAAAACTGTAAGAACACGGCAAGCTGGAGAGGTAGCGGTAAACTTTCGCTACTTGATGCCTTGCCTAAGCCATTTAATAAAGGGCAACAGCTTGTAACTAATTTAAAAAAAAAAAAAACTGGTATTTTAGTTAATACGGATAAAATAAAGATTTTTTGATTTGGCTCGTAAAATAAACTTTATCTTTACGAATATTATTATTTTGGAATTGTGAAAATGATATGAAGATTTCTTGTTAAAAATACAATCGACCATATTTTCCTTTACTCTCAAGGTCTACATGTGTTAACCTACTTATTATATTTATGTATGTACTAATCTCGAGGACGAAGCGCGAAGTATAATTTATGATTAAACGAACTTACCTGTACGTGAAGTTCTATCATAATTATACGAAGCGCTTCGTCCGAAGAGATTAGTACTAAATCTCCCGCCCGTCCCAAACCTTCAGTCCCCATTTACAAGGAAAATATGTCATATCATTTTGAGGACTTGACTCTAAACTAACTGAGGCTCTGCGCGGGACGTGGTCGCCGGGGAACGGGAGAGTTATATAAACTACCTTCAAAAAAAAAAAAAAAGTTCTCAAATATAGTGCAGAAGTGGCGAGACCTAAGGCGGTACTACATGTGTTAACCTAATTAAAAACCTTCGATAGGTTTTTAATTTTATTACAAAAAAAAAAACTTATTCCAGTAATCATCGAATACCTACCTAGAGCCTTCGATTACCTTGCTGGCGGGCATCTTATCAGGGAAGCGTTGACGATACGGGGGGAATGCCTCCTTCATTAGAATAACGATTTCGTTGCTATAACAAAATTAGTTAAACTCGATGGCACTACGTTGAAAGGGTATTTCGCCTACGTATATAAAGAGATATAGTTTTATTTATTAATATGAAATCAAATTATAGTAATACTTATAGCAAAACTAAGAGGGTTTAGCCTTATATTAAACCAGTTAAAAATAAAGACCTCTCATTAGAAAAACTTACCCTTTTATAATTATTTTCAGCATGCAATTTACACAATGCAAATGTTTTTCGTTTATTCTAATACAAATAATATTTGTTTTATGGACATAGACTTACCAAAACTCAGGACTTTGTTAAACTTACTTTTTCTTAAAAAAAAAAAAAAAAAAAACGGCATTTGCCGAGCTATAACTTTGATTGCTTTATAGAATTAAAGATTTTCGCAAGGGCAAAAATTAATTTCAATTCGATGAAATCTCGGCAGCCGTTTGGGAAATACTCATGGTGACAGTGTACGATACTAGTCTATTTTCCACTGCGCGCACGCTGGTTCGTCGTTAGTGTGAAAACTGTAAGAACACGGCAAGCTGGAGAGGTAGCGGTAAACTTTCGCTACTTGATGCCTTGCCTAAGCCATTTAATAAAGGGCAACAGCTTGTAACTAATTAAAAAAAAAAAAAAACTGGTATTTTAGTTAATACGGATAAAATAAAGATTTTTTGATTTGGCTCGTAAAATAAACTTTATCTTTACGAATATTATTATTTTGGAATTGTGAAAATGATATGAAGATTTCTTGTTAAAAATACAATCGACCATATTTTCCTTTACTCTCAAGGTCTACATGTGTTAACCTACTTATTATATTTATGTATGTACTAATCTCGAGGACGAAGCGCGAAGTATAATTTATGATTAAACGAACTTACCTGTACGTGAAGTTCTATCATAATTATACGAAGCGCTTCGTCCGAAGAGATTAGTACTAAATCTCCCGCCCGTCCCAAACCTTCAGTCCCCATTTACAAGGAAAATATGTCATATCATTTTGAGGACTTGACTCTAAACTAACTGAGGCTCTGCGCGGGACGTGGTCGCGGGGGAACGGGAGAGTTATATAAACTACCTTCAAAAAAAAAAAAAAAGTTCTCAAATATAGTGCAGAAGTGGCGAGACCTAAGGCGGTACTACATGTGTTAACCTACTTATTATATTTATGTATGTACTAATCTCTTCGGACGAAGCGCTTCGTATAATTATGATAGAACTTCACGTACAGGTAAGTTCGTTTAATCATAAAAAAAATATAAATGTGAAAATTAAAAATAAACTATACTATTAATAACATTATTTCAATTTAATCATTATCTATCTTTATACAATATACGCTTGATTTATAAGTAGCCTACAAAAACACTGAATGATAGTTCCAGTTACTTTATCTAATTAGAAAGCGCCGTCTATTGGAGGGTTGAAAGCTGCTGCTATCTTACCCTCTTATTCATAAAAAGTTAAAGAGCATTTTACTTATTTGACGTATGTCAATTTAGACTGGATGTCACGTATTTACCATATAACAAACCAGAGAAGTAGACCTCCAGAAACGCTACTTAAAATCTACTGATAGTAGAGTATACACTCTACTACATCGACACTACAATAGTTTTCGTACTGATATTCGACAAGAGGTGGCAGCATTATTTATTCGAAATCCGTTTCAAAAGTCTTTTGCTACATCTGCCCATCGCAGTACCTACTAAGTATTAAAATGGACATAAAAAAAAAAAAAAAAATTATATATAAATAAAAGAGAAAGTCACAAAGTCTTGCTTATACCAGCCCCTGCGTCAAGAGCAAGTAAGTCGAAAATCACGTCAGCGATTATGGTGGAACGGCAGCAGCATTTTCATGGTCCCATCACCAAACTTCTACGTCGAATGGGCTTCGAGAGACTTAATTACCAATTTTCTCTGGAGACTAGTTGGAGTGGCTCCAGTTCAGACAGGAGTCTACAAAGATGTGTGAGTTCAGTCCACAAGAAAACTTGTGGGGGCTACAGAAATGCATACTATGGGGTCCAGCTAAGGAAGCAGTAGTAGTGCTACTGAACAGGATAACAGCAACTTCTCCTGACACGATATTGTCATTTTTAGAGCTGCGTTTTGGCAACCCAGACAGCATTTTTTTAAAGAATGTGCAGGAGATAAAAAAAAAATAAAATAAAAACTGCACCATATGTACAGTCACGGACTAGGAGGCGCATCATAGGCTGTTGCACTGTACTACTCTGCTAATCTACGCCAATAGCTTAAACATCCAAGATTTCCAGTAAACTTAGCTGGACGTAGTGAGTTTTTGGCGCTCCTCGACGAGACGGCTACACGGTGTC
This sequence comes from Euspilapteryx auroguttella, assembly GCA_951802225.1. Classification (NCBI taxonomy): domain Eukaryota; kingdom Metazoa; phylum Arthropoda; class Insecta; order Lepidoptera; family Gracillariidae; genus Euspilapteryx; species Euspilapteryx auroguttella. The sequence continues at coordinate 6,721,303 of OX637643.1, read as the reverse complement.
GCTGATGAGCAGCGCGCACGCCGCGCGCGCCGTCCTGCGGGGCCTACTGGAGACCATACGCGTCAACAGCGCTTGGGATAATCAAGCTTTAGTCTAAAGCAGTAGTATTTGTTTTGTGATATATTAGGCGCGGACAAAATTTATATACGAAGCATTGAAATTTTAAAATGCAGGATAGTGCTGATTTAAATTTTATTTATTAAAGGAAAAAAAATACTAGTTTTGTTGGAAATAATACGAGCCTGGAATTTTGAACTGTATTTCTATATTTTCACTGGTTCTAATTTTTACATATTTTTATACTTTTACAAGATTTATACGGATTTTAATATAGCAAGGTACAACAGCAGCTCTAAGGGTTGGGTAACAACGAACAGTAAGAGGGAAGAGTGAATGAATATAATTTTAAGGATTGATTGAAGTATTGGTTGAGATATATGAATGACAATAAAACAGAAGAAATATTGATTGAATGCAGAAGGCATAGATAGACATCGGAGTTTACATTAACAAAAATAATCTATGTTCAGGTCACGTTCAAATACTAAATTATAATTAGTGTACTGAACAAGTTTCAACTTCGAAAAAAAAAACAATTTAATAATAAAATAAAAAAAGATGTTTTGATGCTGATTAATGGACTGTGTGTCATTTTTGACGGCATCTGTGTGAGCCATTGCCTGTGTGGCGGCATCTGTGTGAGCCATTGCCTGTGTGGCGGCATCTGTGTGAGCCATTGCCTGTGTGGCGGCATCTGTGTGAGCCATTGCCTGTGTGGCGGCATCTGTTTGAGCCATAGCCTGTGTGGCGGCATCTGTGTGAGCCATTGCCTGTGTGGCGGCATCTGTGCGAGCCATTGCCTGTGTGGCGGCATCTGTGTGAGCCATAGCCTGTGTGGCGGCATCTGTGTGAGCCATAGCCTGTGTGGCGGCATCTGTGTGAGCCATAGCCTGTGTGGCGGCATCTGTGTGAGCCATTGCCTGTGTGGCGGCATCTGTGTGAGCCATTGCCTGTGTGGCGGCATCTGTGTGAGCCATAGCCTGTGTGGCGGCATCTGTGTGAGCCATTGCCTGTGTGGCGGCATCTGTGTGAGCCATTGCCTGTGTGGCGGCATCTGTGTGAGCCATTGCCTGTGTGGCGGCATCTGTGTGAGCCATTGCCTGTGTGGCGGCATCTGTGTGAGCCATAGCCTGTGTGGCGGCATCTGTGTGAGCCATTGCCTGTGTGGCGGCATCTGTGTGAGCCATTGCCTGTGTGGCGGCATCTGTGTGAGCCATAGCCTGTGTGGCGGCATCTGTGTGAGCCATTGCCTGTGTGGCGGCATCTGAGTAAGCCATGGCCTGTGTGGCAGCATCAACGAATCATAAAGAAAAAAAAAGCTGTGTGCTTCCATTGCTATCTTCCTTTAGTTTTAAGTTCGCCATATATAAAATAACCTAAGTGCTCGCATTTTTGTCAGGTACAACTGCCGTCGCCGTGGGACACGGCCAATGCAGGATGGCCGAGTGTTACGCATCTTGGACTGACAACGCTAGAAGCCTTTGCCCGCCGACCCACGTAGTGATTTACCCAGCGCTGCCAGCGCCATCATGCGGCAAGGATGGACAACAGATAATTGGTCAAGACGGGGTTTATTTATTACTAATTAATATTTTACATCTAATCACAAATACTTTATTAGGTTTATTAGGTACCATAAATTAAGTTTTATTTAATAACTTATAGTTAATTATCTAGATGTTTGTTTAACAATGTGTTTCCTAAAGTTGGTTTGTAAAAGTACTTTGTTGAGAAAAGGCGGGAACCAGAGATGTCAATTGTCAATGTTGAATCATGAACACGAGAGGAATGAAAAATAACAAGTGAAAAGAGAATAAAATGTAAATTGTAAGGAAAGTGAAGTATTTAATTTATAGCTGTAATAAGAGCTATGTTTACCAAAAATATGAGCATATATAGGAGGCCGGGCTGAAAAACATACACGACGCTGTGAACTAAAAACAAAGAGTTATTTCAAGAAATTAAAGAGGTACATATAATCTGTTACGGAATATCTTTTGTTTTTGGTAGGTGTTGCCCTCAGAGTAAGGAAACCGCCGCTACGCTACAATAGAGTTAACCTATTTTTGTGTATTTGCCCTGTCCTGGTTACGCTTACAAAACTTACTATGTCAGTAAACTGTCAAATAGGGTTGTATTGAATCCAGTTTCAATCGATATCGATATACGCAAAAATGAAAACTTATAATAAAAATATGTCAGTGTCACAGAAAGATTTTCTATCTTTTTTCTTTAAGTTTTTTTTTGTGTCAGAATTATATTTAGGTAGATAGATAAAAAAAAGTATGCATCACACAGCACAGATAGAAATCAGTTGACATAAGAAAACCCTAAGTAAAAATATATAATACATAATATTTTTATAGAAAAGCAGTAAGTACTGTGCGATGAAAGGCTCGGGCTCAGCTTCTTATCACAGAAATATGCGCACTAAGTAGGTACTCCTGATTCACGTAACATACATCGCAACGCTGTTAATCCGCCAGGACCCTTAATGTAAAATAAATGAGAGTACGAGTCTCAAGAGTGAAGACACTGTACGCTAATATATACTGGGTGTTTCTGACAAGGCGTTAATAAATCAAAGAAGGGACTCTGCTCACCATAACTTACTACTATGGGTCAAAATCTCAAAAAAAAGGAACAGCTGTTCCATACATTGGTTCGATCAGCTGACGGGGTCAATGTACGGGACGGCTGATTTTTGTTTTGAGATTTTGACCCATGTTGCTTTGGGAAAGTTGTTAGGTGTGCGGTGTGGTGAGCAGAATCCCTCCTTTGATTTATTACCGCCTTGTCAGAAACACTTTATATAAAACCCTCAGTGCTCTTGAATTTCTCTCTTCAGAAACAGAATAAAATAATGTTCTACTATCCTAATTTTATTATTGTCTTACATAAAGGCTTAGAAAAAGAAGCAGGCCTTTGCCCAGCAGTGGGACATATAGGGCTAAATAAAAAAAAAAACAAATCACTCAACAAACAAATTGTATAACTTTTTCAATATACATTGGTGACGAACTGACGAATTATTAATATCATTCCAAAAATGGTTCAAAAATCAGATTCGGATTTGCAGTCTTCACCAGATCGTTTGTCCACCTTCTGAGGGTCCGCTCTGGGCTTTTCTGTGTCTTGCGATTCTTCAAGCTAAATAAATAACTAAAATTATTTTTTTATTTTGCTTGAATAACAGGGTAAGTGTGAAAATTAGATTTTTTTTGGTAAGTATTGTTTTGTTCTTACCAAAGAAACTTCTGTTTCACTGGGAAAGATTAAAGTGAAATCTCAATAAGTTTCAAACCTCAAAGCATTCGGGCTTGAAGTTCCGAGTTCCAAAAATTTTTGTAATATACTTTGCCTGCGGATGCCTGCGGATGTTTTCAGCGTTCGAAAACCTGGAAGAAAATGTTTAGTTAATCATTCATCGACTTGATTATCGATACAATGTTTGACGGCCCTAATAGCCTCGAATAAGAATTGTTTAAATTCTTCATTTTTGGGCTTTTTTTGTTCTAAAGTGAATGAAATCACGTTCGGTACCTATAATAAGCATTCTGAAGTACTGTCTCTAATTCTCATATAATTTTTAAGTTTATTTTGTAGGAAAAATACTCACGCGTGAAAACTGATTCTTTCGTCCAAGTTTTCTTTATTTCCATAGAGTGATCTGCAATTGCGCACCATGCAGGACATTCTCCTAATGATTGCTTTTCTTTGTTTAACATACACACACCATTAAATTTCGAAATTATTTGATAAAATTAAAACACTGCCGATGTTTACCATTGAAAATGCCAGAAACCATTACGCGACATAGAGAGGATAGAGGATTGCTAATGTTACCATCGTAGATTTTTAGTGACTCTTTAATTTTGTATGATTATATTATGGAAATAAGATATCATTTGACAATTTCTTTGCATTCACGTGACGTCACTAAGGTTTGATCTATTGGTATTCATTAATCTGAGGTGTTGCCCCAAGCTTACATACATAATTTTGCAGTAATTTGTGGAATGAAAACCGTTCAGCCCGGCCACCAAGACCAGCGTTGCCAATGTGTGGGGAATTCCCCTAACTGCGGGGAATCCTAAAGCGATTGGGGAATTTGTGGGGAGAGGCTCTGTGTGGGGAATATGCGGGGAATTTAGCATATAACCAATTCAAAACAAACTTACAACCAAAACATCCGTGATCAATTAATATAAATTACTGCTTTTATTTATTATAATGATAAAAAAGCTAAAACTTATCTTTAGAGAAGTGATTATTTGATCTTTTCGTTATGATTACTGAATAATAGCGAAATACAATAATGAAAATGTATCACCCCACTTTAAAATCAGTCAGTTGGTTATCCCCAGTCTTTGCTAATGTACCTATGTACATATTTGGTTATTTTAAGTAGAAAAGTTTTAGTTCGATTATGTTAAATTTACACTTCATCAATTTTTACATAATATTTAACCTAGTTTTTACTTTTAGGCCTGAATATAAGAGAAAACCGGAGGAGGATTATAATATACCGGATGATTTTTTTAAGTGATATTGCTATTTTTCAAGTGTTTGTCATTAATAAATGGTTGATTTTTAAAGTTATTTCGTAAATAGTTCACTATCTCATTGTGTGGGGATTTTGTAAGGAATCACGATATTTTTCTCCCCAAATTTGGGGAATTTAACCAGTGATCTTGGGGAATCTGGTAAATAGCCATTGGCAACACTGACCAAGACGCACAATTGTAACTCACACTATCAATGGCAAATTTTGTGATCGTAACGGGGTACTTATGCTATTCGCCTGTGGTACATAAGTTTTATATAAGAATATAACTAATAAGTTACGTGGTTACAGAGGTATTGGGTGGCCGGGCTAGCGAAACGATTTCAGCCCGGCCACACCGATTTGCGTTTTTTTCTGCAACTAGCGAGGTACATATGAAATGAATGCGTTACATATTTTTAATTAGTGTGCTGTTATCGTATAAGTTTGTGGCTGGCTACCCCAATAGTCAGCCGACCCCAAGATTTTTCGTAGGGCAAACTAAGTTAACTAAAGTTACTAGTGTAAATGAGCTTAATAACTAATTTATGTTAGTATAGTTAGGTACTCGTTTATTCTCAATGTCAACAAAATCTAACGGGCTCTTACCTATTTATAATTATTTTAATTTAACATTGTTGTTGTAACGGTTGTTGTGGATTTTTTATTTTTCGGTTTAAGTTTATGTTTTTGATAACGTAACTTTAAGATGTTGTACGGAAGTGCGCCTTACCGATACGGCTACGATCTCTGTTATCACTGATATGTACCTATGTATCACTGATGTGTATTAAGCTACGCCTTTGCACACGTACGTCCTGCGGTGTGGCTTAAGTTGCATGTTTTTATTTAAGTTCTTTATCTTTCTTTATTTTTTTTTATTCTTTGTAGATTCGGCCTTTTTTTCAAATGTAGTTCTAGTTAAGAAAGAGCGAGGAACTCTGGCACAGGTAGAAATACTTAAAGGAGGCCCTCAATTTGGTGTACTTCAAGCTGTAATCCTCATCTTTTAAATCTTCGCTAAAACAAATTTTGAGAATGCAAATAATTAGTCATGAATTGATCCAAATTGGTCCACAAAGTAAAATAATTAGTCCACTTATACTTTAGAAGTTATAGCCAAATGTTTGTGAGGATTATGGCTTGACGTTCAAGCTGTAATCCTCATCTCTGGTCCAAGAAAACGGTAGGGTCTATCGACTTGGTTTAGGTCTAAATAATTAGTCCTCAATTGATCCACACGACATGCCAAATCTCAGAATGGGTCCTCAAGAGGTTCCGGAGTTATAAGGGCATCTTAGTGAGGATTATGGCTTGAACATTTGGCACCTTCAATTATCTCCGGAACGCCTATAGCTATTGGTTTGAAATTTTGCCAAAAATTAATCCTCAATTAGTCCACCAGAATTATAATCACTTCGAACTAGGTTTTCTTTGAAGAAGTACGTTAAAATCATCAGTTTTACTTTCCCATACATTGCGATCCATGTACAGTTGTGCACAAAATAATTGATTAACATTGATATTAACCAGTTACCTAAACAATTCTTTAGAAAAGTGAAAGTGGGTTTGGTTTCCGCTATGTACTTATGTTTAAGACAGCCTGATAGATTGATTGCTATCACTAGTTGCAGGTGAATCATTAATGTACCAGAAAAAACTTCTATGTTTAATTTAAATTTTTGTAAGTACTTATATATTCAATTAAAAGTTTACAATAGTGTCTTTTCTTACTTAACTTAATTAAATCACCGTTTATATCACAATACTTATACTTACTTATTTTTAATAACTAACAATAATCTCAGTTAGTTCAATTATAATAATAACAAAAAAAAAATGTTTTAATAATCACAGTTGCTTCATTGCAATAATCACAGTTTTTTATGGTGAGGTGGTAACTTTCGGTATGGCGCGAAACTATTATTTTAATAAATAAACGAAATAATTTTATCAAGTATTTACATTGTTTTTTTTCATCTCCCGATTTTGGCTACAAATATACCCGTTTTAGCTACATTCTAGTCCTGTTCTAGTTTAGCTAATACTAGCTCTTTGACATTCGAGAACCTGGCTCTATTTTCAAGTGCGCAGTTGCGTGCGCACACGGAGCAAGGAGAGTGGAGACAAGGATAGCGCTATTTGGCCAATACCGGGTTGATAAGAGACAACAGTCCCGCGACGCGCGTCAGGCGCTATACTCGTGTATATATTATTTAATGTAACTCTACAGGAGTATCGCGCATGATGTCTCTTATCAACCCAGGATTGGCCAAATAGCGCTATCCTTGTCTCCACTCTCCTTGCTCCGTGTGCGCTCAAAATAATAAGTACATACTTTACCCACTTTACTCTTCTAAAGAATCGTTTAGGTAACCGGTTAATATCAATGTTTATCAATTATTTTGTGCACAACTGTACATGGATCGCAATGTATGGGAAAGTAAAACCGATGATTTTAACGTACTTCTTCAAAGAAAACCTAGTTAAAAATTATTATGATTCTGGTGGACCAATTGAGGATTAATTTTTGGCCAAATTTTAAACCAATAGCTATAGGCGTTTCGGAGATAATTGAAGGTGCCAAATGTTCAAGCCATAATCCTCACTAAGATGCCCTTATAACTTCGGAACCTCTGGAGGACCAATTCTGAGATTTGGCATGTCGTGTGGATCAATTGAGGACTTATTTAGACCTGAACCAAGTCGATAGACCCTACCGTTTTCTTGGACCAGAGATGAGGATTACAGCTTGAACGTCAAGCCATAATCCTCACATACATTTGGCTATAACTTCGAAAGTATAAGTGGACTAATTATATTACTTTGTGGACCAATTTGGATCAATTCATGACTAATTATTTGCATTCTCAAAATTTGTTTTAGCGAAGATTTAAAAGATGAGGATTACAGCTTGAAGTACACCTCAATTTGTACTGTAATTTATGTGTAAATTGGAACCAATAAACATTTTTTTATTTTTTTTCCGTTTTATTCATAAAGATACAGTAGATTTTAAGTAGCGTTACTGAAGGTCTACTTCTCTGGTTTGTTGTATGGTAAATACGTGACATCCAGTCTAAATTGACATACTTACGTCATAAAACTAAAATGCTCTTTAACTTTTTATGAATAAGAGGGTTTATATAATATGATCGGGAAGAAGAGCTCTATCGAATGTAAATGGTGCCAAAGCCATAGGAGTGGTGGCCGGGCCAGGCGCACGATCATAGTTAATCGTATATAATAGCCCATGTGCTATTCTAAATGTTATATATATTACCGCTCTATAAATTAAATACTTCACTTTCCTTACAATTTACATTTTATTCTCCTCACTTGTTACATTTTTTTTTTCCATTGCTCTCGTCTCTTGTTTTTAGATTCCCCATTCACATGACATCTCTTGTTCCCGCCTTGTCTCAACAAAGTACTTTTACAAACCAACTTTAGGAAACACATTGCTTAACAAACATCTAGATAATTTACTATAAGTTATTAATTAAAACATAATTTATGGTACCTAATAAACCTAATAAAGTATTTGTGATTAGATGTAAAACATTAGTTAGTAATAAATAAACCCCGTCTTGACCAATTATATGTTGTCCATCCTTGCCGCATGATGGCGCTGGGATCGGCCAGAGAGAAGGTGGATCGGCGGGCAAAGGCTTCTAGCGTTGTCAGTCCAAGATGCGGTAACACTCGGCCATCCTGCATTGGCCGTGTCCCACGGCGACGGTAGTTGTACCTGACAAAAATGCGAGCACTTAGGTTCTTTTTATATAAGGCGAACTTAAAACTAAAGGAAGATAGCAATGGAAGCACACAGTTTTTATTTTATTATTATTATTATTTTATTTTTGGTTAGTTTGTTTATTATTATTATTTTAGTTAATAATAATAATAATAATAATAATAATAATAATAATGTTTTATTACTGATAAAGAGAAACATACATATTTTTCTTATATAGTTATTAAAATTAACTAAAATAAAGTAACAAAAAACACTATACATAAACTTGTTTCATCTGTGAACTGTTAATCTTCTATGCCTGAACTAAGCTAAGCCTGTATCTCAGGCATAGTGCTCTTTAAATTCATACAAATAATAACTTTAAAGTGTCTGCCGGGTTACTTTCAAATTTATAAAGCAAAAAAATAAAAAATAAAATAAAAGTGAAATCAAAATAAAACTTAAAAAAAGTACAGAATATGGGTGTGTTATTTGACCTCTTTGTGTGTAATATGTGGGTTGTGTTGTGTGTGTGTGTGTGTAAGAGGGTGTGTGTTGTGAACAAAAATATTCTGAAAGTATAAATTATTTAATTTGTACAAGAAGTGATTCGGTATCATTATAACTTAAGGATTTCAGCCATTCGGTCACTTTTACTTTGCAGTTAAAATAGTTAAGTTCATGCAGATTAAGTATTCTATTAATTTTGTTGTACAGAAATGGACCAATGAAATTTAGGAAGCGTTTAGAAAAAAATAGTTTTACTGATATAATATTATTGACTCTATCGTATCGTCTTTTTTTAAGTTTCTTAGCATCAAAAACTGAAAGTGAATGTTGTTTCAGTATAATTTTCTGTATAAAAGATTGTCTGACTGTTAGTACGTCACAGAACTTGTACAGGTCCTCGGTGGGAAAATTAATTCGTTTAAATGTACTTACCTTTAGTATACATCTTTGTGCAGTCTCAAGTGAAATAAGAGTAGTCTTCGGAGCACCTCCCCATGCTGAAATGCCATACGTTAAAACTGAATGTGCAATGGCAAGATACACTCGCCTCATCAGCTTACCATCAGCGACATGTCTTAAGGTTTTAAAGATATAAATGAGTTTCCTAATTCTTTCAGCGACAAGGTTTATATGATGCTTAAAGGTGAGATGTTGGTCTATTATGATGCCTAGGTACTTAATGTGTGTAGATTTATCAATGACCGGGCATGTACAGGAAGAAGAATTTCCATTACACACATGGGCTTTCAGCATAAAGGATTCGGGGGGAAGAGTGGGCTTGCGAACTGTAAAGGTAATGTATTTAGTTTTTTCTGTATTTAAGGTAAGGACATTGTAGAGTAACCAGTTGGTGATTTCGTTGAAACCGTCCTGGGCTTGGTTGAAAACCAGGTCCCAAGTACGGGCTGAAAAGATAATGGCTGTGTCATCGGCATATGATACTATTTTCCCGTTTGTGAGTTTAAGATCCAGTAAGTCGTTGATGTAAATAAGGAAGAGTATAGGGCCCAAGATGCTTCCCTGTGGTACTCCGTATTGTGTTTCCAAGAAATCGCTCTTAATATCACCAATTTTCACACATTGTTGTCGTTCTGTTAGGTAATCGTGAAGCAGTTGGAGCTGTGTGTCCCTAATACCTATACTCTCCATCTTCTTTACTAAGAGGGGAACAGAGACCGTATCAAAGGCTTTTGCAAGGTCCAAGAATATACCTATAACCTTATTTCCTGAATCCAAGTTTGTGACGATGTGGTTAGTAAGTTCTAGAATCGCGTCATCTGTTGATTTCCCGGACCTAAAACCATATTGCGCGGGTGATAGAAGGTTGTATCGCTCAAGATAGTTAACAAGCCTTTTGTAAATAAGTCGTTCAAGAATTTTAGAGATAGACGGCAAAAGACAATGATGCGTTGATGCTGCTACACAGGCCATGGCTCACACAGATGCCGCCACACAGACAATGGCTCACACAGATGCCGCCACACAGGCTATGGCTCACACAGATGCCGCCACACAGGCAATGGCTCACACAGATGCCGCCACACAGGCAATGGCTCACACAGATGCCGCCACACAGGCTATGGCTCACACAGATGCCGCCACACAGGCAATGGCTCACACAGATGCCGCCACACAGGCAATGGCTCACACAGATGCCGCCACACAGGCAATGGCTCACACAGATGCCGCCACACAGGCAATGGCTCACACAGATGCCGCCACACAGGCTATGGCTCACACAGATGCCGCCACACAGGCAATGGCTCACACAGATGCCGCCAGCGCGCGCGGCGTGCGCGCTGCTCATCAGCGACACCGTGTAGCCGTCTCGTCGAGGAGCGCCACAAACTCACTACGTCCAGCGAAGTTTACTGGAACTCTTGGATGTTTACGCTATTGGCGTAGAGTAGTGCAGTGCAACAGCCTATGATGCGCCTCTCCGCAGCCGTCCCTGGTCCCACGTAGCAACTGGACAGGTGTCTCGTGGATGTCGTTTTTTTCAGACGCTTGAAGCAGATCGCGTGGCACTTGACGTGTCTCTACCGATCCTTCCGTAAGGCCTTCTTGAATGGCTTAACACTCTGCTCGAGTTCTTCTATTTTTGCAAGGCAAAAGGTGCACGCGTCTTGCTGTTCTTTGGCTCATCCCTGCCACAGTAAAATAAATAGTCTATATACAGTATAGGCACTCCCTGCCTCCCTCAGGAAGTGCGGCTCACCCGCTCTCGTTTCCCTCTCTCGCTCCCCGACACCAAAATCGTTGTAGCTTACCCAGGGTAATCGCTGCAATTGTTGTTCCTTGCAGGTACGTGGTCTTTCCTAGAGCCTGAACAGCGGCGATGAAATTCTGTACTTTAACAGAAAATAAAACTAAGTAGGTATCTATTTAGTATATGTAGTTGCTAGACATATGGTACAGTTTTTTTTTTTTTAATCTCCCTGCACTATTCTGTTAAATAATGCTGTCTGTGTTGTCAATACGCAGCTCTAAAAAATGCCAATATTATATCAGGAGAAGTCGCTGTTGTCCTGTTAGGTAGCGCTCCTGCTGCTTCGTTAGCTGGACACCGTAGTCTCTGTAGCTCTGTAATCGCCACAAGTTTTTTTGTGGACTGAACTCACACATCTTTGTAGACTCCTTGAAGGCCACTCCAACTAGTCTCCAGAGTAAGTTGGTAATAACGTCTCTCGCAGCCCATTCGACGTAGAAGTTTGGTGATGGGAGCATAAAAATGCTGCTGCCGTTCCACCATAATCGCTGACGTGATTTTCGACTTACTTGCAATTGACGCAGGGGAAATAATATCCATTTTAATACTAAGTGCTGCGGTGGCCAGATGCAGCAAAAACTTCTGTGTCCAACCGATTTCCATCAGACAGTGCTGCCACCTCTTGTCGAATAGTAGTATCAAAACCAGTGTAGTATAGTAGTGTATACTCTAAGATAGCAGCAGCGTTCAACTCTCCAATAGATGGCGCTTTCTAATTAGATAAAGTAACTGGAATTATCATTCAGTGTTTTTGTAGGCTACTTATAATTCAATAATATATTGTATAAAGATAGAAATTGATTAAATTTAAATAATGTTATTAATAGTAAGTAATTTATTTTTAATTTTCAAATATTTTTTTAAAATTGAAATATATTATAATACTAGCTGGCACCTGCGACCTCGTCTGCGGAGGATTAGTATTTTAAGTAGCAATCATTATAAATTGAATATTTTTGTGAAGTTTCATTAGGATTCATACAGTAGTTTTCATGTGAATGATTGACAAACATTCATACAGTATACAAACTTTTCAACACCACCATTGAAGGCATTTTTTTTATACACTATTAATACTTATTATTAATTTCAATCCATGCTTTAAAGGGAAGCACAAAGCAATAATATCATATGATTTGTTTACACACAGTACAAAATAGAAAGTAATGTTTACATTCTGACTGAATTCCAATTTAAGCTGATGCTGTGCAAATGGTTTGCCTAAAAGAAATCACTTTTAGCAATCAGGCTCTCCATTACCCTATATCTCTCATAATCAAGTATTTGCATCTTTTTTTTTATGTAGGACACTATTTTTTAATTGGCAATAAAGCATTGTTATCTCTATCTTTTATCATAATGCTGATATTAAAAAAAATCAATAAGATTGATTTTCTGAATGGAGAACTAGATCACTTGAAGCTATTAAGTACTGAGGTATCCAGGGTTTACATGTAAATTATGTTAGATGGGTAAGGCCGCTAATTTTGCCACTTAGTGACATAAAGTTACATACACACTTTTACGTTACGGTAACGCAGAAGTAACGCAAAAGTAACATATTTTTTTGTAAAGCTAAGAACACAACTTAGGTAATATTTTGAGTATATATATTTTTTAAATGTAATGAGTACGAATCTATTTCTATTATTTTTCATATTTAATGGTTAAATAGGGTTTTCTTTATTCACATAATAACAGTTGTTTTAGGAATAAAATAAATCAAAACGACCCACAAACCCAAATTGATTTTAATAGTTGAGCTTGTTCTCTCAACTAAATAAATAGAGTTACTAAAAATATAGCTAAATCGTTAAAGAAAAATAGTTATTTAAATAATTCTAATATAAAAATTTACGAACACAAAATTCGATGAGCACATGGCTTTATATCATTTTATGTAACGTTACATAAAAAAAATGTTAACGGTTACATAAAAGTCACATAAAAGCAACGAAAAAGTCACATAAAAGCGAAAAATTCAACATGTTTTTTGGTCAGCATTTCGAAAGTAAACAGAATAGCAGGCTTAAACCTAGATTTTCGGATAATATAAGCATTGTCGAAACTATGAATACAACATTCATCAAAAACAAGCGTATGCAGAGGTTAAAATAAAAAAAAATATGTTTTGCGATTTCGCTGACGAAGCACGTGTGCACCACTTTGACATCAATTCATTCTCAAAATCATAGAGTTTTAATAGGTTTATGCTGAGGGTTTATGAAATAAAAATATCGTTAGTGTTGCCAAAGTAATCATTACAATTAACCCAATTATATTCAAATGCTACGTAACTCGTAATTCGTCACATAAAAAATGTTACATAAAAGTGAAAAACTCGGGACATGGGTTCAAACATTGATAAAAACTAAATAAACAGAGTTATGATAGAATTCTTCCTTTTATTTGATAATAAAAATATCGTACTTGGGCTAGGCATAGAAAGATTTTTACTAACTCCAAAAAGAATTTCATAATTTTGTAAATTTCGTCAGCAAGTGTTTTTGGGACAAAGATCATTTGTATGAAAAAAAAAAAAATCACTTACAAAAAAAATAATTAAAATAAAACTACGCTAGCTACAGCCATTTTCTAATCGGCCATTTTTTCCCTAAAGATTGCTTTGCAAGAAAGCATAGCCGAAGTAAATAAAATTTGAAAATTTTAAAAGTTATTTAGGAAAACTTAAAAGTGTAGCAAAAAGTGGCAAAATTGGCGGCCTCACCCAGATACTACTGACCTTTTTGAATGTTGGCCCGGCAAACTCCAAACAATATTATTATGCATCATGTAAGGTCAACTGCATTCACTCGTAGCAAATGTTGGTTGAGCCCTTGTACATCGTATCAACATTGACATAAATGTTAGACCTGCTGCTGCAGCACAAACTTCTCCACTTTGACCCCTTATGTTCATGTTTCACCCGCACTTAGTCATATCAGATGTTGCTTTGATGGTTCAACTTGGACATTTCTTGGTTGAACTTGGGACATCAACCTGACCTCTCCTCCAGGTCGACATCAACATAAATGTTGCTTCTTGATTTTTGTAATAAGTAGGTATTATGATTTTGCTTTTTAATAATAACAATGAAAGTTCTTGACTAAACTTTAACTTTTGGTATCCTTATTGTCAACATTCCTTGATAGTTGGTAGTGCTTGGTGCAATTTGTTATACCAAGTGCGATTGTAGTCATAATAATCAAAATACTTTACTGCAGTTATAGTGGGTTTGTTAAGTCCAATAAATGTATGGGAACCAATATTTTCTGCATTAAAGCATGAAACTTGGCACAGTTGTTGCTTAGGTGGCCCAGACTGAGAATCGCCCGGGAGGGAGCGGGAGACCCCCCTCTGGGGTGCGGGGGGAGGGGGTGAAGTTTTCTTCTACCGCGCGCGCTATCGATCCCTATTGCTGCTATTTTATAGCTACTAGGGCAAGTGTGGTGTCATTTTCGGATAATTTAAGGATGAGGAAAACATTTCTGGAACAATTTTTTTACATTTCTATACAAAAAAACTGGAATTTACCATAAAATAGATAATTGTCGACGCAAAAAAAAATCTTATAATGACGATATTTTTTGAATGAGTATAGATATCAGCAAAATAAAAATATATTTAAAAAGCTGCATTCATGCATTTTTCAAAAATATAGGGTTCGATATACTTTTTGTTTATATTTATGTGTTAAAAAAATAGTAAACACTGCGCGGAAGAGGTTGTAAAAATATTTAATGCCTAATTTCGGTTTGAAAATTACTTGGTTAATTCAAATTACTACCAAATACTGAACAGGGTCATTCAACCTGTGATAAATAACAACTTTCTGTATTAAAAAATAGGTTGTATAAGTACAAAAAAATACATTTCTCATACATTTATCTACCCAATTAGCTGACAAGTATGTATGAAACAAAGGATTTTTTTGTGCTTTTGCCACTGAAAAGAGTTGTTATTTACGATATCGGAAGACAGCTTAACGAAGCGAGAGCATCGGAAGTGGACCTGCATAAGTCTCGACGGTGCACTCAAAAAAGAGAAATAGACTTCATCCATCATGTCGACATTTTATTACTTTTTTTTTTTTTTACTTAAGTCTACACTCAGACCGGCAAAACCGGCACACCAAAACCCAAACTCGGCACTCTTTTAATTAGAACTCCAAAACCGTTTCGATTGCCTAGGGCGCAGCGTGGATGATGTAAATGAAGGGTTTTTGAGAAGTGTCACTGCGGTTGGAGGTAATTACTTAATGCTTTTGTTAACGGGATGGGAGGAGCTAGAGTGCTTGTTTGCTCGGCTTACCTTCCCGGAGACAAACCTGATCCCACAGAAGACCTGGCGCGGGTGGCAGAATACGCTCGGGTGCACCAGGCCGAACTTCTTGTGGGATGCGACGCCAACGCGCACCACACCAGCTGGGGAAGCTCCGACGTCAACACAAGGGGTGAGTTACTTTTCGACTTTCTTCTAACAAATTGCTTGTTCACACTTAACACAGGTTGCATGCCCACCTTTGTTACCAGAACTAGGCAGGAAGTTTTAGACATAACTTTTTCTTCAACTAATCTATCTAGGAAAATTACTAACTGGCATGTGAGTAACGAAAATTCCATGTCAGATCACAGACATATACGCTTTGAACTGAGGTCCATAAATTACTCAGCTGAACAAAGCGTAACCTACAGAGATCCTAGGGCGACTGACTGGCCTCTCTACAGTGAAAAGCTAAGTCAGAACCTTAGTCAATTTCCAAAATCTATCAAATCGATCGAAGGTCTTGAGGATGCAGCGGAAACAGTCACAAATGGCATCATAAATGCCTTTCATGATAGTTGCCCGCTCAAAACCAAGGCCTCAAATCGACAAGTGCCTTGGTGGAACTCAAAACTGAGTAAACTAAGGAAACAAACTCGTAGTCTGTTTAATAGGGCTAAAAAGACTCTCAATTGGGAGGCCTATCAAAAAGCCCAAACAGAGTACAACAAAGAGATTAGGAAAGCCAAAAGAGGGTCTTGGAAAAGGTTCTGTGAGGAAATCGTTAGCACGCCTCAGAGTGCCAGGATCCATAAAGTACTCTCCAAAGGTAAACCTAAACAAATAGGTCTACTTAAAAAACCTGACGGCTCGTTTACCACTAGCGAAGACGAGACTCTGCAACTGCTAGCGTCAACCCATTTTCCTGGGGCAAGGGGCTCCTGTGACCCGTTGCTTGAGGTCCCTAGCCCGCGCAGCCCCCAATTAGAGGACTGGCAGAGGGCTGCACGGGTTATAAGACCAAACCAGGTTAGATGGGCAGTAAGTACCTTGAAACTATTTAAATCTAGCGGAGAAGATTGTATCAAGCCTGTACTACTACAGAAAGGCATAGACATACTTCTGCCCTATTTAATAAAACTCTTCAGAACAAGCTATGCCTGGGGTTATATCCCCAACAACTGGAGAAAAGTTACTGTCCTCTTTATACCTAAAGCTGGAAGAACGGACTACGCACTTCCTAAAGCATTTAGACCAATAAGCCTGACCTCTTTTGTTCTTAAAACAATGGAGAAGGTTTTGGACAAGTATATTCGTAACGGAGCGCTAGCGAAACACAATATACATCATACCCAACATGCCTACCAAAGCGGGAAATCAACGGAGACTGCACTAATGAATCTTGTTGACAAAGCTGAAAGAGCAATTGAGGATAAACAAATAGCACTGTGCGCATTCTTGGACATAGAGGGGGCCTTCGACAACACGCCCACTGAGACGCTAATGAGGGGGCTAACTGTAAAAGGCGTGGACCTCACTACTGTCCGGTGGGTGAGGGCAATGCTCACAAATCGTGACGCCAAGTTATCACTGCACGGTACCACTATAGCTGTTCGAACCACACGGGGGTGTCCGCAAGGGGGGGTTCTCTCACCCTTGCTGTGGACCCTTGCGGTAGACGAACTACTCTATAAAATGGCAGACCTTCGCATTGACACCCAAGGTTATGCAGATGACCTTGTCGTGACCATAAGAGGGTTCTGTCAAACCACTTTATCCAGTCTTATGCAGAGGGCGCTTAATCTGATAAGTGGGTGGTGCAGGGACAACAATCTGTCGATAAACGCTGATAAGACCGTAATAGTACCATTCACCAAGAAACGACTACTCGGCAACCTTGTGATGCCGACTTTAAACGGCAAACAAATTAATATGTCCTCGGAGGTCAAGTACCTGGGAGTAACCATAGACCAGAAACTAACGTGGAATACCCATATTAAAAATATCATCAATAAGGCCAAAATGGCCTTAGGCATTAGCTGTCGACTGTCTGGGAATTGCTGGGGACTTAACCCTAAAATATCCATGTGGCTATACACTGCCATTGTGAGGCCGATCATTACATACGCCTCTATGGTCTGGTTTAAAAAAGCCAAACAGAAGACAACCATCGACACATTTAGTAGTTTACAAAGAATGGCTTGTCTGGTGGCGTCAGCAGCCATGTCCACCACACCTGGAGCAGCACTGGATGCACTGCTTAACCTGCCGCCTCTACATGTGCATGTGCGCTTGGAGGCGAGGGCTAGCATGTGCAGACTTGTCGCCCAGGGAGGAATAAGCTGTATCTCTTAGTCACTGAGGACTTTCCTGGACTCACTGCTCAGAGAGCCGGTTCTGGCCATGGTTTCTGATTCCATGATTCCGACATGTACATTTGTAAAGTACTTCTCTATAGATATTCCCTCCAGAGAAGATTGGCTTCACAACCGACTGATCTGGGAGGACAGCTGTAGTATATGGTACACGGATGGCTCAAAATCCGGAAACGACGTAGGCTGCGGAGTCTATGGAGAGCGCCCACACTTTGTCAAAAGTGTTAATTTGGGAAAACATGCCTCCATCTTCCAAGCAGAGGTTTATGCCATCATTGAATGTGCCGAAACCATCCTGCTACAAAACTACGGTAACACTACTATCTACATAAACACAGATAGTCAAGCAGCTCTCTTAGCACTAAGCTCGTACACATGTACCTCAAAGCTAGTGCAGAACTGCATCAACTCACTAAATACTCTGGGTGCAAATAACAGAGTATTTATTCGCTGGGTTCCAGGACACGCAGGGATCGAAGGTAATGAAAAAGCCGACGAACTTGCTAGAGCAGGAGCACAAGGAACCTTTGTCGGGCCTGAGCCCTTCTGTGGAATACCCAAAAGCCTCGCTCGCCTTCATCTTAGGAACCAATGTCATAAAGAATCCCTAAACCTATGGGCCCTTACCAAAGGTTTAAATCACTCCAAAGCAACCATAAAACCTTTCAACAGCAAAGCTGCCAGGGAGGCTTTGGCGCTAAATAGGAACAACTTACGTACTCTGGTGCGAGCACTCACGGGACACTGCAAGTTGAACAAGCATATGTTCAACTTAAAGTTGAAAGACACAAAAATGTGCAGACTCTGCCTAAATGCAGATGAAACTGCGATGCATATTTTGTGTGAGTGTGGTCCCCTAATACATAAACGGTCAATCCATCTCGGAAAACATTTGTTGCAGCCGGATGAGATAAAATCTCTCAGTTTCAAGGACATACTGTTGTTCCTGAAAGCAACAGGCCTTGATGCTGAACTATAAAATATAATAGTGGCGATCACAATAGATCTGCATAGGTCGCAGTGATACTGGGCTGTTAAAGCCCTGCATAGCCACCAATCAAATAAAAAAAAAAATAAAAAAATTACTTAATACTAAGCACACTTGATCTGATAGAGAAGAGGCGTGATACGTCTTAGCAGACAACGGCACCGGATGTCTTTGCCTGCAGGCAGCTGAAGAGACAGATCTTTATATCAATTACAAGAGACAGGCGACTTTATACAAAAAATATTAAGGTGAAGAGCCATAGACCGAAACAACGTATCACGCCTCTTCTCTATCAGATCAAGTGTGCTTAGTATTAAGTAATTACCCCCAACCGCAGTGACACTTCTCAAGAACCCTTCATTTACATCATCCACGCTGCGCCCTAGGCAATCGAAACGGTTTTGGAGTTCTAATTGAAAGAGTTCCGAGTTTGGGTTTTGGTCTGCCGGTTTTGCCGGTCTGAGTGTAGACTTTACCAGTTGCGACCTTTCGAGCTTAACATTGATATCAATGTGTCCTGTACCAACAGTGATTGCTTCCGGTTTTAACCGCGTTGTTCACAGACATCTTTCAATATACGGTTTTATGTCGACATGATGGATGAAGTATATCTCGTTTTTAAGTGCACCGTCGGGACTTATGCAGGTCCACTTCTGATGCTCTCGCTTCCTCAAGCTATCTTGCGATATCGTAAATAACAACTCTTCCCAGTGGCAAAAGCACAAAAATTTCATATGTTTTATACATACTTGTCAGCTAATTGGGTAGATAATGTATGAGAAATGTATTTTTTTTTGTACCTATACAACCTATGTTTGAATACAGAAAGTTGTTACTTATCACAGGCTGAATGACCCTGTTCAGTATTTGGTAGTAATTTGAAGTAACCAAGTAAATTTTAAACAGAAATTAGGTATTAAATATTTTTACAACCTCTTCCGCGCAGTGTTTACTATTTTTTTTAACACATAAATATAAACAAAAAGTTTATCGAACCCTATATTTTTGAAAACTGCATGAATGCAGCTTATCAAATATATTTTTATTTTGCTGATATCTATACTCATTCAAAAAATATCGACATTAGAAGATTTTTTTTTGCGTCGACAATTATCTATTTTATGGTTAATTCCATTTTTTTTGTATAGAAATGTAAAAAAATTGTTCCAGAAATGGATTCCTCATCCTTAAATTATCCGAAAATGACACCACACTTGCCCTAGTAGCTATAAAATAGCAGCAATAGGGATCGATAGCGCGCGCGGTAGAAGGAAACTTCACCCCCTCCCCCCGCCCCCCAGAGGGGGGTATCCCGCTCCCTCCCGGGCGATTCTCAGTCTGGGCCACATAAGCAACAAGTGTGCTAAGTTTCATGCTTTAATGCAGAAAATATTACCTTTGGTCGTTAACAAACCCACTATTAGAAGAAAGAATTTGTATTTCGAACAATCGGTAAGTATGTGTTCTCTAATTTTCGGAAGCTTATTTTGTAGGTATATTAGCCATCTCTATTGTCGTAAGTTTACGTTCTTGGTGCCGAGACTTGGTGCGTATTCATTGTGGCCGTGCTGTTTTGATTATTTGAGTAAAATTTTGTTTTCGCCTTCAGAGCTCTGCTAGAGCCAGAACTTTCTCGGTCTCTTTTGTTTTCGCCCAGTCCATGTTGTTATTGTGGGTAATAACGTTGAATTCATCCCACTTCTGAAATATTACCGCTCTATAAATTAAATACTTCACTTTCCTTACAAATTACATTTTATTCTCCTCACTTGCAGAGAGAAGGTAAATCACTACGCTCACTTGTTACATTTTTTTTTTCCATTGCTCTCGTCTCTTGTTTTTAGATTCCCCATTCACATGACATCTCTTGTTCCCGCCTTGTCTCAACAAAGTACTTTTACAAACCAACTTTAGGAAACACATTGCTAAACAAACATCTAGATAATTTACTATAAGTTATTAATTAAAACATAATTTATGGTACCTAATAAACCTAATAAAGTATTTGTGATTAGATGTAAAACATTAGTTAGTAATAAATAAACCCCGTCTTGACCAATTATATGTTGTCCATCCTTGCCGCATGATGGCGCTGGGATCGGCCAGAGAGAAGGTGGTTCGGCGGGCAAAGGCTTCTAGCGTTGTCAGTCCAAGATGCGGTAACATGTATCATGTGTCAATGTTGGAAAAATTTCGGTTCAATAGTTTTGGCGACTATTCGATGCAAACGATAAAAATTTTCACCTTTATAATATAAGTAAGTGAGGATATTAATAGATTTATTGATTAATGTTTCTTTCAAAATTCAGTGAAATTTAGAAAAAAACGATTATTATCGAAAAATCTATACTAATCGATTATTTAATGCGGAAACAAAATCGATTCACATCCTTGAAATGATTGTTGTTTTTAAATTCGACCATTCTGGGCAGGCAAAGGAACTTAGTCCATACAGCCAAGTTTTCAGTATTTTATTTCATCAAGTCTTTGTTTTCCCTAAAGCGGCAATGAGGGGTTTTCAAAGTGACAAAAGAAATAAGAGAAATGGGAGATCGAATATTGACTGAATCTTTGGATTGGATCATTTTCTGCCAAGTATAAATCTTAATTTCACCTACTCCGTCACTGCCTCAGTTAAATTTTATTTTTTGTTTCATTTTGAGCTATTGAATCATTCATTTCAGCTTGACCTATTGCTCCTGGCAGAGCGCCATCTGGTAGCTGCTTAATAAAACTTGTTTTTTTCTTCTGAGCTGTCAAATTGAAAACCTATCATTACACCTTTCCTGAATAAGTCTCTGATTAGCAACCTAATTACGTTCCTTTTTAGGAAACTATGTAGGGAGCGTAGTTTGCTATTACACCTTTCCTTACCTTAGTCAGTCGCGATCGAAGCTTAGTGTTGCCACCTTAGTGGATTTTCCACAAAATCTGGCGGTTTGGTTATATTGGAACCCCCATTTAGTGGCATTTTTTTTTGCATTTTTTGGCTAGTGGTTTTTTAAGCGGATTATGAGAATTATCTTAAAATAAAAGAAACTACTATTTAGCCATATTTTATAATTTTAAAATACAAACCTATATATTTATTTTTTTTGTTAATTTCCATTTAATCAAAATACATAGTATAAACTAAAGTCGCTTTCCACGTCTGTCCCTATGTTTACTTAAATCTTTAAAACTATTCAACGGATTTTGATGCGGTTTTTTAAATAGATAAGAATTATTCAAGAGGAAGGTTTATAAGTATAAAACATACACAAAATACTAATAGGTTAGGCGGTACGAAGTTCGCCGGGACGACTAGTGTTTAATAAAGTTTAAATTTATTTTCGTATGTAAAATCCATCTTCTACATTGTAATATGTCATTTTTGAAAGACAGAGTTGCCGATTTTGTGTATATTCAAGGAACTTGATTTCTGGCATTTGAACCTTTATACACAAATCAGCGCCGCGGGCGCCGGCGTAAGAATGTCGCCCTCCCCTCTCCTCCCGTGGGAGCCGTAGGACCCGGCTGAGGGACAGCACCAAAAGACGGGCAGCAGCGTCTTTTGGGTTATACAACACCACACTGCGCTCGCCAACCCGCCTGCCAAGCGTGGCGAGTATGGCAACCCCCCCCCCCCCCCCCCTCATGAATAGTCAGCATATACCCAGGCCCCTAGTCCCCGGCAGCCCCGCTATTCCTGACCACGGTAGCGGTCACGGTAACGGCGGGGCAAGGGATGCTAAGAATCCCCGGACGGTCGGCTACCACCCCTTTAAACGACAACTGGCCCTGGCAACACACAACGTCCGCACTTTGAGGACTGACGATATGATTGTTGCGCTGGAAGAGGAAATGAGCAGGTTACGGTGGGATATTCTAGGGCTATCAGAAGTCCGTAGACAGGGACAGGACACGATAACTCTGAAATCGGGTAACCTGCTCTTCCACCGGGAGGGCGACCAACTGTCCCAAGGTGGTGTCGGGTTTCTCGTCCACAAGTCCCTCGTTAGCAACATTATTACCATCGACAGTGTGTCGAGCAGGGTCGCATACCTAACACTCAGAATATCTAAAAGATATTTGCTGAAGGTCGTTCAGGTCTATGCACCGACCTCGACACACTCAGATGACGAAGTAGAGTCTATGTATGAGGACATTAGTCGGGCCATACATACGCATAAAACTCACTTCAATGTTGTTATGGGGGACTTCAATGCGAAGCTAGGCAAGAGAAGCGAGCATGAGTTGAGAGTGGGGAACTTCGGTTATGGGCAACGGAACCCTAGAGGTCAGAGGCTGGCCGATTTCATGGAGAAAAAAGGACTCTTCATGATGAATTCTTTCTTCCAGAAGCCGCCTCATAGGAAATGGACCTGGATGAGCCCTGGTGTTTCTAGGAACGAGATAGACTTCATCTTGACCGACAAGAAACGGATATTCAATGATGTCTCCGTGTGGGTAAAAACCGGCAGTGATCACCGAATAGTAAGAGGCACATTTAATGTGAACGTTAAACTTGAACGGTACCGCCTGATGAAGTCTACGCTCCGTCCTACCCTCGCTCAGATCGAAAACCCCGAGAGCTTTCAACTCGAGCTCTCTAATCGCTTTGATTGTCTAGACGACGCATCAGTGGACGAGATCAATAACAGGTTCGTAAAAACTGTCCATACGGTCGGATCTAAATTCTTTAAGACTCGCCGCACCGCTAGAACTCAGAAACTCTCTGAAGACACCCTCAAACTTATGGCTGAACGACGCTTGCTTAGACTGCAGTCTCCCGATGATGCTGCGTCATATAGGCGGCTCAATAGACATATCTCGAAGGCCTTGCGACACGATATCCGTGTCTTTAATACTGCGCGTATTAAGGATACGATAGAGCGAAATAAAGGCTCCAAAGTGTTCGCAAGAGATATGTCTGTTGGGCAAAGCCAAATTACCAAGCTGAAGAGGGATGACGGCAGTATAGCGTCGACGAAAGCGGAAATTTTGAGGGAAATCGAGAAGTTCTACGGACAGCTATACGATTCGGTCACTAAGCCTGTTACTTGCGGCCAACGAATTTAGAGCCAAACTAACCCGACACTATACCGAAGATATCCCGGACATCAGCCTGTACGAGATAAGGATGGCCCTGAAACTGCTTAAAAACAACAAGGCACCGGGAGAGGATGGAATCACGTCAGAGCTTCTGAAAGCGGGTGGAACACCGGTACTCAAAGTCCTTCAGAGGCTCTTTAATTCTGTCCTACTCGAAGGGACCACGCCTGAAGCATGGAACAGAAGTGAGGTGGTGCTTTTCTTTAAGAAGGGCGATAAAACCCTTTTGAAGAATTATAGGCCCATCTCGCTTTTGAGCCATGTTTATAAGCTGTTTTCCAGGATCATCGCCTCGAACGAAGGTTTGATGACTTCCAGCCTCCCGAACAAGCCGGCTTCCGAAAAGGCTTTAGTACCATAGACCACATACATACGCTGCGGCAAGTTATACAGAAGACCGAAGAGTATAACTTGCCGCTATGTCTAGCGTTTGTGGACTATGAGAAGGCCTTTGATTCGGTCGAAACATGGGCGGTGCTAGTCTCTCCAACGATGCCGGATTGACTATCGGTACATCGAAGTGCTGAAGTGTTTGTATAGCTACGCCACCATGTCTGTCCGAGTACAGGATCAGAATTCGAAGGCTATTCCCTTGAACAGAGGCGTGAGACAGGGAGATGTTATATCTCCGAAACTGTTCACCGCCACTTTAGAAGACGCCTTCAAACTTCTAGAATGGAAAGGGCAGGGCATCAATATTAACGGCGAATACATCACTCACCTTCGGTTTGCCGACGACATCGTAGTCATGGCAAGGTCGATGGAGGAACTCAGCACGATGCTCGAAGGCCTCAACCGAGTCTCCCAACAGGTGGGCCTTAAAATGAACATGGACAAGACGAAGGTCATGTCTAATGTCCATGTTCTGCCTACCCCAGTTATGGTTGGGAACTCGGTTCTCGAAGTTGTCGACGAGTACGTATACCTAGGACAAACCATCCAGTTAGGTAGGTCCAACTTCGAGAAGGAGGTCAATCGCCGAATCCAGCTCGGATGGGCGGCGTTCGGGAAACTACGCAACGTCTTCTCGTCCAATATTCCTCAGTGCCTGAAGACGAAGGTATTTAACCAATGTGTGCTGCCAGTAATGACATACGGTTCTGAAACGTGGTGCTTCACTATAGGGCTTATGAACAGGCTCCGAGTAGCTCAACGAGCCATGGAGCGGGCTATGCTCGGGATTTCTCTGCGGGATCGCATCAGAAATGAGGACATACGCAGAGAAACCAGGGTCACCGACATAGCCAAGCGGATAAGCTCGTTGAAGTGGCAATGGGCAGGTCATATAGCCCGCAAAACAGATGGCCGCTGGGGCCGAAAAGTTCTCGAGTGGAGACCACGGATCGGCAAGCGCAACGTAGGACGTCCACCGACCAGATGGACGGATGATCTGTGCAAGGCTGCGGGTCCACGCTGGATGCAGGCCACCTGCGATCGGTACAGATGGAGAGCCTTGAGGGAGGCCTATGTCCAGCAGTGGACGTCCTACGGCTGAAATGATGATGATGATGATGACACAAATCAGTAGGTCTGTCTTCCAAAAACGTTGTATTACAATGTGGGAAACGGTTTTTACCATACGCGAAGTCATTTATAATTAATTAAAAACGAATACTTTCGTCATAATAAATAAAAAACGCAAAAAATAATACTTGAATTTTGATACCGAGAGTTACCTACCACCATAATCATGTTTTATATATCTTAGTGGGAATTTTAGCGATTTTTAGAGAGGGACATCTTATTGTAAGTGGTTGGTTTTCTGGTGGTTTGAGGAGTGATGGGTTACTCAGTAATTTAAATTGAGGATTGAAGAAATGAGATCCTCACGAGGACCCCTCTTTTGAGGCGAGGCATTTCAACCCAAAAACTGTTTTTTTTTCTTCTGAGCTGTCAAATTTAACCCTCTCATTATCAAAACACACCAAAAAAAAGGAATGCGAAATTGCAGGATCTGAAATTACGCAAGATAAGGGTTACCAAGATAGGTGAACTCCACCACTTAACCCTTAATATTCAGAGGGTCCTGATCTGAGGTGTGTATGCGTATTTTTTTGGTCTTAGTATTAATACGAAGCCCCTCTTTTGCAGCTTTAACTACCAGATCGTCTGTCTTTACTTGAAGGTCGCTCAGTGTTGTAGATAAGAGCAAAGGTATTCTGCAGTCTATGTCCTCAAGACACTTTTGCGAGTTCCAGGGAATACCCTGCTTTCCTCTGCAGGTGGAGCCCACATACAAGTTTTGTATCCGGTTTATTAACTTGTCCGGTATACCTTTACTGCGGAGTACTCGCCAAATGCTGGACCACCTAACCCTGTCGAACGCCTTTTCGAAGTCCACAAATAGCGCGAATAGTTCGCACTGCATCTCGTTGCATTCTTCCAGAATTATTCGCAGCAGGTTCAGTTGGTCCGTGCAAGATCTTCCAGGAGGAGATCCAGACTGCTTTTCTCTCAACTTCACGTCCACCACCCCTGCTATCCCGTTCAGCATTATTTTGGTCATGATTTTAGTTCAGGGCGAGAGCAAGTTTATGCCCCGCCAGTTAGAGCATTGCAAAAGATCCCCCTTCTTTGGAAGTTTAAAAACTATTCCTTCTTTCCAGTCGTTAGGGTGTACTACTTCTGTTTCCTATATGGCTGTCAACAAGCGCAGAAGAACATTGGCTGATTGATCTGTGTTGGCTTTTAGGGCATCTATGGGGATACCCTCGTTGCCAGAACTATCTCACTATCGAGAATCTCGTAGACAAATTAAAATTTAAGTTGGCCAAGATTATAATTGTATTGGAAAATATTATTGAGCGTTCCTTTGAGAAAAAGTTAATGAATAAAAGGGCCAATAATAATAAAAAAACTCATTTTCCTTAACCTTTTACATCTTTTTCTATTATTCGAATAATATTCGAATAATTCGAATAGTAGCCCGAAAAAAACGAATATTCGAATTCTATTTTTTTCGAATAATTGCAAGCCCTATGTGTGGTCGTCCATAGGATTACATAGAAATTAATGTTGAAAGATGATCTGCGCCGATACAGATATCTTATCGTATCTGCGTAGTCTGTGAAGCGCGTAAGACTATATTAAGCTGGCAACTGGCAAGCACTCTACACAAGTAATTCTGTCTTCAGGTAAAATAAAACATTAAGTCGATGTTTTATTTTAATGGGCCAGAGAAAAGGTATTAAATCACTAAAACCTAAAACCGGACTAGCCGCGCCGCCGGCCGGCATGCCCGGCTGCTTATAATCAAATTAATTTAATAACAAAATGTAAAAAATTTAAAATATATTAAAATCAGATGAAACTATTGTTCCTTATTCTATAAAGTGCTTCTTATTTGTTTTCCATGACAAGTAAGAGTTCCAGAACAATGCTACAGTTTGGACTAATAATACTTGATATTGTAAAGGGACATAATAAAAGTTCAGAATCTGAACCCATGGCCAGATATAATAATTTGAGTATAGGACATCTAAGTAATTGTGTTCCAAGTCTTTTTTAACTGCACTCCATGGTTTCCCTTGCATAGTTCCAACTGCTCCTAGAAGCAGGAACAGAAAAGATGGAGCAAATATTACTTGATCCACAAACACTTTTTTTAATGCTACTGTTTTGCCTTGGGATCCAATGTATTTATTAAGTAGTCCATACCACATCTGCAGTGCAGGTCCCTGTAATTTATAATTAATTAAATTAAATTAATTTAATATACCTTAAGGTTAAGGTAGTAACTCTCGGTATGGGGCGAAATTAAATTTTTTTGGCGTTTTTTATTTATTATGGCGAATGTATTCATTTTTAATAAGTTTTAATGAATTTTCGTATGTAAAAAACCATTTCCCACATTTACATACGCGAATTCATTAAAACTTTAAAATGAATACTTTTGCCAGAATAATTAAAAAACGCGAAAATTTTTAATTTCGCGCCATACCGTGAATTACCGCCTTAAGCGTGTTTCCTTAAGAAGCGATATCGATCGCGCGATAGGGGCTCGACAGCCAATGGAAATCGCTCGTACATCGACGAAGCCTACCTGATAGACCTGATTGGCTGTCAAACCCCTATCGCGCGACCGATATCGCCTGTTGAGGAAACACGCTAAGACATAACATAACCAACGATTACAGGACAACAAAAAAACATTAACATCAAAACTACACACATATAAACTAAATTAAAGAAAGAAAAATATAGAAAGAATATACAAAAGATATATCATTTATTCACCAAAACTGTCAAAATTACGAGAGTAAAATTATTAATCTTACTTATGACTTTAAATATTAAATGATTTTTTTAATATAGGGATTTTTTTTACATACAAATAAAATAAATTTTAGGAAATTAGTTCGCATTTAAAAAAAAACTGATAAATATTGAAAAAAAATCTTTTTCGTTCAATTATTCATCATTAATTTATTCACCAAAACTGATAAAATTACGAAAGTAAAATAAAATATGATTTTATTTTAAAACTATGCTGGATGACTTTGAATTCAAAATGATTCTTTTGATTAGGGATTTTTTTTACATATCGATTACAAATAAAATAAATTTTAGGAAATCAGTTCTGCCGTGTGAATTTAAAACACTGTATCTCGGATGACAAATTTTTGAGAAAACGGCGATTTAAACTTTTTCTAGTTTTTACTGGATAGCAGCTACATTTTTAACGATAAGTATATTATGTATAGGATCGTTTTGAAGGTAATTTCAGTAGCTACCTAGCCATCTAAATTTCATATATATAAATGTAAAAATAAAGAAACAATCCTTATAAACGTGTATTGCCTTAATATTTTATTCTATTTTATACCCCGATTGTTAAGGCAAAGCACTGCAACTAGAATTACGGTTATTTGTTTTATCGACTCAAGTATATTTAGATTCCAATTGTTACATTATCACCATACAAATAAAGGATTTTTTGGTTTTCAAATTATAAATTAATAGTCGAGCGCCCGCATAGGCTTCTCTTTAGGCTACTAGTGGATTTGTATAGGGACTATCTCGTATTTTTTATATTTTTAAATAAAATTAATAAATACATTACACATGAACACTTCAGGGAGATGTTCATTTTTACGATTCTTAAGTATAAGGCATGGTGATGCTTCACTTTTATGCGAACCTATTGAACATTTAACATCTTATTCTACATAATTCATGTAATGTAACGAGATATCAACATCTCACTTGATTTGACATCGATGCTTCTGACGATCAGGCAGACATACAGGCTTAGATATTGACTAACAAATGGACCACCAGAGAAACATTAAGTATAAGTAAGGCCCAACTGAAAACTTTGTTTCAGTATCATTGCTCCGTTTGCTTTTAACGTAAAAAAGCTTATGAAATTACTGTTTAAATTCTTCTGAAAGGTAGATGTGATCCTCAGGTAGACCGACAGATACAGATACAACAGATAGACCAACTAAACATAATACCATCATCATCTTCTTAACTGAATAATTTTAACTTATGGTCAACGTTCTTCCAACGTACCGGCTGGACCACGACAGTCTCGTCTACTACCCGCCCCGCACACGATCATTCGCAGTGCCCAGTTGAGATTGATCTCTTTTGAACGGTAGGCATGAACGGCACACCGCGGCATGCGCGCTCGCTTCAAGATCTATTTTGATTGGTTTTACCAAACACTGTAACTTTAGTAGCGTCAAGATTGCTAAAACATATCACTGTAACTGGAATTGCCGTGTTATGCAATCACAATCCTTATAATTTTAGCAGTTACAGTGTAATTTGTATGCAGTTTTCTCGAAAACTTTCATATATATTGAAAAAACTGATAATGCCATTATATGAAACAGCCAAAAAGAAAGCGATTGAGCACTGTTAACTCAAAACACTGTAACTCGAGTTACAGTGTTTTAAGTTCACACGGCAGAGTTTGCATTTAAAAAAAACTGATAAATAGTGCTTTTTCGTTCAATCTCAGTTAAACAATACGCCATTCACAGCCACGTCACAATCACGAGACGCGCGCGTGGTCGCGCTGAGTGAGACGGAATCAGGTTAACCATGATAAAAGTGCTTTTAATATTTCTATTTTTTTTTTTATTAATTTATTTACTTTTAAAAAGTAGCAAGAGAGATTTCCTGTTCTTTGCAAATGTACAAATAGGCATTATTCTAATATTTTTTTTGACATCGACGATTTATTTAAAACTTTTTTTTATCGTCGCGGCTTCGCCAGCGCATTATCCCTTGAAACATCAATTTCACAAATATCCGTGGGAATTTTGGGATAAAAAGTAAACTATATCTTTTCTCAGGCTCTTGACTATCCATATACAATATTTCATTCAAATCGGTTAAGTAGTTTTCTCAAGATTGCGAGACAGACAGACAGATAAGCAGTGTTTCTATATTAGGGAAGATTCGAACGTTCGCATTCGCATTGGCATGATTCGTCAACATTCTCATCAAAAAGATGCGTAGTTGCCGCCATAGACACCAAGTTTTTTGGGTAAAGATGAATAACTTTAAAGGGATACGTTATGGTCCGGCGCGAAATCCAAATTTATTTGCGATATTTATTTATTCTGGCGAAATTATTCATCTTTTGAATTCTAAATGACTTCGCATTTGTAAATAAAAAAAAACCTTTTCCCACATTTTGATACAACGTTTTTGGAAGACAGAGTTACTGACTTTGTGTACATATGTGTGAATCTTGATTATTGGTTAACAATAACTTTTTTTTTTGTTTTTCGTTTTTATCTACAATCAGTCATAAACTTTAAGTAGGTAGATGTTTGGTTTGGTGTCATTTTCTTGTAGAGTGTGCCTCCAACGAGGACAGCTATCTGTATTGCTAGGGACTAGTCCCGTTCTCCCAGGTGCAGGATGTTGTGTCTCTTGAGTCGGACGGACCACATAGTTTTTCATTGTCAGCTGGCGAGCTAGTTTGTTTGGGTGGTTTGTCAACCGATCCTTGTATTTTCCAAGTGCATTTCGAATTTCACACCACAACCACGGTACACTTGCGATTCCTCTTAGTATTTTATTTTGCATTCGTTGCATGATGTTGATATTAGAGTTATTGGCGCTACCCTAAAGTTGAATGCCGTACATACAGACGGGCTTTAGCATTACTTTAAAGAGTAACCCTCTTATTCATAAAAAGTTAAAGAGCATATTAGTTATTTGACGTATGTCAATTAAGACTGGATGTCACGTATTTACCATACAACAAACCAGAGAAGTTGACCTCCAGTAACGCTACTTAAAATGTACTGTATCTATAAGAATAATGCCCGTCACAGACTGGGCAGATACGATAAGATATCTGTATCGGCGCAGATTTTCTTTCAACATCAATTTCTATGTAATCCTATGGACGATCCTCGTACGACCACACACTACGCAGATAATGAAAAAGATATCTGAGCCGTGACATATAAATTGAAAGATCTGCAGATAACATCTGCCGATACAAAATTTTAACTGCAGCTATATACAGGATGCATGCGCAAAGGTAGGATCTGCGGTGCGGTGAGGCAGAGGGAAGCAGGGTTGGAATAGTATAAATTATACTATTTTGTTCGATATTTTCATGCTATATACCTAGTATGTAGTTTAGTAATAACGGTATATTACGCGACAATACCATATTTTATTTACAGCTTTACTTTAATTAATATTTACAGTTAAGTAAGTATATTACATTACATATTTACAAAAAAAAGAAAAGAAAACCAATTCATACAAATTAAATCAAAGTCCTGATTTTGCCTGCCCTTAATGGCCAAATATAAAAAAAAAAACAACAACCAAACAAAACAAATAACTTTTTTGACAAGGCAAAAAAATAAACTGATTGATTGATCTTGTAAAAAGCTAGTATATTTTTTATATCAATACTAGTATCTCTAGTTGGTCTGTGATCAATACGTACAGTGGCGGACACGATCGGCGTAACACTTCCGGTTTTTCTGTATTGCAAAATAGCTCTTGTTCTTTGGTAATACAGTCTAGGGCTGACGAAGCCATAGACAAATCTGTTACGGCCTCCTAGTCCGTGACTGTACCTATACAATAATTCTATGAGGGACTGAATCAAATCGAAAATAGGCTGTAAATTAAATTTATTTTCGGATAAGTCCTCAAATATATTGAATTCACCGCGGTCCTTTTTAAGCTTTAGATTCTGTTCTATCCAAATTTTTCGTTTTTTAGTGGGTATGTTTAAAGCAAGACGTACATCATTCTCAAAATCAGAATCATCTTCTGACGAGCTGTCTAATAAATCCAGAAGCAATAAACGCGTTATTTTCGTTAAACGCGAACTCATTGTAACACGCTTTATAAACACTTTTTAACAAAAAACAAGTCTGCTCAGTCCGAGAGATTTCGAGTGAATGTATAATCTTGTCATATTACCGCTTCTGCGCAATGTGTGGTACCTTCAGAAAAAAAAGTTTGTATACGCAGATAAAATCTTATCGCATCTGCCCAATGTGTGACAAGCTTAAGACATCACTCAAGCTTAAGACTCAGCATCTAGTATAAGTTTCTGTGGCGAATTGAGATCTCTTTTTTTTTGCTTTGATATGATCTTTCCAGGTGTCGTCGGGCTCGTGGCGGCAGCAGCGCTTAGTAAGCTGCTGCCCAACCTTGGAGGGCCAACGGCCTTCTGTCGGCAATTGTATGCGGGGATCGTGCGGTCCATTGCCATGTACGGCGCCCCCATCTGGGCGCCTGCACTGGGCGGCAACAATAAGGCGGCGCTGGGACGAGCCCAGAGGATCATGGCCGTCCAGATCGCGCGCGGTTACTGCACGATCTACCGTGAGGCGGCATGTCTGCTGGCGCGGAGTATGCCATGGGACCTTGACGCGAGGACCCTTGCTGCCGTGTATAACTGGCGCGAGGAGGCGTGTGCGAGGGCCATTGGCCGACTCCGCGCGAGACCGTAGCACGCCGTCAGGAGGCCGACGCTGCTGCAGAGGAGGCTTGGGCGCTCAGGCTGGGAAGGCCGAGCGCGGGGCACAGGACGGTGGAGGCTATTCTCCCCGTCCTGGAGCAGTGGTTGCATCGGCACTATGGGGCTCGTAAGCTTCCGTCTGACCCAGGTGCTCTCAGGGCATGGATGCTTTGGGAGTTTCCTGGCGATGATAAAGCGCGAACAGTCCCCCCGGTGCCACCACTGCGATTGCCCCGAGGATACGGCCCAGCACACCCTAGAGGTGTGCCCAGCCTGGGTGGCTGAACGTGCGGTCCTCCAGACCGCCATCGGGACGGACCTCTCCCTGCCGGCTGTGGTGCGAGCCATGGTAGGCAGCAGAGAGGCTTGGACGGCGGCTGTCTCCTTCTGCGAAGCAGTCATGCTCGCCAAGAAGACGGCCGAACGAGAGAGAGGCGGCGAACCCGGCCAGAGGGCGAGTTCGTCGCCGCGGCGGCGCGAGACCATGAAGCGTCGCCGTACGCCCTGCAGTACCGGGCCGAAGAATAGGACTGAGGTATCCTCTGCCTGTCGTAAGAGGCGACTAAGAAGGGACCCCATGGTCGTTGGGTGCACGAGGCGGGGCCCTCTTGTAGTCATATAACGGCCCCGAGAAGGACGGCGGAACGTGGTGTCCCGATTCCGTCGTCGAGCGTAGGAAGAGCCATCCGCGCTCAGGGGGGACTACCACCACCTGTCCCCCCGAGATAAGGCTAATCAGCCGATGCTGGAGGGAGTCGCGGAGTTGAACATAACGATTGAAAGATCACCCGTGACCCCCTTGCCAAAAGTCGAGATGGACACCGGCGGGGTTTTAGTGGGTGCGAACCCCACATAACCTTGCGACTCCCCCCGGGGTCGCAGGGTACTCGTTAGGAGTTTCCCGCCTAAAAAAAAAAGGTTAGTCGTCGGTCAATATGTAGTCCAAGATACTTTGACACAATTTTTATCTACTTTCCCCAAGCTTAACAGGTGGGCAGTCTCCTCTACGTAGAGAAACGTGACTTGAACAGATTTCGCTGCACTGCATTTTCCACTTCTTTAGCCAACTATTTACTTAATTTAAGCCATTCTGGAGTAATTGTGAGGCGACTTGAGGTTGCTTATGGCTAACAAGCTGTGTCATCAGCGAATGTGGCTGTTATGACGTCAGTTTGTACCGGTAGGTCTGATGTGTACAGTATATAGAGAACTGGCCAAAGCACTGATCCTTGTGGGACTCCAGCTTCCAATTTAAAGAGTGCAGAATTTTCTTACCCTTCCCATTTGTAGTATCGTGAAGTAGCAGTGTGGAACATTCGGTTTGTAACCCCCGACGAAAACCTCAGAGGGGTGTTATAATTTTAATGTGTGTATCTGTCTGTCTGTTTGTGTAGCTGTCTGAGGCATCGTACAGCCCAAAGGGATGAACCGATTTTCGTTTTGTTTATTTTTGTATCATATATAAATAATTTCAGGCTGAGTGCTCTTAGCCATGGATCTGATCAGCAGTTTGAAGATCATCAGCTAGGTGATGAGGGGATCTAACTAGCTTACTTATGTCCGATCGAGTTGAAATTTGGTACCATGTTACATCAATGATATTGAAAGTATATGGTAAGGTAACCATGACCTGATCAGCCGTTTAAAGATGATGATCTCTTAAAAAGTGGATGAGAGGATCTAATTACCTTCCATAAGTCCTATTGATTTTAAATTAGATTCCGTGTTACTTTAATGATATTGAAAGTATATGGTAAGGTGGCCTTTTAAAGATGATCAGCTCTAGTTCTAGTTTAGTTTATTTGTTGTAGTTCTAGTCTAGTTTAGATGATCTGACTCGGTAGGGTGTAATATTTTTTTTTTATTTTGTTATATAGGTACTTTACAAAGTCCCTTGTGCCATACTTTATCGAAGGCCTGTTGGATGTCTAGGAAGACAGCTGAATAATATTCATTACTGGGATCTTCGTATTCATTCACAAACTCTATTCGTTTGTTCAACAGTACCATGTTGTTTACGAAAACCGAAATTGATGTTCCAGAATAACCTTTTCCTGTTCAAGGACAGGTGATATTCTAGATGTGAGATATTTTTTTCAAATATACTTTCGACATAGTGTTCAATAAGCTGATAGGTCGATAAGACTTTTTTTGCATGCGATTTTTCCATGCTTGTGGATCATAATAATTTCAGAAATCTTCCAAAGGTCAGGGAAATATGGAAGTCTTGAGCATTGCATTAGGAAGCACTGTAAGAAGTACAATAGCCTTACAGGGTAATTCCTTAATAACTTAATTCTTAGGGCAACTACTTACTAATAATTACATTTTTCAAACCAGCGCCAGCCAACAAACGCTTGTTACCAGCTTTGTATGTGAATGAGAGACCTTTAATTTTTTCAAACAAGTAAACTAAAATACCTAATAATTAGCATTTTCAGAGTAAGTAATGTAAAGATGTTCTATAGAAAGATGTAAGGTCAGTGTGGGCAAGTCCGACATACTTTTCTCTCCGAATTCACTTTGAGATTAAATAAGTACTGATATTTGCATTCTACGCCGATTTATGTGCTCGAAGGTAATAGAGTATGAAATGTTTTTTTATTTACCAATGCAGAAAATATATTCACTTTCATAAGCTTCGAGATATAGATATTTAAAAAAAAAATTGAAAATAGACGGACTTCCCGCAAATGAAGGGCAAGTCCGTTTAGTGGTTTATTATCAAAATCTTCTATGGAAATACCCTTGAGAAATTCTTTCAGATAATAACAACAAATGGCTTGGCACTTTGGTTTTAATTCCGTTGTAAATCCAGTTGAGATTTCGATGATAATCCAATTTTATCATTTTAAGGGCAAGACCGTCATATCCAAGCAGGCAGGGGTTGTAAACTTTTTTTTATTTTAAACAAAATAAATAATTGTGTATATAAATGACCCCCATTATAATGACTTGTGCTAAAGGCGATTTCACCGTGAAGTCCATCTTCATTATACAATAAAATCAAGCTCAAAGCTGTTCAAAAGTTGATTTTCAACAAATTACACTATACTCAAGGTTTACAATATCTGATATTAAGGGAATTCCGTCATAGACGGACTTTCCGATTTTTACTAGACGGACTTCCCAACTTTAATATTTGAATGTTATGATTCTTTTTGGATGAGAAAATTGTTTAAAACAAGTGATTTTATCAAATCTACTGTAAGAAAAACAAAGAAGGATTATTAAATTACCTATGTAGAAACAGGAAATTGTAAAACTCCTTCAATTTTCATTTTTTCCAAAATTATTTTGGAAGTATGTCACTGCTAAACTTCAAGTTCAAATAGGAAAAAAAATGTTTGCCAAATGTCTCCTAAGAAAATGCTTCTAACAACATCTATGATAATTAGCTGAAAAGTAATTTACAGATCTGCTTTACTGATCAAATCGTAACCGCTTAATTCCTTTTAGAACGAAAGTTATTGCCGCTAGACGGACTTACCTCCCAGACGGACTTCCCCACATTGACCTTACTTATAGAGTGATACATCTCATTACATCTTTCCTTAATAACTTGCTTTATATGTAAAAGGCATCAAGATAAGTTACCCACTGACATCAAATATAAAAATTTTAAACTTGTAAAATTATACTTATCAAATTTAAATAATCAATAAGTAGGAACCTCTAAGACTCAAGTTGGAACATAAAAAACAAACAGCCAAAAGTACTAGCAACATCATGTAAATTAATTTTCAAAATTTCTAGTCTTCTGCTTTTTCTTTGAGGATAGCACGAAACTTGCACAAAACTTTCAGTTAAAACTAATGGAATGGTGAATTCGTAGGAGTACCTACTTAGCTAAAACACTGTGCTTAGCTAAAACTATACTTACACCTACAAACAATCCAATAGAAGAAAACTGTAAAGTTCTTCTTGCATCAATATTTCTTAAAGTTTTTTTTTCTATTAACATCTGGGAAATAACATCACCAGCTCCCATTAATGTTCCAGTTTGAATTGCTTGCATTAGATACGGCCGTCTTTTTAATGCATTTTGGTAAAAATTGGTTAATTGACGCCACATTTTAACCAACAGCAGCCAGTGAGCAGAGCAGCCCACAGATCAACTAGAGATGAGCAGCCAGCAGCCACAGACCAACTAGAGATGCAGCAAACAACAAAAAACAAAACAAAACCAAAACTAGTTATTTACCTTCTCTCTGACCATTGACCTGTATCCTATGGACTGGCCCTAATAGCAATAATAGCCTGCCACTAAGTGTGAACAATAAATGGCCGCCTTCTAGTGATGCGACTATCAATATCGATAAGTAATCATATGTGTTCTGTACCTAGTACCTACTACCTACCAAATTATGCTTTGCATCAGTACCTATAACAAGTTCTTACAATCATTAAGCCCTGTCTGCACTGCGTTTTTTTTCCGCGCCCTTTTTCCCGCAATTTTGTAAAACATTGAATATTTCCGCATGGCGAAAACAAAATATCGTAAAAAATAGCAGTTATTTTGAGAATATTAATCGTTTGGTGAAAATTGGCAGTGCTTCCAGAGAAATTGTACTTAAATTACATTCGCCTTAGACAGGTACATTTTTAAACCGAAGAAATATAAAAATTGACAAGATACAAGATATTTATTTCTTGCTAAGATATCTTAAATTAAGAACAAAGCAACTCAGTCACCCGGCAAGGGTATAGCAATTTCAGACTAGATCCTTTAAAATCAAAATACAATTCTTACATGATAAACGTAACACTTAACTCAGTAAGTACACCTACTAATCTTATGTTTCGATGTCACTATTTATTAACCCCCGAACGAAAAATTCAGAGAGGGGTGTTATAATTTAAACGTGTGTATCTGTCTGTCTGTCTGTGTATCTGTCTGTGGCATCGTAGAGCCCAAACGGCTAAACCGATTTTCGTTTAGTTTTTTTTGTGACATAGATAATTTCAGGCCGAGTGTTCTTAGCCATGTCTGATGAAGATCTGATCAGCGGTTTGAAGATGATCAGCTCTTGAATATTGGATGAGAGGATCTAACTAGCTTCCTTATGTCCGATCGATTTGAAATTTGGTACCATGTTACATCTATGTTATAGAAAGTATTTAGTAAGGTAACCATGACCTGATCTGCCGTTTGAAGATGATCAGCTCTTGAATAATGGATGAGAGGATCTAACTAGCTTTCTTATGTCCGATCGAGTTGAAATTTGGTACCATGTTATATCTATGATATAGAAAGTATTTGGTATTGTATGTAACCATGGCCTGATCTGCCGTTTGAAGATAATCAGCTATTAAATAATGGATGAGAGGATCTAACTAGCTTCCTTATGTCCGATGGATTTGAAATTTGGTACTATGTTACATCTATGTAATAGAAAGTATTTGGTAAGCTAACCATGACCTGATCTGCCGTTTGAAGATGATCAGCTCTTGAATAATGGATGAGATGATCTAACTAGCTTCCTTATGTCCAATCGAGTTGAAATTTCGTACCATGTTACATCTATGATATAAAAGTATTTGGTAAGGTAACCATGACCTGATCTGCCGTTTGAAGATGATCAGCTCTTGAATAATGGATGAGAGGATCTAACTAGCTTCCTTATGTCCGATCGATTTGAAATTTAGTGCCATGTTACATCTATGATATAGAAAGTATATGGTAAGGTAACCATGATCTGATCTGCCGTTTGAAAATGATCAGCTCTTGAATAATGGATGAGAGGATCTAACCACC
Source organism: Euspilapteryx auroguttella (assembly GCA_951802225.1). Taxonomy (NCBI): domain Eukaryota; kingdom Metazoa; phylum Arthropoda; class Insecta; order Lepidoptera; family Gracillariidae; genus Euspilapteryx; species Euspilapteryx auroguttella. Next base: position 6,682,739 of record OX637643.1, on the reverse strand, counting down.
TTCCATTTGTCCTATCAATTAAAAATTTGGTACAGTGTTACTTCAATGATATTGAAAGTATATGTTAAGGTAACCATGATATTTTTAAGATGATTAGCTCTAGTTCTACTTAAGTTGATGAGGGGTCTGACTGGGTCGGGGGTTTTAAAATTTTTAAATTTGAGTTATTTAGAGTAAGAAAATGTATGACATTATAAATAAATATATTCAGAATATGAAGAGTTCAGATGTAGAGTTCAGCCTGCGCCTATTGAGGTATCTGCACTTTTTATGTAACAAAATATTCTCGTCGGATAGAATGGAAAGTAGAGTATTCTGCTTCGGGTAATCTATATACATAAAATCCAAATACCACTGATCTACTCACTCACTCACTCACTCATCATCGCCCAGCCAAAACCGCTGAAGATAGAAAGATTAAATTTGGACAGTAGCTTCCTTATGTGACGTAGGCACCTACTAAGACGGGATTTTCGGATAACTTAACCGGTACGACGTATACAGGGTGTAACAGTTTGTATGAAACTCCTAAACTACTGGGTTTAGAATGTTGAAATTTAGACTGTGGATTCTTTTTGTATGGCCAATATCATAAATGGTTTAGTTTTATTTTGATTTTGCCCTTGAGGTCCTGATACAGGGTGAAATATGTTTTTTGCTAAAATCTAAAATAATGACACTAGAGACTTGAAATTTTCAAAATTGGCTCCTTTTAATATTACAACATCAAATATGATATCAAAACTGCGTTTATTAGTCCTAAAAGCCTTGATACAGGGTGTTAAAGTTTGTATGAAAAACCGAAACCGCTCATTATTTTTCTTAGAAATTGAAATGTCGATGTTTCTAGATTGTTGCGGGCGCTAATTACAAAAAAAAAGGGACGCCGTATACAGGGTGTAACGTCTGGATTTAGAAAGTTGAAATTTATACTGAAGATTCTCTTTGATTCGAAATGAGTGATGTTTCTAGATTGTTGGGGGCGCTAATTACGAAAAACAAACAGGACGCCGTATACAGGGTGTAACAGTGTGTATGAAACTCCTAAACGTCTGGATTCAGAATGTTTAAATTTACACTGTACATTCTTTTTGCATTAAAAACATCATAAGTAGTTTTCTTTTTTTCCCTGAGTTCTTAACTTCTTATACAGGATAAAACAAGTTTATCGCTAAAATTTTCAAAATAAGTTCCTTTTAATATTAAAACATCAAATATGGTATCATAAATGCTTTTATAGTTACTGCAGTCCTTGATATAAAGTTTTTATGAAAAACAAAAACCGCTTATTATTTTTCTTAAAAATCGAAATGGGTGATGTTTCAAGGTTTTTGAAATCGTTATTACAAAGAAGACATCATCATTTAAATTTATAAATGCAAAATGTAAATTGATATGTGTGGAGTTTTTTAAGGATATTGGGGGTTCTGATTACGAAAAAGATAGAAATTTTAAAATCCAACATGGTGGACATAAAGTTTAATTATAAAGGGGCGTCCTCTTAGTTTATGCATTCGCTGATATGAAAAGAGAAATGGTTGTTGAAGTATACTGGATTAAAGTCGCCCAAGACCAATATACAGCAGTGAACGTCTATCGGTAGAGAGCGACGATGATCATGAAAGTAAACGGAGTATACCGGGTAGATGAACTGGGGTTTTTTGTTGAAGCGTCAGAGTATGCATATAGGCTAAGGTTAGTTTGTGTATTCAGAAAAACGGATATTAAAGCTTGCAGCCCAAACAGCTAAAGATTTTTGTATTGTAAAAGGAAACTGCTTGATATTGATTTCTTTAGGGGTTTGGATTAGAAATTAGAAATGATTTCCTGATATTTCTGAGTATAACCACAGATTAGAGAGTATAACAAAACAAATGAACAAGTAATTTACATTTATTATAAAAAAGCGCTTGCGAAGCTGCGGGCAAAAGCTAGTATCATAATAAAATAAATTAGAAGCAAGGGTAAATAAAACATTATTGTTTTATTTTTCTCTATTAGTTGTGATTTAAAAATATTAACAAGAAAGATAAAATTATGTTAAAAAATGCTTTGTTGCCAAATAATACAAGTAATAAATAATAAAATAATACTGCTATCGCTATAAGCGATGGCAATATTAAATGGCTAATTGTGTTCTGCGTTAATTTTTTTTTTGCAGCGTGTACTTCACTCTGTGAGCGAGATAGCATTCGGATCGACGCCTTAATTAAATCTGTTCTTTATCTGCGCAGGTTATACTGATACCTGATCGAGTGCGACTACTGCTAGAGAAAAAATAATTTCTTTTTTTACAAAAATACATTATTTTTTCGCCTTCAACAAATTGACACATACATAAACTGAGAACTTCTCTTTTTCGAAGTCGTTTAAATAGGTACTAACACCTTCTCCTGAATGTAACTAATACATATCTGAAAACCGCATCAAAATCGGTTCAGCCAAACGCGAGATAATCGCGGACAAACATACATACATACATACAGGTCAAACTGATAACCTCCTTTTTTGAAGTCGGTTAAAAATTATTTCTATGATCGAGTGGCAACACTAATGTGACTGTTTGACAGCGTTGCCAATGTGTTTCTGGAATTCCCCAAACTGCGGGGAATCCCAAAGCGATTGGGAATATTTTGGGGAGAGCTTAAAATAAGGACTATAGTCGCCACCATTGACCTGTATCTATGGACGCGCCATTTTGTTCTATAGAATTTATACATATAGTTAAACATGCGTTGTCTCTTTCTAGCCAATCAATCCAATCCATTTAAAAAAGCGAGATGTCACTATTTATGTCTGTGCTAGGCTGACGTCACCAAATCCGGACCGTCTCCCTTGTCCGCCATTTAGAGTCACCGGAGTTGAGTAGTCTGTCTGTCAAGTGGTCACTAAATCTTTGATTAATTTCGTGATTTTCATCAGTTAAAACGAAGCTTTATACTTAAAAATACAATAATCAAGTAAAGTGTGGTACAGTGTGGACAAACAATATGCCACGTTGTATTATTGTGCATTGTGGTTTCCGAAAAAGCAAAAATCAACCGGATTATACTTTGCTTAAGTAAGTTCTGGTTTTTTATAAAAAAGGTAGTGAAATCTTGAAGATTTTACTCGTAATTCTTAGTTTGAATATTATTCTTATATGTTTTCTTTATATTTTTCGCATTTTCTCGGTAAAATCATAATTTTGTTTTAGTGATGGGACAGTTAGTACTATGAATGGTGTCGATAAATTTGGCTCACCTGTCCTCATCGGAAGGGCGTTCAAGTTGTGTTTTAAATTGAAGTTGAGGTTATTAAGGGGCTAAAATTGGGAAAACGGCGCGAGGAGTGTTCGTATTAGGGATTATAATAACACTTTAAAATAAGACAGAAAGCTAGTTTTTTTTTCGTAGCTACTCAAAAGACTGAACTACTTTATAGGAGGTTTTCAAATAATAAAAACTAAAGGGTTTTTCTTACAAAAAAAATCGTAAAGTTCATCAAAAACTGCAAAAACAGCTTTTGCTGGTAACGATTGTTTACTAGTTTAAAAGTAAGTTGAAGCAAAACAAAAATTCTTTCATAAACTAGACACTCTGTTCAACTTTGTAAGGTAATTACAAAAATTAACATGTTCATTTTCATCTGGTTTTAATTGCTTAAACTTTACTAAAATTTCGGCGGGAATTCTCCATAGTAAAATGTATGGAGGAATCGAACGGCCGGGCGGCCGATTCGATAAGCAGAAACGGGCGCCAGTACGCCTCCGGTCTTGAGGCGGAGCGTACGTCAGTCGTGCTTTAGCGCGCTATTTCAAGACTATTTATTATTGTTTGCGCGAGGTTTGCGCAGTGAATGAGAATTCTTTTTTAGTTTGGAAAAAGTAAGTACATTTTATTATTATTATATTAATAAATTTGAGCAATAGTAGACGTAAGTTTCTGTGATTTTTAATATCAAATATCCCTACAAATTTATATTCCGAGGGGCAAAAGAAAGCACTTATTTTCACTCAGTTTAAAAACTATATCATAGTGCAGCTCTTAAAAATATCGTATTTTTATATTGGGTTGTTTTCTATATCTTTCTTTTTAAATGCTAAGCAATAAACTTTTTATTCTTTTTATTTATTTTACGACTTGATATGTAGGGGTTATTGACCTTAGTGGGATTACCCACGTCACAGTGTGTACCTATGTACCCATCAGGAAAAATAAACACGTAGTGTTTCTTTACTCTATCGTACACCTATATAGTAATTAATTTTTTCACTACCTACTTTACACAATGAAACTACAATAGGTATGGATGTAGGTAGGCAATGTTTGGTTGCATAAGGGTTTCGTATGAAAAACAACTTTTAGGGGATATCTCTCAAACAAGAACAAATTTAGGTGTAAGGTTCTACAGTGTGTCCGGGGAAGTTATAACATAATTTTAACGGTGTATTCTATGATCAATTTCATCGATGAAAACACCCCATATGGGGGGTCGCAGCCTCACCCCCCCCTCAGTATGATGTTTTTAATTTTTTTTTTGCAAAAGTCGACCCCGCCTACTTTTAAATTCACAGTTAAAGATCTAAGGCTCACAGAACCTTCATTAAGGTCTTAATCGAAGGCTAAGTAGTTAGGCTACCTAAGTTACTAATAAAATAACCAAGTATTGCTTTTACTTTTTTTTTAAAGATGATAAACCAAAAAAAAAATTTTTTTTATTTTACATTTTTTACGGTTTTTCAAAGTTTCCACAAAAAAATGCAGATACTTTTTTTTATTTTTTGTGTTTTATTGTTAGCTTTTGAGTTGTTCTCCAAATTAGTATTAGATTTATTTCTCTACGTCTATTACTTCAGAAATTATCAACTACCAAAAAGACCCTTTGCTTTAACCTTTTAATTTAAGATTTCAGGTTAACCCACTTTTAATAAAAAATAAAGTCAATATTTTATTCTTTTGTTAGTTATTTTGGTAGCCTACCTACTTAGCATTCGTACAAAACCTAAATTAAGAGTCCTTTTACGCGAACAGTGGCGCCACTCTAGAAAAAAAATTTTTTCTAAGGTAAGGCTTTTTTTCAGAAAAAAGTGCTCCCTTGTGTATAAAATCTTGGTCCCTAGTATTTTTTTAAAGTATTTTAAATAATATCTAGGTTTAGAATGTTTATGGATTACTGTTTTTTGCTAAAAGTAGCCACTTTTAGCTACTTTTAGGAACAAACAGTAATACATGAAACAGTATAAACCTAAAGTGGCCACTTTTAGCAAAAAACAGTAATCCATAAACATTCTAAACCTAGATATTATTTAAAATACTTTAAAAAAATACTAGGGACCAAGATTTTATATACAAGGGAGCACTTTTTTCTGAAAAAAAGCCTTACCTTAGAAAATATTTTTTTTTCTAGAGTGGCGCCACTGTTCGCGTAAAAGGACTCTTAATTTAGGTTTTGTACGAATGCTAAGTAGGTAGGCTACTAAAATAACTAACAAAAGAATAAAATATTGACTTTATTTTTTATTAAAAGTGGGTTAACCTGAAATCTTAAATTAAAAGGTTAAAGCGAAGGGTCTTTTTGGTAGTTGATAATTTCTGAAGTAATAGACGTAGAGAAATAAATCTAATACTAATTTGGAGAACAACTCAAAAGCTAACAATAAAACACAAAAAATAAAAAAAAGTATCTGCATTTTTTTGTGGAAACTTTGAAAAACCGTAAAAAATGTCAAAAAAAAAATTTTTTTTTGGTTTATCATCTTTAAAAAAAAAAGTAAAAGCAATACTTGGTTATTTTGTTAGTAACTTAGGTAGCCTAACTACTTAGCCTTTGATTAAGACCCTAATGAAGGTTCTGTGAGCCTTAGATCTTTAACTGTGAATTTAAAAGTAGGCGGGGTCGACTTTTGCAAAAAAAAAATTAAAAACATCATACTGAGGGGGAGGTGAGGCTGCGACCCCCCATATGGGGTGTTTTCATCGATGAAATTGATCAAAGAATACACCCTTAAAATTATGTTATAACTTCCCCGGACACACTGTATAAACTATAATAATAATAACTTAGCAATATGCAAGCCCGACCTGACATACGCGATCCTTTATCGTTGCTCGAAATTCAACACCTCGAAAAAGGTTTTTGCACATTTTTATAAAAATAATATATTGAACTTCAATTCATTTGAAAATGATGAACCTAAAAATAAATAAAAAGTTTCTTTCTTTAAAAAAATAAAAGGTGGATTTAATAGAGTTCTAAATATCAATGTTATTTATTTTATTATAAAATTATATAAATAACTGCTTGCCAGTTGTGTTAAAAAAACAACCCAGTAATATTAAAGTTAAGCTCGGAAAGTAACTTTTTATTCTATTAATAAAAAAATCAAGAATAGTTAAAAGGAAACGAACGTCTTTCTATGCTGCAAAAAAAGTTAAATATCCAAGAATGTTCTATGTACTGTTGGTTTGTCTAATAAATAAAAAATAAATAAGACGCCACTGCTACAAAGGTAATTTTTATTAAAATAACCAACTTAAAATATGAATTTACACGATTATTATTAAACTATACCTACTGAAGATTCTTCTGTATGGATTATGTTACTTTCTCGGCCAGGAATGGGTAAATTAAATAACAACAACGTTAAATCTTAGACAGGAAAATACATAAAACAGTTTATATGGGAAAATTAAATTTTTATTTTTCTTTCATCCCCTCCATTTTTTCTATCTTTTCTCACCTTTTGAACCTTATCTGAACTACGACAAACATTTTAAAACTCAAATTAGCTAAATGGGCTAAGTCGTTCTCAAGTTTAAGCGAGATAAACAAACCACGATTGATTTTTAAATGTAAACTAGTTGACTCGGCGAACTTCGTACCGCCTAACCTATTACAATGTTATGCGTGTATTATACATTATAAACCCTCTTGGACAGATGCGGGAAGCAACTTTATTTTATACTATGTATTGAAGATGGTCTGTTATTTTGACCATCAAACTCTATCTATAGTCTTTTTTTTATCCAATATTTTTTTTTATTACAACAACAAACCTTTTTGGCGGTAAACATTTTTCATTGTCAAAGAAGAAGAAGTCTAAAGAAAATCAATCGATGTGGCAGACAGACGTTCGTTTTATTGAAAGGTTTAATATACCTAAATTTTTCAATAATATAATGTTCCTATTTAAAATTAATTCGAACAATAAATGTTCGTTAAATTGAAATAGGTATTTTCATATTTTTAACCGACTTAGGTACTCAGTTTGACCGGTATGTGTGTATGTACTATGTATGTTTGTCCGCGATTTTTTCACGTTTGGCTGGCCGTTTCAGAGTAGTATTTGCTAAATTCAGGACCGGGTTTAAGTGTTTAAACAAACTTTGAAAAAAAAGGCAGTTCACAGTTTATGTATGTGTCAGTTTATTGAGCCGTGTGCCTTTAAAAAGAAAAGTATCATATTGTCACTCGTTAGCATTAATTGCGAGACTCTTAATGTCATACCTGCGTAATTACATTTATTTTTATCACAAACAGTAAATTATTGCAAGTATAAAAGAATTTATTAATTATTAGCAACGAGTTTTCAGATGCAAGTTCCATATCTCCTTTTCAAAGATTCAGCTATCTTCTAGCATAATAATTGCAGGTATAAAGATAAACATACAATCAGTTCTTATGGACACGTAAAAAGTATCGATACTTTGCGGTATCGAGTACATTTCCATTCCTATCCTTACTTTGTACTCGATACTGTGCTTACGATACTTTTAATCAATGAGTACATACATTTTGGCAGGAATGGCATCATATCGAATGAACTGAAATGAATTCCCATATAAAACTAGCGACAATAAAGGTTCTGCAAACGATCAAATTTGTTTGACAAACACGTTTTCATATAAGATTGTTTTAAAAACTTCAAACACAGCTAGCTGCCCACGATTAATTTTTTTGACAAACACGTAAAAATTTACAAAAAAAATAAGTTTAACGGACACTTACACGGCTTCCGGCTATTTTTCATCGTTAAAGGAAAGCCAACTTGTTTTATTTTTTGAAGAACTTTCTTTTATTGTATTAAACTTGTGTGCCAAGACTAAGTAAGTAAGAACTGGCCCTAAGAAAAGTGCTTCGGGGTATCGATACTTTTGTTTCTTGTTTTTTTTTTTAACAACTTTTCCAATTATTTCATATAATATACTTTACCATATATTATATGAAATAGTTTTAGGTTTTGTAACAGTTTTTTTAGCGTATTTATTGCTAGTGCTACCTGCACATAACACAAATAAATTTCGTGGATAATTTAATGAGTGGTTTTCAATTTGACATATAAAAAAAAACAAGTTTTATTACACCGCTATGGTATGGCGCTTTGCAAAAGTCAATAGGTCAAGTTGAAATCAATCATTAAAAGAAAAAAAAAAATTGAAACTCGTCACGCGTCAGTCAGATAGTTATTTTTGTTTTAAACTTTTTAAGTTAATTTGAACTGATTTGAATTACTTTCCTATGTCTATTACTTTAGACAACGCAATCTACGGGCATATTATGAGACTTATTTTTGCTTTTTAATGACACAATGAAAACACCTCATTAATTCATAATTGTTTTTTACAGAAATCAGAATCCTCCATCCCCCCGCTGATAAGAATTTATCACACCTTTATGAGGCCTACTGCAGTTTATAATGTAAAACTGGAGTAGACGAGTGGAGTCGTCATGTCGTTATGATAAATATTAAATCTTTTGTAATTTAGGGGATATTGTTATTATATTTTATTGTAGTTAAAATTTTAAATTAATAAAATATTTATACGTGTGAGTATTTACTTAAATGAAATTGATATACCTATGTTGAGAAATTTAGTCCTTTAACAAATAAAAAAAACCTAAAAGCTGAATATATTGAAATCACTCTCAAAGCCTAAAAATCAAGTAAAAACTTCAATTTTTTTATTTGTGGCAATAATTGTTTCCTATCTTATACCAGTTGTAATTAATTAAAAATATACAAAAAAAATAATAATATTGAAATGCGTCTTTAATTTTTACCCTTAATGTAATAAAAAAGTCATAACCAACTTTTTGTATTTTTGCAGTGTTGAACCTGACCGACGATCTTTTTTAACCGACTTCATTAGTTAAAATAAACATACTTTACCTTTTATTTAGTAAATAATGAGTAGGTAAGATATTTAGTTAGATAGTTAAAGTCCTAAACAATTTTTTTAATGTTTCTAATAAAGTATGTTAAAGTACTCAACAATAAACAATTTGTAATAAATTAAAACCTATTAGGCAGTAAAAAAATTTATATAACATCGATAAATCATATTATTTCGTAATCACAATTCAATAAACCCATAAATCATACTAACGATACACCCAAGTTAATTCGCGCGAAAAATCAGATTTAAATATCGCGCCAAGAAATGTTCGCAACTCGGCCGCGTAACATTGAGCGCTAGGGTCGCGCGAAATCGGCGTTCAAATAAAGAAGGCATAAAAACATATTCCTGAAAATTCAGGCAAAGGAAATCGATAGTGTCTCAGGAAATAATTAAAAAAAATCTAATATTTTTATAAAATGTTATAACGTTACCTACGTAATTTAGCTGTAAACATACAAAACGTTTCGATGTACGCATACCACATATTATGATAACATGAGATCAAATATAAAAAAAAAAATGATTTATAGTGTAGCCTTAGGGGCGCTGTGGAGGCGACACTTAAATTTTTTTTGAAAAATATGATATTTTTTTATCCATCATAAAGGTACTTTTTTATAATGGGGGCGTGGAGAGGGATACAATACAAGAACTTTTTGCCTCTATCGCTTTTTCCCTAAAAATCCCCGTTTACGGAAAAATATACCGGAAATATTTTGCCGACCTCTAACTCCGAAAGGGGGCCTCGGAGCGGCATGGTTCTTTCGGCGTTATTGATGAGCTTATGACACACTATCAAACCGCATTAAATTATTTTCAACGTTTCCGGAATCCGAAAGAAGGCCTCGGAGCGGGAGGGTTTCTTGGGCGTCATTGATGAGCGTCAGATACACTATCGAACCCTATTAAAGGATGTTAAGCATCAAAAATGGCATCATCCACTAACCTTTTATTGCTTCATTACAGGATTCCCAAAAACATGATTTAGTGATAAGGTTGAATTGTATATAATTTACTTGAGTGCAATACTGTGTTCCTATTTAATCTTTAACTTTATATTATACAACTGACAAGAAGGCAGTAAAGTAATATTACTCTGCGTTAGGAAGTTTTTAGTAAGATTAGTAAGCGTACTAAGCTAAGAGTTTAGTTTATTACGTAAGAATTGTATATTTTGATTTCAAAGGATCAGGTCAAAAATTGCTATTATACCCTTGCCGGGTGACTAAGTTGCTTTGTTCTTCATTTAGGATTTGTATATCTTAGCAAGAAATAAATATCTTGTATCTTGTGATATTTTATTTTTCTTCGGTTTAAAAATGTACCTATCTAAGGCGAATGTTATTTAAGTATGTACATTTACTCTGGAAGCACTGCCAATTTTCCCCAAACGATTAATATTCTCAAAATAACTGCTAGTTTTTACGATATTTTGTTTTCGCCATGCTGAAATATACAACATTCAATGTTTTACAAAATTGCGGGAAAAAGGGCGCGGAAAAAAACGCAGTGCAGACAGGCTTAATGATGATTAGAACTTGTTATAGGTACTGATGCAAAGCATAATTTGGTAGGTAGTAGGTACTAGGTACAGAACACATATGATTACTTATCGATATTGATAGTCGCATCACTAGAAGGCGGCCATTTATTGTTCACACTTAGTGGCAGGCTATTATTGCTATTAGGGCCAGTCCATAGGATACAGGTCAATGGTCGCCACAAAATAAGAAGCCCTTTTTGACGTTGTCATTATGACGTAACTAGTGATATAGCCAAACGACTCTATACACGATACTCACGTCGATTCAGTATTGTGCGAGTATTTGATCGATTTTGTTTTTTTATAGAGTGCATTGGATTTAAATTATGATTAGATAATTTTACTAAACTTTAATATTGTAGGTAATTTGAAATGAAACAATGGTGTGCTTCAAGCTGTAATCCTCATCTTTTAAATCTTCGCTAAAACAAATTTTGTGTGCTTCAAGCTGTAATCCTCATGTTTTAAATCTTCGCTAAAACCAATTTTGAGAATGCAATTAATTAGTCATGAATTGATCCAAATTGGTCCACAAAGAAAAATAATTAGTCCACTTATACTTTAGAAGTTATAGCCAAATGTTTATGAGGATTATGGCTTGACGTTCAAGCTGTAATCCTCATCTCTGGTCCAAGAAAACGGTAAGGCCTATCGACTTGGTTCAGGCCTAAATAATTAGTCCTCAATTGATCCACATGACATGCCAAATCCCAGAATTGGTCCTCAAGAGGTTCCGGAGTTATAAGGGCATCTTTGTGAGGAGTATGGCTTGAACATTTGGCACCTTCAATTATCTCCGGAATGCCTATAGTTATTGGTTTGAAATTTTACTAAAAATTAATCCTTAATTGGTCCACCAGAATTATAATCACTTCGAACTAGGTTTTCTTTGAAGAAGTACGTTAAAATCATCAGTTTTACTTTTCCATACATTGCGATCTATGTACAGTTGTGCACAGAATAATTGATCAACATTGGTAGTAACCGGTTACCTAACAGATATTTTAGAAGATGAGGTTTTTCTTATGTACGTACAGTAGTGGTCTAAGACGGCGTAAAATATTTGTTTATGGTCTCGTGCGCCCTAGACTGTATTACCAAAGAACAAGAGCTATTTTTCAATTCAGAAAAAAGGAAGTGTTAACACATACAGTACAGTGGAAAGGACACCGAAAGCTGATCATCAATGGTTCCCGGGGTTCTTCACAAAAACACCGAGACAGCCACCAGGGGGTTGCGGAGGATGCAAGCCCCTCATACACTCGTCGCTACTCCGAGCGAAGGGAAATGCGACACTTGTTTGACAGGAGCAAGTTTTGTTTTTGTTGCCGATAAAGATACTTAAATTGGACCATTTTGTTGAATAGCTAGGATGTAAAAAAACAACGTTTTCTGGCTTGGGTAACCAGATTTTCTAAATCATTATCTAATCCGAGTGAATTATTTAGATTTTATGTAAAATTAAATAGTCAATTTTTATTTGAAAAGGGATGTCATTTTCGATCAGCGATTAGAATACCTAAGAATTGTGTCCCCTTTTGCCATCTTAAATAAAAAAAACTTTTAAAACAAGTTTATTTTTAATGTTATAATAAAGAAAAAAAAACTATTAATTTTTTTACTTTTAGAAATTGCCTTAATTGACTTTAACGACACCCACAGAAAGAAATAGTGTGTTGGTAGTGGTATTCAGTGCCACTCACACACGGCATGCGGCGTTCACTCACTTGTTGCCCGCTCTAAGTAATTAGATTGTTAAGTAAAGAAACTTTTGCAAACTTTTAATTGTTATATACAAAAATATTATTGATACTGACAGTTTTTTTTGCTCAAATATTTTGGTACAGTGACGGGACACGGACGGCATAACACTTCCGGTTTTTATTCTATATTGCAATAGAAATATATTACAGCGTAGGGCGCACGAAAACGTTAGACAAGTGTTATGCCCTCCGTTTCCGCAGATATTATTTATTTATACGTGCAATACAACCAGGGATCACAAACCCGTTGAAAATACAATCGGTGCTGTCTTAAACATAATTACATAACATACATAACAAAAACCTCTTTCACTTTTCGAAAGTATTAACCGGTTACCTAATCAAAGAATTGATTAGGTAACCGGTTAATACCAATGTTGATCGATTATTCTGTGCACAACTGTACATAGATCGCAATGTATGGAAAAGTAAAACTGATGATTTTAACGTACTTCTTTAAGGAAAACCTAGTTCGAATTGATTGTAATTCTAGTGGACCAATTGAGGATTAATTTTTGGCAAAATTTCAAACCAATAGCTATAGGCGTTCCGGAGATAATTGAAGGTGCCAAATGTTCAAGCCATAATCCTCACTAAGATGCCATTATAACTTCGGAACCTCTTGAGGACCAATTCTGAGATTTGGCATGTCGTGTGGATCAATTGAGGACTAATTATTTAGACCTGAACCAAGTCGATAGACCCTACCGTTTTCTTGGACGAGAGATGAGGATTACAGCTTGAACGTCAAGCCATAATCCTCACAAACATTTGGCTATAACTTCTAAAGTATAAGTGGACTAATTATTTTACTTTATGGACCAATTCGGATCAATTCATGACTAATTAATTGCATTCTCAAAATTTGTTTTAGCGAAGATTTAAAACATGAGGATTACAGCTTGAAGCACACCAAATTTTGAGAATGCAAGTAATTATTCACGAATGAGGGGTTTTCGTTTTTGACAGTTTTAATGGTTCTAGGAGAATGCGGTGGCTGGCACTTTATAGGCAATGTATGTAGGTGTAATGTCAACGTCAAATCTGATTGATCTGACTGATTGAATTCATTTAGAATTTGACATTTAACCTAATTGCTAGTGCCATCTTATGGCAGTCTCTGTAACTAAAAGTGACAGTTCGAAAACCGCTCATTGATCGATACTTTAGATATATTGATACTTTAGAAGTTATAGCCAAATGTTTTTGATTATTATGGCTTGACGTTCAAGCTGTAATCCTTTCAAATTCTAAGCTAAAAGAATGACGCAAATAATATTTTACACCCCACAAAGAGTATTGTATTCTATAGAAACACTCTAGGTAGCTAATTAATATTATTTTGTTGTTTTTTTCAGTTACAACTACCTATATTACTACAATAGAGTTAAGCTATTTTTGTGTATTTGCCCTGTCCTGGTTACGCTTACAAAACTTACGATGTGATCAAAAAGGACAGAAGATGGGTTTGATTTTGAGCGGCGTTTCAACTAAACTGTCAAATAGGGTTGTATTGAATCCAGTTTCAATCGATATCGATATGCGCAAAAATGAAAACTTATAATAAAAATATGTCAGTGTCACAGAAAGATTTTCTATCTTTTTTCTTTAAGTTTTTTTGTGTCAGAATTATATTTAGGTAGATAGATAAAAAAAAGTATGCATCAAACAGCACAGATAGAAATCAGTTGACATAAGAAAACCCTAAGTAAAAATATATAATACATAATATTTTTATAGAAAAGCAGTAAGTACTGTGCGATGAAAGGGCTCGGGCTCAGCTTCTTATCACAGAAATATGCGCACTAAGTAGGTACTCCTAATTCACGTAACATACATCGCAACGCTGTTAATCCGCCAGGACCCTTCATGTAAAATAAATGAGAGTACGAGTCTCAAGAGTGAAGACACTGTACGCTAATATATACTGGGTGTTTCTGACAAGGCGTTAATAAATCAAAGGAGGGATTCTGCTCACTATATTGTCTCTAATTCTCATATCATTTTTAAGTTTATTTTGTAGGAAAAATACTCACGCGTGAAAACTATTCTTTCGTCCAAGTTTTCTTTATTTCCATAGAGTGATCTGCAATTGCGCACCATGCAGGACATTCTCATAATGATTGCTTTTCTTTGTGTGTTTGTTTGTTACCGGGTAAACAAATATGTTTATTTTGGATGTAGTTTTGGATTGACGGAGGAAAAGATTACAATTTTAAAATTTGTTCAAGATGTTTAAAAACATCTGCGCCTTTATAATCAAAACCTACCTTATTTTACCATATCCTATCTTATATTATCTTATATTATTTTACATATTCTTACATATTGTATTAGTACATTCGATAACTTAGATCAATACTTTTCGCTTTTTTTTAGTTTAAGGGCTTACACGGTGCGAAACTAGCGCCACTTCCGAAAAAAATGTATATTTTCTAAACCATGGCAAAAGTCAAAATATGGGTCTTTGACTCCTAAGGCCTCCTTGGCTAAGAGGATTTTAAGGTCCTGTTGTGTGTAGCTTTCAGGTTCATAATCTAAGGAATAAACCGTTTATTGCCTAAAGTGGCTACTTTAGTTACATTATTTTATGAAACTAAAGTATAGCCACTTTAGACAACTAAAATAATATTTCTAAGATCATTACCAAGATTATCTAGGGAGTCAAAGACGCATATTTTTTATTTCGGCAATGGATTATAAGATATTAATTATTTATCAAAGTGGCGCTAGTATAGCACATTTAAAAAAAAAGGAATATGTAGCTTCCCATCAGTCAAATAATTTTTCAAATCGGTTCAGTAGTTTTGGAGCCTATTCGATGCAAAGATAAAAATATATTTTTTTCTATTTAGGTATATGTTGTGTCTAGGTTTTTTTTCTATGTATGGATGTTGTAGGTACCCAAAAGTGTTTTGTTGACGTTTTCGTCTGACAAACAGCGCGCTCGATACAGCCCCGGATCTCCAATTTTTTTTAGGCAGGGCAAAACTGAAAAATGGCGCCCCCCCCTGCCCAGTTAAATTAAATTTTACCTTTTTAACCGACGAAAAAACAAAAAGGAGGAGGTTCTCAATTCGTCGCGTATATTTTTTTTTTTTTTTTTTTTTATGTATTTATGTGTATAATTTCACCTATCAGCGGCCGTAGCATGACCGACCATTTGTCGATTTTTTCTGTCACTTTTGACCTCTTTTGACATCATCTCAATACATTTTTTGACCGACGAAAAAAAAAGGAGGAAGTACTCAATTCGACACGTATATATATATTTTTTTTTTTTAATGTATGATCACGCATAACTTTTTACATAGTAGTCCAATTTTGATAATTCTTTTTTTAATCGACAGGGCATACCTTGAAGTTGGTCCCATAAAAATTTGGAAATAAAATTCCCACCCTAAGGGTGGGAAAATAGGGGTGACTTTTTGGTCGGCGGGTCGATTTATCAACTCACGGGTTGCATTTCCGTGTAACACTATACATTATGATACCTACTTACAATATCTTTTGAAATAAAATAATATTAGCCGAAAGACGTCCACTGCTGGACATAGGCCTCCCCCACAAATCGCCATACCGACCGGTCTTGTCGTCCCTGTAAACCATGTCGTCTGATCACCTTATGCGGTGTGACTACTGAACACCTTGTGGGAAAAGAAAATAATAAAACCCTATAAGAACTGAAAAGCATAAAATAAAACTTTTTATAAAAAATAGAACCGCCGAAAAAAAACTGAAAAGCCTAAAATAATAATCGAATTACTAAGTTCTTAAAGTAATGTAGGGTATACCAAGTAATTTTGAGTCGGCGCCACAGATTCCTCGTACAAAGATCACTAAATTAGGTACCTTAAATTTAAAGAAATAACCAAAATTCGTGAAAAATTCGCAAAATCAATCTTTACGTAATTAAGGCTTCAAACGCACAGGCGGATTTTTATCCGCGCGGTAACAAACCGCGCGGATAAAAATCCGCTGTTGCGGTTTTATTTCCGCGCGGTTGGAAAGGTTGTTATTTCATTTTCACCCTTATTCATAGGCCACGAAGGTACAGGCGAATTTTTAGCCGCGCTGAAATAAAACCGCGACAGCGGATTTTTAACCGCGCGGTTTTTTATCCGCTGGTGCGCATACTTCCATAGGATTCAGTATGTTACATAAAATCCGCGCGGCAAAAAACCGCCTGTGCGTTCGTAGCCTAAGGAATTTGCTTGTGTGGCGCGCCGACTTAAAATTACTTGGTATACCCTACATTACTTTAAGAACTTAGTAATTCGATTATTATTTTATGCTTTTCAGTTTTTTTTTCGGCGGTTCTATTTTTTTATAAAAAGTTTTATCCGCATTAATATGTCAAAACAGTCATGTCAGACCATCCATTAGTGTGCCAAGAAACGGGCCAGGATAATATATTCTTTGACTCGATGGATTTCGCTGAGAATTCACTCAAATGCTTTGTCACCCAGGATTGTCAAAATGACGGCGCTATAGCGTCGCGCTGGAGCGCTAACCTTACGCTGCGCTAGAGCGCTCGTTGATTTTACACATCATACACATGATTTGATTCGTCTGTAGTGTGAATTTGGCGCCCCCCTGATCTTGGCGCCCGGGGCACGGGCCTGCCCAGCCCCCACTACCAGCGTTGCCAATGTGTGGGGAATTCCCCAAACTGCGGGGAATCCCAAAGCGATTGGGGAATTTGTGGGGAGAGGCACTGTGTGGGGAATATGCGGGGAATTCAGCATTTTACAAATTCAAAAAAACTTACAACCAAAATATCCATTGATCGAATATAAATTACTGCCTTTAATTAATTTAATTTTAAAAAAGGCTCAAGCTTATCTTTATTGAAGAGATTATTTATCTTATTCGTTTGAATTACTGAATAATAGCGAAATTAAATATTGAAAATGTATCACCCCACCCTAAAATCAGTCAGTTGGATATCCTTAGTCTTTGCTAATGTATAATATTTGTTTCTTTTAAGTATAAATTATAGAAAACATTGATATTTTTTTCTTTTTTTGGTTTGTGTTCGAATAAGTTAAATTTACACATCATCAGTATTTTATTTACATGTATTTAAGCTAGTATTTACTTTTAAGCCTGAACATAAGAGAAACCCGGAGGAGGATTATAATATACCGGATAATTTTTTTTAAGTTATATTGCGATTTTTTTTTAATGTTTGTCATTAGTAAATGGTTGATTTTTAAAGTTATTTCGTAAATAGTTCACTATCTCATTGTGTGGGGATTTTGTGGGGAATCAGGATATTTTTCTCCCCAAATTTGGGGAATTTGACCAGTGATCTTGGGGAATCTGGTAAATAGCCATTGGCAACACTGCCCACTACATACACTACACACACAGTCTTACTTCCTTATGGGAGAGGCCTGTGGGAGAGGCTTTGTGTGGGGAATATGCGGGGAATTTAGCATTTTACAGATTCAAAAAAACTTACAAAACATCAAATAGCGTTTCCCGTCTCACTGGGGGAAATGGGAATCTGGTTAAATAGGCATTGGCATTGGCAACACTCTGTGCAGCATCTGTGCAGTCGATAGATAGAGAAAAAAAATTCTGTGTCTGTGATTTCGTTCGAATTTAGCGTAGGTAATACTAAGTAAATTTAGATAAATTCTCGGATTAGTTTATTCATTGTGTTGTTAATTCGATTAAGTGGATTATAATTAATAATCTACAAGCTTTACAAGCGTACTAAGAATGGATAAAAGAAAACTATCGACTGCTGGTGACAGCCTTTACGAATTACTACAAGTCCCAAAAACTGCGACGGCGGATGATGTCAAGAAAAGCTATCGAAAACTAGCCCTAAAATACCATCCAGATAAGAATCCTAATAACCCAGAAGCTGCTGACAAATTTAAAGAAGTTAACCGTGCCCATACAATTCTTAGTGACGCTACCAAACGTAATATCTATGATAATTATGGGTCCCTCGGTTTATACATTGCTGAGCAATTTGGAGAAGAAAATGTCAACGCCTACTTTGTCGTTACGAGCACTTGGTGTAAAGCTGTTTTTGTAGTGTGCGGTATTTTGACGGGATGCTACTTCTGCTGTTGCCTCTGCTGTTGCTGCAACTGTTGTTGCGGCAAGTGCAAGCCGCGGCCGGAGGAAACTGGTGACTACCACACTCTGGAGCGTGATGATTCAGATGGTGTGCAGGCAGTGACCACGCAGCCAGGCGCTGAGGGTCGCCCCCCAAGTGAAAAGGCTCCTCCGATTGCTATGCTTGCACCACCTGCACCTGGTGTCTCCGAGAATACTGGCCTTAACACAGGTGGGGTTAATTATGGAATTTCTCAGTAAAATTACAATAATGATGTTCAGGAAAATTTATTTAAAATAACACCTATCAATGTTTTTAAAATGTGCACATCTGTATATGCACTTAATTATTTATTAAGCAGAACCCTTGTGCGATCAGTAGCAGTATGAAAAAGGTATGACAACCTTATCAATAGTAAAACTTTGCATGCATTTTGTTTTGTTATCCATGCCACCTGAATTTATTGAGAAATTACTACATAGATACCTACTTTACAAGTTTAAAATAAGTATTATGGAAATTATATTAAGTGTGGTTTCACTTTCCATTAGACCTAACCTACTACTGTATTTAATATTTAACTAGCATTCTTCTTCTCACTTGTAACAATCCTGCTAGATTGAAAATATATTATCTAATTTTGCATGCCCTGTCCCATTAAATACAGGGCCTAATTAAAATAAGTCAATGATTCCATCTTGTAAGTATGGCTTTTCCCCTCTATCTTATCATTAATATTAATTCTTACATAATTAATTATTCAATTAGCTTTTATTAATACATTGAATTGTTATTCAAAAGTTTAAAACCAGAGTACAGAATGTTATCAAAATAATGTTTTAAGTTTCTTTTCTATGGCATTATTTCCAAAAAAAAAAAAACTTGATATTTAACCTTCTTAGCCATTAGTGCACCAATCAGTACCAGGAAAACTGTTATTAGCCGACCAATTTCAGTTTTTTTTTTCATAATATTGTCATTTGTCACCTTGAGTAATTTTTTTTAACTTAATTTTTCAGGCATTAAGATGTTTCTTTAATGCTATTCAAATCCATACTTCCATACTAATATTATAAATGTGAAAGTAAATCTGTCTGTCTGTTTGTTGGTCCTGCTTTCCTGAGAAAACTACTAAACAGATTGGAATGAAATTTGTAATATGGTCTAGAGCCTGAAAAAGGACATAGGCTACCTTTTATCCCTAAATTCCTACATGAAAATTGGGAATTTGAGGTTACAAGGGAAAATACGCTGGCGAAGCCGCAGGGAGCCACTAGTCCTTAATAAATAAAAAAAAAACTTAAATTAAAAGAAATATTCAATAATATGAGTTTTGTAGCCCTCTCAACTGCAATTTTAGTTTGAATTTTAGCAAAGGAATTTTTTTTCAGTGGTATTTTCACAAAATGTACCTGGATTTTTATTGGTTTAGAAGATATTTTATTAGATTTATAACTTTTTATTAAGAGAAGTTTTGTATGCAAATTAAAATTATTAACTATTAAAAATATTATTAATATTTAAACTATTTATTATTTTTTTCAATTTAAGTAATTTTTATTTATAAATAATTTATTCAGGATTTGATTAGCATTAAATGAAACATCCTAATTCCTAATGCTTGAAAATTTAAATTAAATTTAAAAAAATGTTCTCAATGACAATGTTATAAAAAAAAACTCAATAACTTGGAAATGGTTAAGTTTTGACCTTCAATATCATTGAAGTAACACGGTGAAAAATTAAAAAACAATAGGACATCTGGAAGGAAGTAAGATCCCCTCATCCACAATTTAAGAGCTGATCATCTTCAAACAGCTGAGTGGATGAGGGGACCTAACTACCTTCTAGATGTCCTAACAATTTAAAATTTTTAATTCGTGTTACTTCAATGATATTGAAAGTTTATGGTATGGTAACCATGAGTTCTAGTTTAGTTTTAATTTTGGTTATTTAATCCTTGTGTCAACATTTACCTCTGTTGCACGGAAATTTATGCATAATTACCGGTCAATGTGAATAATTTATCACATTTACCTCGTGCATTGGCGTACATAATTACCGGTAATTATAAGTACATAATTATCGATTTTACCGTAACATATTGTAATAAGTAATAACAGATTTTAAAACAGCATTACAATGTATACGTGAGCAGTTTCCTATGGCTGCGTACTGGCCTTGTTTAGAACGGAAAGACGCTGTAATGCCACCAGGAGGGAAAGTACTCAAAATACTGGAGATGGAACAAAAAAAAAAGTAGTTCTTTTTTATTAAATTTAAAGGAATGTTTTCCTTTTAGTGTTCATCATTCATTAAAGAGAACTTTTCTCCAGATGACATAAATGTCATCGTACCGTAGAATTTTGATAATTTACAAAATTCAACGGTACAGAAGGCTCACTCCACGGAGTCGTTTAAATAAAAGAAAAACTAGCAGCTTACACATAATTTACAATCTAGCTCGCTCCTGTTACATATTGTCGTAGGAAGATTTGATAATTAGGTTTTTTGCAAAAAACCTAGGGATTTTGCGAAAACCCGGATAATTTGATATAAGGATTCTTTTTTTCCAATCATACTGACAAAAAGCAGTTTTTTTTGCAAAAAACCTAAGTAATTGAAAAACTTAAAACCTTTCTTAACTCTGATTGGCTACATTATATTGGTTGATGTACAACTCTTATTCTGATTGGTTATCTGCAGTGTCAAAGGTATTCTAACGAACCAATCAGAATAAAAGTTAACTAGCCAGCAATAATCTAGCCAATCAGAGTTGAGGAAGGTTTCAAATTTTTCAATTATATACTAGGTTTTTTTTTGCAAAAAAACTACTTTTTGTCAGGATGATTGAGAAAAAAGTACTCCTATTATCAAATTATCCGAGTTTTTGCAAAATCCCTAGTTTTTTACTAACTATAAAATCTTCCTACGACACATATAACCTTGAGTTAATATCTCTCTCTCACTCTAATCTCTATAGCCGCAATGCATATTCATGCGATAATGACCCGTGCCACTTCGCAAAAGCGCGTCTTTTTGTATCACTAACGGCTAACGGCACCGACCAAATAATAAGGATACGAGAACTTGGCGCGAAAATTATGTAACGCTTGCGGCGGCGGCGGCGGCGGCGGCGCAACAGCAACAAGAAGCGCGCGCGAGTGGCGGCAACCCGCTGCTGACTGGCCTCGACCGTAGGGCCTTCGCACGTACAGTGCATACAGTGCTTCGCACAACTTGCATTTTATAGGTACCTAAAGTGTGGAGAGAGCCAGGCTTGGTATGGTCCAAAAGTTTCCCCCCTAAAAATATGCCGCCCAGATCCCAGCCCACTCAGCCTGCTGGTAATTCAACCTCTGTACCTACCATAACCTACATATTTTAATTCTAAACTAGAGGCTGCCCCGCGGTTTTTCCCGCGCAGATTTCTCATAAACACAAAAATGCCGTTTTTTCCCGTTCCTGTGGGAATTTCGAAAAATCCTTTCTTAGTGCTCGCCTACACTCCCTAAGGAACCTACATGCAAAATTTCAGCCCGCTACGCCCAGTAGTTTAGGCTCTGCGTTGTCTGTCAGTCAGTCAGTCAGTCAGTAACGGAAGAGTTTTATATATATTGATTATTACTTTAAAATATTTTGGAAATGGTGCCATATTTTAGTATTTGGTCTATTTAGTAGATTAGAAGATGGCTTAATGAAAGTAAATCATCTTATAAAACCAAATATGTTGACAAGACAAATACGCTCAGTTTCAATCTAAAAGAGAAATGATAAAGCCATGACTATTACAGAGCTATACATTATTTATAAAAACACTTACTCTAGTACCTATGTAAAGGTGTAAAGGTCTTGCCATTTTATTACAAATAATTAATTTCACAGTTTTATCTTTTTTTTATAACTCAACGTAAAAATAAAAAGGATGCTTGCCTCAGTCGGCAGTCATAAATTTACTTTGCAGTTTGTTAATACTTACATATAACATTCCATCCTTTTTTAAAATGATTCCAACAATAAAATTTTATCTTACATTTAAAATTAATGTAAACAAACCTTATAGGCAGTTAAAAATCTGAAAGCAATTCTTAAGCGCTTCACAGACTACTCAGATACGATAAGATATCTGTATCGGCGCAGATCATCTTCAACATTAATTTCTATGTAATAGTTGCTTCTTATCTGTTTTAAGCAACCTAGAAATTTTATTTTGACTCCTCATAAACAGTATGAGAATACTCATAACATGCCAGTAAAATATGGTGATTGATAGATAGTCTAACAGGTGACTAGAATGTGTGAATATCAATCCCTCCATAAGTCGACAGCATGCAGGAGTGCTGGAAATTCGGCTAAAATTAATAGTTCGTCGATCTATCTACCTATATATTATACAGATATTCTTTGATTTAGAGTTAGAACAGTGTTTCTGTTAGCTTTTTATGAATTAAGTACTAGTCGACCCGGCGAACTTCGTACCGCCTAACCTTTTACTATAATGTGCATGTATTATACATGTCGTAGTAAGATTGGATAATTAAGTTTTTTGCAAAAAAACTAGGGATTTTGCGAAAACCCCGATAATTTGATATAAGCAAACATTTTTTTAAATCATCCTGACATTAAGCAGTTTTTTTTTGCAAAAAACCTAGTATAATTGAAAACTTTGAACTCTTCCTTAACCCTGATTGGCTAGATTATTGCTTGCTGGTAAACTCTTATTCTGATTGGTTCTTTAAAATATCCTTTGACGCTACAGAGAACCAATGAGAATAAGAGTTTACTAATCTAGCCAATCAGGGTTAAGGCAGGTTACAGATTTTTCAATTATACTTACTAGGTTTTTTGCAAAAAAACTGCTTTATGTCAGGATGATTGAAAAAAAATTAATGCTTATATCAAATTATCCGGGTTTTCGCGAAATCCCTAGTTTTTTTGCAAAAAACCTAATTATCAAATCTTACTACGACATAAACATAAAGCTTCCTCTTCCTCACTCTACCTCTTAAAAAAAACCGCATCAAAATCCGTTACATAGTTTCAAAGCATACATAGGGACGGACAGCGAAAGCGACTTTGTAGGATATATTTTCACAGTAAAACATCAATAAGATAGATCAACAAGAAGGCTGGTTATTGACCAAAATAAAACTTATATGATGTATTAAAGATGTGAAAAAACGTGTTGTAAGATTACAATAGTCTCGGCTTTAGTTCAATATATTAAACATAATTTTTTTTTGTAATGTTTATAAAATTATTTTAGAAATGTTATTATAAGAACTTAGATTTCAGTATTTTTCAACGGAAATGCTTATTTAATTATAATTAAAGTTGAATAATATACTAACTAGGGAAATAAATCCCAATACAATGTTAGTATCAACTTTATCTTAAGAACTACAGTTGACAAAATCTATGTAAGTACTTACATTGGCAAATTAGGTTTAAACCCTACTTATTAAGGGGCGAAACGGTGCGAAACTAGCGCCACTTCGATAAATAATTGATATCTTTTAAGAGCCAGTTTACAGCGACGCTAGCGCCATTAGCGAAAAATATTAATATCTTCTAAACTAAGGCAAATATCAAAAATGTGGCACAGTATGACACTAGATAATGTAGCCTAGTATTTTTAGGGCACTTTTGTATATAGCTTTTAGCCACGGCAAAGAAATCTACAAAGTGCTGCTAAAAGTGGCCACATTTAAACTGTGCTCAAAAAATACAAAGCAAGATTATCTAGTGTCATACTGTGCCACATTTTTGATATTTGCCTTAGTTTAGAATATATAATTTTTTGTTAAGAATGGCGCTAGCATCGCGGTAAACTGGCTCTTAAACCATGGCCGAAATCAAAAATATGCGGTCTTGATTGTCTAGATAATCTTGCTTAGAATTTTTAAGGCTCTGTTGTGTAGTTTTCAGGTTCAAAATTAAAGAAAAAAACCGTTATGAAACTGAAGAGGCCACTTTAGGTAACAAACAATTTTTTTCTCTGAGTTTGAACCTGAAAGCTACACAACAGGGCCTTTAGTCTATTAAACTTACGAATTAATTTCTATTCTATCACTGTTCTACTATTACTCTATTACGATTTGGTAAAAAATTGCGAGTCTCGTAACTTTGATCGATCGTTATAGTATAGCAATAGAATATAAATAGTTATAAGTACCTTTACATTAGTCAGCTGGCAACGTGTTCTTACATGTTTATGAGAGAATGTGAAATTTTTGAAAAAACCTATATACTTACCCTGAATAGTAAATCCTGTTTTGGTAGACGAAAGTGGAACACGCATCGTGCAACTGTCAACTAAATTTATCAATACTGACATTTATTTAAGTCTTTCGGACGAAAACTTATCGTCATTGTATAATGGAGCGGACTACCCTTTTTGGTCAGTGAGAGGTTTTCGAAGTGACATTTAAAAAAAAAAGTATCGTAATTCGCTCGTAGATGGCGTTATATGGCGAAATAGACATAGCTAAGTAATTCAAATCAGTTCAAATTAACTTGTTAAGTTCAAAACAAAACAAAACAAAAACTATTTGACTGGCGCATGACGAGTTCAGTTTAATTTTGAGATTTTAATGATTAATTTCAACTTTACTTCTAGATTTTTGGTAGCGCTATCTGATAGCGGCGTAATAAACATGTTTTTTTTCTGAGATGTCAAATTGAAAACCTCTCATTCCAATCTATTGCGATACTACTGCTATAGTTACAGCAAAATTGATTACAAGACTACCAAATATGTGTTTTCTTGCGATTAACGAGCTATTTATATTCTACTATTATCCGATACCTAGATCTATTTTGCGCGATGAGACTAAAGGGCCCTGGCTGGATGATAGATATATTATAGTAGTTATGTTGTTAAATCACTTTGAACATTCTAATACAATGAATAATCAACGTATTTGTGATTGTGATGTTTAAGAAAGAAACATTCTGTTTCAGTTTGTTTTTTACTAAACATATAAATAGACCTTGTGTTATGGCACTAGTCAACGAGTATTTATTACAATTTAAATGCGATATGTTACTATGTAGTACCTAGTTGTAATTACACGTCATGATTTGATTCTAATCAATAAAGTGCATCATAATATACCTGTTTCTTATTGCAGTTAATTCACCTCATAGAAGACTAATCATTAAGATTCTCGGAAACTCCTTGTGTGTTTGGTCTATGGTCGAACCTAACTCCAACTTATAATAATCTATTGAACAATGTACTTAATTTTAGTTTTTTTATATATATTTAGTAATATATTTTTTTTATTTACAGGCAGCGGTATTCCAAAATACACATGAAGTTACTTTAATCTTAAATATTTTAAGTGTTTGATGTTATTTAATTATAATCAAGTGAGCGACAAGCGGACATTGCTAGGTAGGTACCTGGATTAAAATTTTAATCTTAAAAAACGTCATAATTACGTTTTTAGTTAATTGTGTTAGTACTAGTACCTATATTTTGAAATTATATTGTGAACTGTTTTATTCAAATGTAAAAAAAATAAAATCAATTTTGATGAAAGCCTATATCGTGGCGAAAATTTTCTGGAATATGTCTTTACATGATATACTTACGTACGACTCAAATAAATTATAATTTTTTTTTTTTACCTAATTACTTAATTAACTTTTTTTTATTTTTGAAAATAATAAATAAAAAAACTTATTTTAGCCCTTGTTCACCCACCCCGTACTTCCCTCCACCACCTGTCTCATATGGCGCCACCTCAGCCAGCGTAGGTCAATGCTCTGATGCTACACATTTTTTTTTTTCAAAATACTTTCGAAAGACCTCAAGTGAGCACGGTTCATTATTTTTCAATTTTGTTGTCAGGAATCAGTCCTGTATAACTATTCCTACCACGTGTTAAATTTTCCTCCACGATAAAAAAGTACCCGTGTTTAAAGAGAGGTGTACTTAAGAGCCATAGCACAGCTAACAAACTGATTGTTGCTAAAAACGGCCACTTTTGGCAACAATCAGTTTCTTTCTGTGGTCTTTAACCTAAAAGCTATACAACAATGCCCTAAAAATACTAGGCTGAATTATCTAGGGGAATGCTGTTTCACATTTTTGATATTTGCCTTAGTTTAGAAGATATTTATTTTTTTCTCGAGTGGCGCTACTTTAGCTGTGCTATGCCTCTTAAGTACATCAATCTATACCAATATTATAAAGAGGAAAGATTTGTTTGTTTGTTTGTTTGTTTGTTTGTTTGTATGTAACGAATAGGCTCCGGAAATACTGAACCGATTTGAAAAATTCTTTCACTGGTAGGAAGCTACACTATCCCCGAGTGACATAGGCTATATAAGATTTTCAAAAAAATTAGGGATCCTTACTTAAACTCAAATAATGTAACCCAAGGTGCAATATTTTTTCCGTTTACATATTTTGACAGGTGGTTTGTTGTTGTTGTTTGTTTTTTTATTTGCCCATTGTGGGCACTCAAAAGAACATAGTCTATAGAGCCAAGTCTTTAGTAGTATCTTATATTCTTTCTATGGCGTAACGAAGTAAGCCGGGAGAGCTAGTTTATTGTAAATTTATATTGATCTATGTAATTCCAAGAGCTATATTATTCTGTAATTAGGGCGAAGTCTCGTAACCAAATTCGATCTGATCCTCCCCGCATTTTTGATGACTATACTGCTTTCTAAAGGCGTGCACAGATATCGGTGAAGTTGCGGGGCAGGCTATGGTTGAACACTAGTTAATGCTATTGCGATTCGATCGTATTTAGTTACGAGACTTGAGTTGACTTTACTCATATTCATTTCGTTCGATTGTTTAGGGGAACAAAACGATCGACTCGTAATTGTCTTGTTAGCGACTTTCGTTAAGCATTGCTGTTGTCTTTGAGTGTGCAACAGTAATTGTCTTTTTTAGAGCGGCAATGGTTAACGAAGTCGCTAACAAGACAATTACGGGTCGATGCCTAGCATTTGAGTCAGATTTTTTAAATATATAAATTTAAAATATACTGATTTGGCTTAAAATAGTTTTTTGTCTATTAATCTAATAGTAAAGAAAAAAAAAACATTTCAACTTGCTCCCACAAATCCCTCGAGAATGCCTTGAATTATTTTTTAAACACATTAGTAAAAAGGAGAAAGGCGGAAAATGCAATTTATTAGAGACACTGGCCATATACATATTCATTTGCAATCCCTATAATAATCTACGGTTTACTAATGTGTGTGTAATGGCTTTGTGGGAGAAAATTTTAAATAAAAGACTTCCTGAATTTTTTTAAGTGATTCAAATGAGGGCTCCACCTTCAGTACTATTTCGTCTTAAGGACCCACATGGTGCGAAACTTGCGCCACTTCCAATAAATAATTAATATATTCTAAACCATATGGCCGAAATAAAAAATATGCGTCTTTTACTCCCTAGATAATCTTGCTTAGAATTTTTAGGGCACTGTTGTGTAGCTTTCAGGTTCAAAATCTAAGGAATAAACTGTTTGTTGCCTAAAACTGTTTGTTTGGGGCCACTTAAGTTTCAAAAGCGTTTATTTCTAAGATCATTATCCTAAAAGTTACACAACAGGATCTAAAAATTATCTAAGCAAGATTATCTGGTAGTGTCTTGGAGTGAAGAGATGTCGTTCTCTAGGTCGCGAGCTCCACTTGTACAGGAGTAAAAAGTGAACGGTGACGCTATGGTGAGGGTTACAGAAGTGCGAGATCTTGGAGTGACACTGAAATCTGACTTATCTTACACATATTACGAACATTTGCAAAAAGGCTTTTCGAAATTCGGCCCAAATTATTTGGGTTTTGTGTTGCGTAGGGTTAATGGTTTTACAAATCAATACATAGTATAAAATAGAGTCGCTTCCCGCGTCTGTCCCTATGTATGCTTAAATCTTTAAAACTACGTAACGGATTTTAATGCGGTTTTCTTTAATAGATAGAGTGATTCAAGAGGAAGGTTTATAAGTATAACTAGTCGACCCGGCGAACTTCGTACCGCCTAAACTATTACTTTCTTGTGCATGTTTTATACTTATAAACCTTCCTCTTTAATCACTCTATCTATTAAAAAAGACCGCATCAAAATCCGTTGCATAATTTTGAAGATTTAAGCATACATAGGGACAGACGCGGAAAGCGACTTCATTTTATACTATTGTATTGATGATACATGCTCAAAATACTAAAAGGTGAGACGGTACGAAGTTCGCCGGGTTGACTAGTATTATATAATAAAGTCTCTTTATAACGCTTTAGTTAGGTCCCAGTTAGAAAACAATGCAGTCATTTGGGCTCCACATGAAACTAAATATAGTCTCATGGTGGAGCGCATACAGAATAAATTTGTAAGATATTTATATTTGAGAAGACAGCATGGAGTTTATAAATAACACATCACACTCAGAGCCCCTAACTAGGAAGAACCTGTATCTAGAGCGCCCGAAACACACACAGAGACGAACATCACACCCAGACCGGAAACAAACATCGATATTCATCATATCAATATTCGTCCCGCCCAGGAATCGAACCCGGGTGCTCACGCTTACTCAGTCCACATCACTGCCAACTGAGCTACGGGGCAGTCAGTTATCCTTTATTGTATCCTACCATATTTATTTTAGTTAGGGTGGGGTATTATGAGTTGCTTACGTGTAAGGAGGGAGTTTGCCTTAGTGTCGTATTTATTTTAATTGTTAACCCATTCAGCGCCACGGGCGCAACGTATGCGTCCGTTAAAAACATAACCCCAGGCGCCGAGGACGCCGGCCGGCGCTCGCACTATTTTCAATAAAAACCATACTAAATAGTATATTACAATATTATTTTTACTGAAAAAAGATAGTCAAGGATTTGAATAAAAGGATCTAATTCATGCTTTATACTTTTTTCATACATTTATTATATAGAAATAGCCATTGAAGTTCAACTTGAGATAAAGTTAATTCTATTTACTCAAATATTTTTATTTAAATGCAGAATGTAATAATTTTAATGAAACTACACATTGTAATTTTTTGAAATTTTTATGTCGTGATTTAGTATATTTTGGCACAGGGCACATACGTTGCGCCCGATGGCGCTCGAGGAAGTGTAATTTTTGGTTCGCGCGTGCTTCTTTGTCCAAGTGCAGGGGAAAATGTGTTTTGTAAGCAAGCCGTTAACGCCGCTTTTAGGATTAAAGTGGTAAACGGTTCCGACTTTTTGTAATTATAAAGGTGACCGTAGATTTGAACAAGCGTCATATCACCTATTTTGTATTCATTGAAATAAAGATAAGGCGGTAATTTATCGGTGCTTTTAAGTTTAAGCAAAACATTTTTTGGTTAATTGTATTAACTGTGTCGGTTAATTATAAAGAAACATTTCAAAAATATTCCGAAAATCATACAATATACATAATCTTTGCAGCTGTGCGTTTCAATGTTTTTAACATTGAACAATAGTTAAGGATATTTTTTGAGTGTTCGCCGCCCGCTATTCTTTTGTCTTTCGATCATAAAAGTGCACAGCGTCGGTTCATTTGCCTATTGTTTTCAAAAATATAGAATGTGTTGACATTTTTTTTTGGCTTTTTCAGATTAATCCTTCTTAGAAAAAGTGTACACGTAAATATTGCCTCCGAGATAATACCTACTTATAAAAAAAAATGTTGTAGTAAATGCAACGGCAGGTTAGCCTCGGTCTAATCGTTAGGTACGGCGGCGTATCTCTTCTCTTGTTTTTATTTCTGTGAAATTTGTGACCTGGTTGTAAATCCTGTGATACTCCGATTTTAATCAAATGACCTGGCTATGGCCTGAAATACTATATAATTGTGTACCATATTTATTTTAAAAGATGGTTACGTGTAAATAGTTTAATAATATTAATATTAAGGTACCTACTAACATAGTTTTTAAGATTATTAACAATTTTATGGAATTTTATTTTCTGAATTCAAATAAATTATATATATATATATGGACACTAGCACTACAACGACCCCTCCTAAGACTGATTTGACAATGAACACTGGCACTACGATTGATATGGGAATTGAAACTGGTACTCTGAACCCTCATTTGATGATTATTCTGGCTATAAAACAGACAAATTAAGTTATTTGAATCCCTTTTCAGAACATGTAATCAACAGAAATGTTATCGCAATAAACTGTAAGTACTTTCTAGTACATAAGAAACTACTTTAATGGACTAAAGTACTTAAATGGACATCATTTTAAGTGTGTAAACGCCAGAATTCAATTTTTTTGTTAATCAGGATAACGTTTCCTGTTTACAACTGTTTGCCATATTAAATCTAGACTATGTGTTCAGTCAATATTTGCTAATTGAATCACTAGATCTTAATTCAGAGAATCCTATAAATCCTTTTTGTTAATTTTGATTTTGCTAAACAGATTTGGACGAGTTTACTGAAAATGAATTGGCGGGCTTAGTGGTTGCAACTCGTCATTTATCGAAACCTGAATCTGAAATCATTCATCAGACTGTGAATGAATGTAATGAAGATGAAATTTTATAGAAGAATCATTAAATAACGAACAGCAAAATAATATTTTTAATGAAAATGCTGAAGAATTATAAAGATGTTGACCTAAAAACGCCAGAGCGAAGTCATGAGCATCCACATATCAGTTCAACTGTAAACATTTTCACTGAGCGTGTTGGACTTCGACATCTTTAAAATCACCGACAGTTTTTTTCTTTACTTTGTTTACTGGAGAGTTTTTATTGTTTTTACTAAAAAACATTAATGCTTTGAACCTGTTTCTTACTTCCACATATTTCGACAAATTGCACTTTTTGACATAAAAGCCAGGGGATCTATTGCCGTTCAAAATGATAATTAGAATAAGAATCATTTTTACATAAGATAAGTATACATTGCGGGTATATAAGTGAATCATTTTGTCTCTCTCCACAAGAGATTCAGCTGTAAACCCGCAATGTATACTTATCACATGTCACAATGTTTCTCATTCTTATTTTCATTGTGAAAGGCAATAGCCTAACAGGTCTCCAAACCGTCCACGTAGTCTAGATATCGATTTCCGCGCCATACTCCTTGTATCGTTCACGCGGCCACCATTAAACCTTCAATACTTCTTTAGGCAGTGGTCCGACCGCCGACGATGAACGAGAAACGAGTAGAACTAGAAACTATAAACGAGTTGACGATCAGTGGAAGGTGATTAAGTAGTTTAGATAGTTTTGTCACCGGGCAAAGAGCGATTTCTCGCGCCACTCACCCGTGGTCGCTGCGGTCAGTGCGAGCGAGCATCGCTGAACGAACCCTTATTTTTTTAAAAGCTAGTAGTCGCCGGCGGCTGTGTGAATAGTCAGAGAGCAACTATTAATACATGCATCTCTTTCCTCTACACAGAATATTTATGTATTGTTCCTGTCTTGAGCGAGAAAATCGCTGATAGTTAGTCGTTCTCTCGCCTACAGAGTCGGACTCTGCCTAATTATACTTCGAAAAATTTCTGGTTTTCACAATTCAGCGTTGACAAATATCGACATAATCTTACCATAATAATCATTTTTTATTCCAGAGCTTGGTGGCGTGTTCGATCGAAACGGCACTAAATATTTTATTTTTATGTCCTCAGAGACAAAGTTTTGTGAAATATTAAAGACTAATCCTAATCATGATATTGGTCCTGTCTACCTGACTAGACACTTTAACAAATTGTGAGATCATTAAGTTGCAAAACAATTACATATAATATTCGAAACCTCTTTTTTTGATAAAATACACCAAGCCGTTTTAAAGTCTTAAAATAAAAAATAAATTGGCAGCTAAATTTAAAAACTGTTACTTTAGTCAGTCAAAAAATAAACTGAAGTATAGCATTTGGTTGTTGAATAAGAAATTTTCTGCGTAAACACGTCCATTTTTTCTGCCGAAATCGGTAGCTTTTTAGGTGATTTTTACAGCTCGCGCAGCGCCAGGGGACGCCGCACTGTCGGCCTTGCGCGGCGAACAAAATCTTTGTATGGTGGCGTGGCGCGTTGTGTTTTTTGAAATCACGGTGGAGGTGGAAGAGTTAAATAGAAAAACGCATAATCCAGAGCTTCTGGCATGCGTGAGAGTTTGCGTGCCAACCCGCCGGCTACGCGACGCGGCGGCGGGGCGGCGGCGGCCGCGGCTGCTGGCCGAGCCGCGCGCGCGCACTAACCTACTCGCGAAGGCGCCTTTGACCCGCGCACTGCGCACTCTCAACCTCCCCCGCAGCACGACCGAACATTTGTCGTGTCTTTCTGTAACTTTAGGCATCTAAAATGCGGGAAAATGACGTCACGAATCGAGAGCGAACCATTATGTCTATGGTGCGAACATGAGATAGGTACGCTTTTCTCTACGACTTCCGACTATAATTTGTCTACTAGTGGAAGGGGTGCAGACAAAATATTTTAGTATGTTATTGTGATCTCTCGTCACGCGGGATGACACGATTATATTTACTCATCATAATAACAACCGGTAGACGTCCACTGCTGAACACAAGTCTCCTCCACAGATTGCCACAATTACAAATATTGTGGAGGAATTATTTATTACATCATCATCATCTCAGCCGAAAGACGTTTACTGCTGGACATAGGCCTCCCCCACAGAACGCCACAAGGAGAAACATTGTAGAGGAATAATTTCATCATGTTTTTGATGCGGTTTTCAGTAGGTAATGTATTTGTTACATTCAGGAGAAGGTGAGAAGGTTAAGTACATAATTTTAACCGACTTCGAAAAAATAGGAAGTTCTCAGATTATGTTTGTGTCAGTTCGTTAAGGTGGGTCTCTTTTTATAAAAACAAAATTATAGTGCGTGTGCTTAAAGCAAGACGGGACTTATTCACAATCAGAATCATCTTCTGACGAGCTGTCTAATAAATCCAGAAGCAGAGTTCTTTCCGTAAACGTGAACTAATTGTAACATCCTATGTAAACATTCTTTAGCAAAAAATAAAACTGCTCAGTCCGAGAGAGTTCGAGTGAATGTATAATCTGGTAATATTACCGCATCTGCGTAAAACGTAAACGAGTGTCCCTAGTGTGTATTATGCCTTAGAATGATGAAATACTTACTTTTAAAATAATAGGTAAGTAGGTAATAATAGGTCGTAATACCTTTTTTTTCTTTAAGACTCCGTACTTTGAAGCTTCTTACCTAATTAGGTATGAGGGTCCCCCACCCTCGCAGCTGTGACATGCGCGCGTCGAAATGCGAAATGTCGCGGCAGTTTTAAATTTTATTACTTTTCATACAAGCCGAAGTTAAATCGAGATGTTTATACCTACCGCACAATTTTTCTTTCCGATTTTCGTTTCAGCTAACAAGAATTTGCGTTTAGGTAAGGTATTTGTAATAACGAGTTTTTTTTAAACCATCTGAGAAATATAAAACAGATTTCTTAATTCTGAAAAATATAGATGTAGGATTTAGTTTAGACAAGTTATTAAAAAGTAACAAGATGTAATGAATTTCACTCTGTAGAAATAAATATCAAAGTAAACCCTTTTTGTAGTGTTTTCTCAATATAAATAAAACACCACTGGTTGTTTTAATTTTAAACAAATAACGATATAGTTTGAGTTGATAACTTTTTTTATTTGGAACTAAAATCACACCCTAAGGCCTCCTTTACGAAGACGCGGCGTGTTGTGCTGTCGTGTGGGCTCCGACGCGGGCGCCCCACCACGGGCGCCGCCGCTGCGGGCGCCGCCGCGGGAGCCGACGCGTTTCCTTATACGATATCGAACATAGGCCTATGCGCGTCTCTTTAAACGGTCTCATACTATTGCTATACATTTGATGCGGGCGCAGCACCCGCACGACGCCTCGCGCAACGCCCTGCGTGCGGCCTGCAAATACGGCCTAAGGGTGGATAAAATATGGATGCCTTTTTTATTCACTCACAGATTGTATTGCCATATTGTAATTTACATGAGAACTGCTCGCATAAGTATATATATTTTTTATATAAAAGTAAATTGTGCCTTTCCTCCAACCTTTTTGTAACCAAACTAATTTTTGATACTGTTACTTTTTAATTTATAGAAGAAGATTTTAAAATTGACATTGTTACCTTTCAAAAAGACTTTTGTTAACTAGGCAGTACATCTCAGCCGCTGTACACATTAACATGCATTCATTTTCTAGTAAATAGTGTACCTAACCATGTGTAAATAAATATATCATCCCTTCTTCAACCTCTGGAGTTATTTCTACTGCAGGCGGGTGGACATAGGAGTTCTCTAAATTGGCGACCTACGACGATTGGATTACAAAAACCGCAAAGTTTTCAACACTCGCCCCACCAGTTCCATTGTAAGTGGCGACTATCTGCCTTCTTCTGGAGGACTCTGGGGGACTTCTGGAGAAGCGCCTCGCCGACTAATATAATAATAATCATCATCATCATCTCGGCTGCCCAAATTCAAAACCTAGTAACGGTGTTTTTGCAAAAAAACCGTTTTTGTCATTTTTCGAATTACTAGGCGGTATAGATTTGATATGAACCTTAAAACACCCAGTTTCTTACGTAATTTTAAAAATAAAATTTAGCAAGTCTACCCAATTTGGAAAAGTTATTGAAATTTCCATGAAGTACATATTCTTAACATAGCGCATGTCGGATTACAAATAAAAAAACCTAGCAACTCAACCGACTTACTAGGTTATGAATTTGAAAGCTGACTTACTATGTTTTGAATTTGGCGCCGATTATAAAATCAATCAATTTTGATGGAATTTAGTAAGTTACAAAAACAGTATACAAATTTGGCTGAATTAACCACGAGTCGTAACCAAATCGTAAACAAAACTTAATTCTGCCACAAATAAATCATTTGTATAACTTTTAAATGAATGCACTTCAAAAAATAACATTTTTCATTCGAAACGTACAACTAAAAATATAAAATGCTTTAAAAAGTAGAGAATTAACTCAGAGATTGTATTTCAAAATTTTTTTCATTGTCATATTTGGGTAAATTAAAAAAAAAAAATAGTGGGATCGATTTAAGTGTGACTATAGTCAACAATATAGTCAAACTTTTGGTCAAACACCGAAATCGCTATTGCGTCTGGTTTCTTCGGGGCAACGAATTAAAGTGGTCGACCCGTTTTTTGGCTCTCCTGAACATTTTTGTTAAAACGAGTTACTAGGTTTTGATTTTAAGCAGCCGATCTCACACGATAGCGTCCACTGCTGGACATAGGCCGCAACCTTTACCAGGTCGTCTGACCACCTTCAGGGGTGTGAGACCAGCGTTTGGAGGGTGATTTGAGGTGAAGGTGAACCTTGAAGTGAGGGGGGGGGGGATTCCATAAAAATTAAACTGAAAAGCAAAAAATAAAATCTTTTCATCAAAAAATTAAACAGCCGAAAAAACCGAAAAGCGTTAAATAAAAAGGAAACATTTTCTATTAAGACATAAATTACTGCCTTCTTAAAGTAATTTGAGTAAGTATACCACGTAATATTGTGCTAATGTAATATTAATATTGTGTTATCGGCGCCACAGAACTAACAAAGATATGATATAACTATATAAGTACCCTATGATTTAAGTTTTATTTGTGGGAATAAAAAAGGTAAGTTTGTAATGCGACGGTTTTATAAATGTAATATCGGTATCAAAATTGGTTTCTTTCAGCTCCATACAGATCCTAATCAGATGTTATGGTTCATTGTTTTGACATCTGTTGTCAAAATTTGTTTACATTTGAATAAAAATAAAACGAAATACGAGAGCGCGAAAACAAAAATTTGACACAGAACCGGCCTCGGCCGTGGCCACAAGGGTACTGACGGGGTAGGGAGCGGCGCGGCATGGCATCGGACCGCGCGAAAACGATGTTTTTTTTTAGTTTTTGCTGGTTTTTTGTCTTTTCGTTAAACTTAAAAATTCTTACTATAGTAGTATGTCTAAAATTTAAGGTCAGCAATTTTCATTCCAAAAATCAAATAAAAACAATCAGCGGTTTAAAAATAAAATGGAAAAAACGGAACAAAAAGGGGTAACTTTGAGATTTTTTTCTATCAACTAAAATTAATTAGATCCTGTTTCCCTTTAGTATGATGACTAGATTAGATCCTTAACTAACACATATATTTTTTTCAGAATGAAGACATCAATTTTGTATGTCTCAGATTGTTTAAAAAAAATTCAAAAACACAAATTTTTGAAGCACCAAGCCTTAAGGCGGGGAAACTCCTAACGAGTACCCTGCGACCCCGGTGGGAGACGCAGGGTTATGTGGGGTTCGCACCTACTAAAACCCCGCCGGTGTCCTTCTCGGCTGATGGCAGGAGGGTCGCGGGAAAGCCAGAACTTAGGAATTCTCCGCCCCCCCCTGCAGCATTGGCTGTGTAGCCTCTTTACGGGGGGGTCAGGTGGTGGTAGTCCCCCCTGAGCGCGGATGGCTCTTCCTACGCTCGACGGCAGAAACGGGACCCCCGCGTTACGCCGTACTTCTCGGGGTCGTTATATGACTACACGAGGCCCCCGCCTCGTGCACCCAACGACCCCGGGGTCCCCACTTAGTCGCCTCTTACGACAGGCAGGGGATACCTCAGCCCTATTCTTCGGCCCGGTACTGCAGGTCGTAGGTCGTAATACCTACCTTAACCCGGTCGTGATGACAAATTATAATAAATCCACAGAATATACCTACTTTAAAAAACATTGGGTTTGTTTTAATCAGATTAAGGAGTAAGCGGAATAAATCAAACGGTAATAGTACCTACTTATAGAGAAAAACCTTAAAGAGTAGAAGCATCAAACTAAAAAGCAGCAACTACAACTAAGGCCTATTATAATGGTCGAACACCAGTGCACCAGTGAACACGGACCGCTTGAGGCTCGAGCATTCATCATATCGCACACCTAGTACAAAACAGTGTCAACTCAAAAAACCATTTTTTTCAGAAATCACGAAAAACTGATTTCTTTTTTTTTATGATAGCTAGAAGTTAACTAATATTTCAATAAAATGGAGAAAAAAACGTAAGCATCGAGTGCTTTATTGCTTTTTTTTTAACTAAATGTAGTGAGGTATAATATTGAATTTTTGAATTGTTACTGTTTTGTACTATGACAATGAATATTTTTTTTGTGTCAATTAAAGTTGAAGCTGTTTTGTACAAATATTTTTGAATTGTTACACTTTTAAATAAGGGGAAAATGGACAAAGGCTCGAAACATTTTTGAGTTGGTAATAAAATCAATACTTAAATTTAAATCAATACATAGTATAAAAGAAAGCCGCTTCCCACGTCTGTCCTTATGTATGATTAAATCTTTAAAATAATAAAACAGATTTTAATGCGTTTGTTTTAACAAATATATTGATCAAGAGTGCACAAGATAGTGATAAATGTAGGCGCTACCAAGTTCGCCAGGTCGACTAGTTTAATATTCATAAAAACTTTTTTAGTAAAATCAACAGTACGGTAATTTTCTTGAGAAATTGGCACTTATCTTCATGAAATCTTATCTAAAACGACGAAAATTTACCAAATAATATTAATTTTTGTCACCCATTTATAAAATGCTTATTATAATTTAGTCTTTATAATAAGCATAGCTAATTGTGATGAAAAAAGAGAAGTTTTTCCGATTTGACAATCTAACGGTGTGCGGTGATCGTGACAGGGCTAAGTTTTCTTCTAAAATTGACTTATTTACTGCATTGTCAACGTTTTGATTCGTATTTCAATACGAAATGAAAGATAGGAGGTTTTATTTATTTTGTTCCCCAATCATGTTTGCTAATATTGTCGTCAAATTCCCGACATTACTCTGGAAAACAAGATAAAAAAATCTATCAGGTTTCGATACCAACAAAACAGTGTCAACTCGAAAACAGTAAATAAAACATACAGTAAGCAATTTTGCGGCTTCGTTTACGTCCAATATCGCTTCAACTTAAAAAACCCCACATTTATAGCTTATTCAATAATTTTTAAGCTTAAATTTCACTGAAATAAATGAGAAAAACAAATGATCCAACAAAAGAGAGACAACTCAAAATTTAAAAAGTTTTTGTCTAAAACAGATGCAACACAAAATATTCTAAAAAAAAATTCTTATCTGAACGTTGAAGACTGTTTCAATTAGAAAAGTCACATTTATTTGAGCAATACTAACCATCAAAACTGATCCAACTCGAAATGTCACTTTTATTTTCTGAACGATCATTAACGAAAATAGTATCAACTCAAAATAACACTGTTTTAAAAGATTAATTGTACGTGCACACGCTTCAAGTGTAGGTGTAAACTAAAATTAAAACCCTTTTGTTGGGGAGTAAATTACCGACAAATTTCAACAAAACAGTGTTTTAGCGCCATCTTTCGGGAACTATGGCAGATAAAAATAAACCTATTAAACTACACGATGCGTAAAAAAATGCTCAATCCGCTGGTATAAATAACTCAATTATTGATTATTTCGAGTTGAAACTGTTTTGATCTAGGTGTGCGATATATTATTCAAGTTTGAAGCTGCCGAGTTTCGGACCGCCCGAAGTAGTTCGACTTCCCGACGCTAAATAACCGTCTCTCTCTCACATTGTTAATTATCGTTTTTGGAAACTGAGTTACCAATTTTGTGTATAGGTAAGTATTTTACACAAAATCTTGTTATATAAGTTACCTATTTTTCAATACGGCTAAACGTTGACCGCCGCTTCGTTAAAAGTATCGTTTATTCAATGCGCCTGAACAACATTTGGCTGTATTAGAAAACGGCGCTGTTTTGAAATCCGGCTAGTCGTTTTGTAATACGGCGATTATCAAATACGGTGGCGACATAAGTATTACATAGGTACCAATACCAAACGAAGATACAAAATCCTCCAATAACCAAAATATTTTTTTTTAAAACCCCCCGACCGAGTTAGATACCCTCATTAACTCAACTAGAACTAGAACAGAGCCCTGTTAAGACGCTATACCTATAAGTTTTGAAGGTTTTAAAAATCAAGTAAAGATCTGGAATTTTAATAAGTATAACCTTTTTGAGACAAAGTTTTTTTTATAATTGAGAAACTAGTGGATTCAAAAAACCTCGATACATTATTGCGTTAAAGATAACCTTTCCAAAAAACGAGAATAGCTAGTTCTTCGAAATTACTTACTAGTTTTTGTTAAAACTACCCTAGGAATAATGATAATCAACAAAATCAAATTCTGGTAATTCAGATTTGATTTAAAAGTAGTAATAATTAAAAATATATTCAATAATAAACTGTGGTAACCGATGTGGGCAACTGAGACTGTCCCTTTCCCTCAGTATGCTATATCGAAGTTCTCTGTTCATTCGGTCGTTTAATTTATTTGTCGTATAATATCGCCTTAAGGCCGCTTTTACAATATTGCTTTTCGTCCTCTAGAGTGTCAAAGTCAATACAAAAAAAAAACGTAGAGGACGCAAAGCAATATTGCAAAAGCGGCCGTAATAGGGCCTCTGATCACCTTCAAAGGTTGGTTTCGGCTACCTTACCATATACTTCGCACTGCTCCGTGGCTCAGTTGGCAGTGATGTGGACTAAGTAAGCGTGTGCACCTGGGTTCGATTCCCGGACGGGGCGAATATTAGTATGATGAATATCGATGTTTGTTTCCGGTCTGGGTGTAAAGTTCGTCTCTGTGTGTGTTTCGGGTACCCTATAGATACAGGTTCTTCCTAGTTAGTGGCTCTGAGTGTGATGTGTTATTGTTATTATTACTTCCAATATCATTGAAGTAGTGCGTGCAGAATTTAAAATCTATACGTTATTATGGAAGGTAGTGAGATCCCCTCATCCACTATTTAAGAGCTGATCATCTTCAAATGGCTGATCAGGTCATGGTTAGGTACCTTACCATATACTTTCAATATCATTGAAACATGGTCCCAAATTTGAATCGATCGGACATAAGGAAGCTAGGTAGTTAAATCCCCTCATCAACTAGAAAAGAGCTGATGATCTTCAAACGGCTAAACAGATTTTCATGAAACATGGCTAAAAACGAAATTATTATCTAAGAGACAAAAAAAACTAATCGAAAAAAGGTTCATTCGTTTGGACTCTACGATGCCACAGACAGATAAACAGACACACAGACAGATACACATTTTAAACTTATAACACCATTCTGTTTTTTCATTGGGGGTAAAAACGATGTATGTACACAAAATGTACTTATGAGACAATTATTTACGTAATTACGCGAAGTAATTACAACTTTATTAAAAAAAAAATTCGCGCCATGTGTTGTCCCTAAGCTCATAGGGGGGCAGGAACGAGTATTCAAACATTTTAGTGCTATGTCATTTTGTATAAGTATATTTTATTAACTTATTAGGTAAATAATACAAATGAAAAATATTTTGCTATTAACTCTTCCACCTCCACCCCGATTTCAAAAAACACAACGCGCCACGCCACCATACAAAGATTTCGTTCGCCGCGCAAGGCCGACAGTGCGGCGTCCCGTGGCGCCGCGCGAGCTGTAAAAATCACCTTAAAATCTACCGATTTTGGCAGAAAAAATGGACCTGTTTATGCAGAACTTTTTTTTTTCAACAACAAAATTCTTTACTTTAGCTAATTTATTGACTGACTATAGTTAAAGTTTATAATGTGTTTTTAAACTGACAATTTATTTCATATTCTAATTTTTATCTGTCTAGTCAGGTAGGCAGGACCGATATCATGATTAGAATTAGGCCTTAGTATTTCACAAAATTTTGTCTCTGGGGACATTAAAATTCAATCTGTTGCTTTAAAATATTTATTTAGAATTACAATACAAATCTATACCAATATTATAAAGAGGAAAGATTTGTTTGTTTGTATGTTTGTTTGTTTGTTTGTTTGTAACGAATAGGCTCCGGAAATACTGAACCGATTTGAAATATTCTTTCACTGGTAGGAAGCTACATTAACCCCGAGTGTCATAGGCTATATTATATTTTCAAAAAAATTAGGGATCCTTACCTAAACTCAAATAATGTAACCCAAGGTGCAATATTTTTTCCGTTGTTTACATATTTTGACAGGTGGTTTGTGTTGTTGTTTGTTTTTTCATTCCTTTTTAATTCGGCCATTCTGGGCAGTCAAAAGAACAATGTCTATAAAGCCAAGTCTTTTGTATTATCTTATATTCTATGGCGTAACGAAGTAAGCCGGGAAAGCTCGTTATCTATATTTGCTTTCTTGTCACCGAATGCAATGCTAATACATAGATGTATAAGCTGATCCGCTGCTTGAGGTTTATTCGCACAATCTTTACAAAACTCTTTCTTTATTTCTACGTCTATACGTCTATCTTCTTCAAATTCTCGTGTCAAAATGTTTGTTCCCGTACTCTTCCGAAACGGCTTGATCGATTCTCATGAAATTTTGTGAGCATATTGAGTAGATCTGAGAATCGGCTAACATCTATTTTTCGTACCCCTTAAAAATTATTTATATGGCAAAACAACGTTTGCCGGGTCAGCTAGTAATAAAATAATTTGAATA
Source organism: Euspilapteryx auroguttella (assembly GCA_951802225.1). Taxonomy (NCBI): domain Eukaryota; kingdom Metazoa; phylum Arthropoda; class Insecta; order Lepidoptera; family Gracillariidae; genus Euspilapteryx; species Euspilapteryx auroguttella. Next base: position 6,640,660 of record OX637643.1, on the reverse strand, counting down.
ATAATTTAAACATCCTTAAGCTTAAAAACTATAATTAAACAGAATTGTAAACTTTAAAATAATATTTATACCTTTATATAATAATAACTAGAAGCTGCCCCGCGGTTATTCCCGCGCAGTTTTCTTAAAACACAAAAATCCCGTTTTTCCCGTTCCCGTGGAAATTTCGGGAAATCCCTTCTTAGTGCTCACCTACACTCCCCAAGGAACCCACGTGCCAATTTTCAGCTTTCTACGCCCAGTAGTTTCGGCTCTGCGTTGTCTGTCAGTCAGTCAGTCAGTCAGTAACGGAAGAGTTTTATATATTTGACTAGAGGCTGCCCCGCGGTTTTTCCCGCGCAGATTTCTCATAAACACAATTCCCGTTTTCCCCGTTCCCGTTGTAATTTCGGGAAATCCCTTCTTAGTGCTTACCTACACTCCCTAAGGAACCTACATGCAAAATTTCAGCCCGCTACGCCCAGTAGTTTCGGCTCTGCGTTGTCTGTCAGTCAGTCAGTCAGTCAGTCAGTAACGGAAGAGTTTTATATATATTGATAACATATTATGCAGTCTTAACTGGAAATAATTTGTATCTAGGGTGCAGGATATACAAACAAAGACGAAAAATACACCCAGATAATGTATATATATTCATTATAACAATGTTCGTCTCTGCCAAGAATCAAACCCGGTGCTCCACGTTACAGTCGACATCACTGCCAAATGATCCACTCACCACGGAGGCAGGCGTTTAAGAGCCAGTTTATCACGATGCTAGCGCCATTCTCGAAAAAAAAAACTTCTAAACTAAGGCAAATATCAAAAACCCCACATTTTTGATATTTGCCTTGGTTTAGAAGATGTAATTTTTTTTCGCGAATGGCACTAGCATCGCTGTAAACTGGCTCTTAAAACATAATTCATATTAATTTTTGTACTACGTAAATTAAGACATTTTCGGAGTGGGAGTGGTATTTCCTAAAACAATCACCTAAGCATAAACCTGGTTGTATTGGGCATTTAGGGCAATAGTATGGGGAATCCA